>JAEAOA010001708.1:702500-1190000 GCA_016746295.1 Potamilus streckersoni
CTCTTTTGTTGGAGATAATCCAGTATGCTCTATCCCAGCCTTGAACTTCTGACGAGTGAAGACGTCTACAGAGGATTTATCTCGAGAACATAGTTACAGCTTCATGGATTGAATCTACTCGACTCGAATCATAAAATAAAAGCTTAAATTTAATATTAATCTTCAAAAATTTAGAGGAAATACGAAATGTTAAATTCATATCTTGGTTATACTGATATGTCTGTTTTATAGGACCCCAGGGTGGCCGAGTGGTCTAAGGTGCTCGACATTTCTTTCACGGGTTCGAGTCTTGGTCTCAACCAGCGTGGGAATGTGGGAAAGCTTCCCGCGGGTCAGTGGTTTATCTTCCACCAAATACACTGCCTATTTCCTGAAAAATGGCGTTAAGCAGCCAGAATTCTATGTGATATTCATATAACTGTTTTATTCATATTGATATTGCATGAACAAATTGACTTTAATTACACTTCTCATAGGAATGTATTTCATCTCCATAGATGATTTATCTTAGCAACATCGTTTTTCATCTATATTATCTGGTAATAGAGTATTTCTATTTTAACGTCATTCACGTTTAAATGGAATCGTACCATTCGTTAATGTAACTTATCATGTATTATAATATGGAAATGATTACAAAAGCTCTCAGTTTCGGAGGTTCACACAAATAATTTAGTTTTATATTGCAATCAGCTTTTGTTTTAAACTTCTCTGGAGTTCCAACAAAGCGAAACCAGATAAATCCAATTTGACCTGATTAGTTTGTTAAAGGGTTCAAGTTAGTAAAAGTGTCTTAGTGTTTCAGTTATTTATAGCTATGATGTTTGATTAGATGAACTGTATTTTGGTTGCTGTTTGACTAGGAGTAGAATGATACAAAGACCAACTCATGCCAAGTCCAATTTACAGCCAATCGAAACGTGCATAGTCGTCTGATCTCAATCTTTGCGTGAAACAGTCATGCGTTCGTTCATTATGAAATGATATGTATATGTAAGTTTTTTTCCCATTAAATAGCACACATGTACATATTTATTTAGCACACCCCGCCTCATTCACCCAACCCAAACCCAAACCACAATAGAATACAAAATATTCCAAACCATTAACAAAACAAAACATAAAACCATATTAAACTTCTTCAAAGTTTGCCAAGTAGTGAGTGAAAACTTGTCTAAATTATATTCCGTGAATGGCATGTTAAAATTCGGAGCTTTACAATTCTTATTTGCGGAACTTTTGCTAAATGTATTCCAAATCGATGATTTGGATGATTAGGAAGACCTTCACTGCAAAACTTATTGTAGACAGTATAAGGGAGGCAACTCCAACAGAGCTCGTACTGATGTATTCGTTGAAAATTGATTGATAATTAGCTTTTGTGCATAACGCAGCAGCGAGTCCAGTTGCTGTTATATTATTTTTTTTCTGGAAATGTTGATGTGACTGCAATGTTTTATGACCTCTGATAAACTATTTCATCTATTGAAATATCGAACTTATGGACTTTATCTATCGAAATATCGAACTTATGAACTTTATCGAAATATCGAACTTATGGACTTTATCGAAATATCGAACTTATGGACTTTATCGAAATATCAGACTTATGGACTTTATCTATCAAAATATCGAATTTATGGACTTTATCTATCGAAATATCAGACTTATGAATTTCATTTTAACACTTAATGGCAAAAGAGTACAACGGAGTATGTATGTATTTTTGTATTTGAAAGTTTACACTTTATTTCTATCATTAATTTTCTTAGCAGTAATTTTTAATGTAATGTGTTTGGAGAGGTTCCATTGAAAGAAAACAACAACTGAAACACATGTTTGTATAACTGGTCATTACTAATCCTTTCGTTTGACCAAACTATTCAATGAAAATCATGTACAAATGTTGTCCATTTGCTCTTGTGTATTATCTAAACGTCAAAAGATGGAGTGGATCAAATATAGAATAATACACATGCTATTAGGTCATACATTTTCAAGACTACGAATGTTAAAGTGGCGAGCGTGCTGGACTCGTGTCCACATGGGTGCGAGTTCGAATCCTACCATCTGATAATCACGGTTTACCTAGAGTGGTGTGCAAAGCACTTTACTTCAATAAAACAAGCTATTTATATTGCAAGATGTAAAACACAAATTCAACCATGCACGTGCGTGTAAATCATTTCTATATTAATGCACAATTCGAATAAAAAGAACCTAGCAAGATCAGTAGCCAGGTGACAGGCATCAATGGATACTCCCGACCTCAATCTATAACATTTCCCACTTTTGTATGAGAATCAAATTTCTAAAAATAAATACAAATAATAGTCAGTGTCTTTAACATAGTGACCCGTCTGTCAAGCGTCACAATAGCTCGCTCAGTTGGTAGTACTTCGGACTTGCAATCCAAGAATCGCGAGTTCAGTAGTATAAGGTTACGCCTGTTCTAGTACATTTCCATCCCTGGAAGCCATATGTTGACCTAAAAATGCTTCTATCTTTACAGAAAAAAAAATGGCGAACAAAATCAAAGAAAATAAAGAAGATTTCTATCTAAGGAAGCCTCCAATCGTATTTAGCTGTATTTATCACATTTGCAATTGCATTTTGGACTTTTAAAATGGACTTAAAACAGGGGAGAAAAATAGGCTGTGGCGCAACATGATTCTATAAAACTTTATGTTGAAAGTTTTAGATTTTTAGTAAAAAGATGATAAACAAAAAAATATAGAATCGAATAAGCCTTCAATCACCTTAAAAATAATTTTGTTATAGCAGTAGTAAAAGAGGCTTCAATTGCATTATTTAGCTAAAACTATTAAACTTTAAAAAAAAAAAATACAAATGTCTTACAAAATGAATATATACTGCAAGCTTGGCGAAACTTATAAACCAACAAACTCATACACAATAAAATCAGGCGAAGTTGTTTTTCCGAAATGTTTTAAAGTACTGACATTTATTCTCATAGACAAAGTTATGGTTGAATCCAACTACGCAAATAACTATTCTTCCACCACTGTGAAAGAAACCGACCTGAAAAAGAGTCTTTAAATAATATCCGTTTATGCGAGCTTTTTGTGTTACCTTTTATGAACATGTCATTTTTAGCTTTGTTTTCACTTATTGCTGGAGTTGTAATATTTAGTTGTGTATCTTCCAATGGTTTGATTGTGCACGTCAAAGGGTAGTAATTTCGTTTCAATTTTATTTTATAGACAGACAGACACGGATAATGAATAATCGAATACATTTTTAATTAGATTCTTCGGTAGATTAATAAAGCAAACAAAGAAAGAGAAATTATATCATTAATCACACGCTATGGCTTTATCTTTTGAGACAGAATTATGAAAAGCGATGTAATAAACCGAACCTTTTTTCACTTTTCTGCAGCATATATAAATATATATATATATATATATATAAATAAATATATATATATATATATATATATATATATTTATATATATATATATACATACATACATACATACATACATACATACATACATACATACATACATACATACATACATACATACATACATACATACATACATACATACATACATACATACATACATACATACATACATACATACATACATACATACATACATACATACATACATACATACATGTGTTGTATTGTCCCCAGGGAGAGCAATGTGTATCTTGTGGGAAATGAGTCTTACACCAGACATAAGGAATCTTCAGATGGCATTATTCCAGGCTATTAGTACATCAGTGTATTCAACATTGGAGTTGATTCGGATGACTCTATACTCCTCGATTTATGATATATATATATATATATATATATATATATATATATATATATATATATATATATATATATATATATATATATATATATATATATATATATATATATTCTTTGGCTAATGCTGGTAGTAACAAGGACTAAAATCAGTCACAAAATGTCCCTAATATTACAGTAATCCATGTAAATCAAATCAAAGTGAAGCCTATGATACGTCATCTTTAATTCACAGATGGTGATAAGTTAAACTTATTTTTTTTCTAATAGCTTTAGAGCTAGCTCATAAAAGAACATATTGCATAGCTAATATTTGTCTATTATATATTATAATACTTCTCTCTTGCTGGTAAACATGTTTACGTTGTCTTTTGACCTTAGATGTTTTAAAGGGGATTATTTATGAACTTGATAGAACTATGGCCCTCATTTTCGTCGTATTATTGTGTCTTAGTTTCTTATATTAGGGTTGTTTATATTGAAATTATTCATTTCTTTCTTAACATCAGTCTTAGAGGAATCAAGTCTAGTTTTGTTAACTTAATATGTGAGAGGATTTATTTATTTATATTATTCATTGGAATTATAAAGTGATTTTGACTTCAGGAAAAACTCTCTATTCTGTGATTATTGCAAAATCATTTAAAGACATTTTGGATTATATCGTTGTAATACACCATTACTTAGCACATCAGCATTATTCCAGGCTATTAGTACATCAGTGTATTCAACATTGGAGTTGATTCGGATGATTCTATACTCCTCGATTTATGATAAAACTTTCATGATTGTTTGGGATGTAATTCACAATACCATGAGTTCTGGTTTGGTCCAAGAGCTGGAAGTCATTATTATATTGTGTACATTCCTAGTAATCTATGCTATATACTGTTTGTAGCAGTCCCCAGGGAGAGCAATGTGTATCTTGTGGGAAATGAGTCCTACAACAGACATAAAGAATCTTCAGATGGCATTAACCTATAATATATTGCATACTACTCTCCTCCCAAAAAATCCTTTTTGAGTTTATTTCAATGGAACACGTTATTTGTAACAACCAATAACTTGAAAGGAAGAAGATATTTTCACTTTTTAATGTTACAAGACCTCTGTGACCAAGTTATGTTTAAATACCTTTCTGACCAAGTCATCCTATATATAAAGACCTCTCTGAACAAATTATCTTACGTGTAAAGACCTCTCAAATTCTCAAACTCATCCTATGTTTAAATACCTCTCTGACCAAGTCATCCTATGTTTATATACCTCTCTGACCAAGTCATTTTATATTTAAATACCCCTCTGACCCAGTCATTATGTGTTTGCATACCTCTTTGACCAAGTTATCCTATGTTTAAATACCTCTCTGTCCAAGTGATATTATATTTAAATACCCCTCTGACCAAGCCATCATATGTTTAAATACCTCTCAGACCAAACTATCACATCTTTAAATACCTCTCTGACCAAGTCATCCTATGTTTAAATACCTCTCTGAGCAAGCCATCTTATGTTTAAATACTTGGTTAGAACAAAGGATTCATATTTTTTTAAATACCAAGTCATCCTATGTTTAAATACCTCTCTGACCAAGCCATTGCATGTCTAAATACCTGTCTGACCAAGCCATCCTACGTCTAAATACATGTCTGACCAAGCCATCCTATGTCTAAATACTTGCCTGATCAAGCCATCCTATGTCTACATACCTGTCTGACCAAAGTTAACCTATATCTAAATACCTTTCTGACCAAGCCACCCATTGTTTACATACTTCTCTGACCAAGCCATAATATGTTTTAAGAATTCTCTCACCAAATCATGTCAAGTCAATTGGTTGGGAGGTGTTTGTTGTTCTGTTCTCAATCTAAACTTGATTCCGTTATTAAATGATAATGTAGGATATAAGTGTGGAGTAACTGATACTTTCAGAGATTTATTTTGAAAACAATACGTCTTGGACATTGGAGAGGTAGTCTTTATAATCGTCTCTTTCGATAGTAGATATCGACACACTATTGTAATTGTGACACCTCGCCATTGGCGACGATTTAAATGCCTTTTCTTTGACATACTTTACTAAACAAATGTAATCGTGTTGTGCATATCAATCAGAGGTCTAGTTATCTTTCTGACTGCTAAGTATCGAGTAGCAATTATGTCCGGTAAAAGTGCATTGTTATGAACTATCCAACAGAATGACCAGCATTCATTACAGCCTCTATAATATCCACATTTAATTGTGAATCAGTTATAAACCTGAATAGTGAAAACATTTGTGTGCTATCAGGTAGTTGCTTACGAACTAAGTGAAAATGGACTGATTAGTTAATTAGTTTCTTCATTAATCTTATTGAACGAAAGGAATGATTAGTTAATTAGTTTCTTCATTACCCTTATTGGATGAATGGAATGATTAGTTAATTGGTTTCTTCATTGCCATTATTGAATGAAAGGAATGATTAGTTAATTAGTTTCTTCATTACCCTTATTGAACGAAAGGAATGATTAGTTAATTGGATTTTCATTAACCTTATTGAACGAAAGGAATGATTAGTTAATTAGTTTCTTCATTACCCTTATTGAATGAATGGAATGATTAGTTAATTAGTTTCTTCATTGCCATTATTGAATGAATGGAATGATTAGTTAATTAGTTTCTTCATTACCCTTATTGAATGAAAGGAATGATTAGTTAATTAGTTTCTTCATTGCCATTATTGAATGAATGGAATGATTAGTTAATTAGTTTCTTCATTGCCATTATTGAATGAATGGAATGATTAGTTAATTAGTTTCTTCGTTAACCTTATTGAACGAAAGGAATGATTAGTTAATTGGATTTTCATTAACCTTATTGAACGAAAGGAATGATTAGTTAATTAGTTTCTTCATTGCCATTTTTGAATGAATAGAATGATTAGTTAATTAGTTTCTTCATTGCCATTTTTGAATGAATGGAATGATTAGTTAATTAGTTTCTTCATTACACTTATTGAATGAATGGAATGATTAGTTAATTAGTTTCTTCATTGCCATTATTTGATGGTCTACCAACTTACAGCTTTAGGATATGCTTCTTCAAACTATGATGAATCGCAGAGTTCATAATGTCTCATTAGTTCTCTTGTTTCTCCAGACATTTGTCTGCTGTAATAACGCTATAATATTGATCACTTTTTAAGTTAAATCTTATCTAGTATTAGAACAAATGTAGAGAAAGATTTTCATATTGTTCTATTGTGTTGATGATTTTCTTGGATACTTGCAACTTGCTTTGCCCAAAGTTAAATTTGTTACCTGATTAACATTAACAACAGGAACAACTTTAACTTTTGACCAAATAAACAGTAAAAGAGCTTCGCCATCAGCTATCATATAATGCATTGTGATATATGAACTAGCATCATTTTTTGCAGTCATTTCATTACATTATTTTATTTTTATGTGCCTTGCGTAGTGTTCGACTTTATAAAGTTTACTTGTTTTATATTTCATATTCAGTTTAGCTTCACAAATTCCTTTTAAGATTAAGACGTTGTGTGCCACAGTCAACACTACATAGTTTATTTTGCTGTTTTCTATAACGCTTTGGGGCTATTTGATACTCTTGTTTCATCTCCTATTTGGTGTTGCTCACCTTCCATTTTCTTTTGTAATAAAATTTAAATTGTTTTATCAACGTCAATTTCAATTTCGAAACCTGAAGATGTCAGTGGCGATGATTTTCACGCTATTCACGTTATCGTCCGTCCGATCATAAGCTGCTAAAGCACTAGATACAAGTTGTCTAGCAACAATATATACTCAAAATGATACGATTCCATTACCAAATGATATTGAAGTTGAACCTGAAAAGTGTGCATCATTCACGATGACAAACTCTTTTATCACTGAAAAATATTATAACAGTTATAGCACAGCTGTCTCCCACAAGCATAAACTTTTTTGCACGGTAAAAAGAGACTCATAAACTAATAATAGTTGTAACAAGTATGTTTAGAAAAACAACGACATGTACAAGAAAGCAGCCGGTACACATTTATTTATTATACAAATTGTAACTATTGTATATTGCCTTCTTTTAACGTTTTCTTTTGCAAATAAATATACTTGAGTGCTATTAAACTATTTTGTCTTTCCTCCTAAAAACAGCAGGCAATATCATTCGCTGACTGGCTGGATATCTGGTGTGCTTGTCATTACGACAGCGATCGCGCTATTTGTCGCTCTCACTTTCATCTCAACAGGCTCCGATATCTGAACAAACGCTGAGATAGCGCTGGGCAGTATACCTGCTTTTCAAAAGCAGAGAAGACAAATGGTCATAATTTCCATCGCATACCACCCACACTTATGTGGTTTTGACTTTTATTGTGGACTTGTACTTCTTTTAATGTCTACACTTGCCTTGTTGTGCTGGTTTATGCGAGCACATTTATTTAGTGCTGACTTATATAGAAACGACTTGGCAAAGGCGGGTCAAAGTCTGTTTTCTTATTATGCTTTGTTGTTTGAGGTTGCTGCATGTATTACCTTTAAAGTCCAAATCAATTATCAGCTTTGATGCATAATGTCAATTCGTCGACTGCTATAACAGCTTCAATTGTTAAACCCTTTAAGGATGATAACTTTAGGATTTAAGTCGCTTGGAATCATGTAGAGACCCAACTAACACAACCACCAATCATAATTTAACTTGCTTCTCACATATCTGTGTTGTTGACATTGGGCTCTCATCTGAAGTCAAATCTTCAATGTTTGAAGGAAATGTTCGGGGTGACAAAGGCTCACATCATCATTGACACTAAAAATAAAAATCAGAAGATACGTAGTAACACACTCTCATTCTATTCGGTCCTGGTTTATTTACTAAAAATACTGTACGTACATTCAGAACATCGACTCGTTTCAAGTAGACCCCAGTGCATGAGAAAATTCGTTGTCGTTTGATGGGTAGTGCTTGTAAGGTCATCTGAATCGCAGGCACTTGTTCCGCTTTAAAGGTCGTATTCTCTAGGGTCTACATCAGTGGTTATCAACCTCCAGGTCGCGAGGTCGTTCTAGATATTCGTGGATTATCGCCAGGATATTTTGAGACAAAATTTATTAATATGTCGAAGCGCTGTCGTGTCTCCGAGAATTTTTTTTTAGGTTCGTTGCCAAAGAAAGGTTAGGAAATACTGGTCTACAATATCATGTCGGTCAGTGGAACCACTGCAATAAACGAGTCTGGTTATTAACTCTCGTACTGATCGCAAAACTTTCAAAACTTTGGTGATTTTGCCTTCAGCAACAACAACGACACCATCACCGTCCAGGGCGCAAGATTTTATTTCATTAACCTGCATAAAAATGGTGATGATCGAACGTTGTCAACGTTTTCGATTTGGGTACAGTGAGTGGTACTGGCAAATAATGGAGACAGTAATCAATATGTAGTTCCCCATCAGGCGGCGTTACAGAAAGCTTTGAGTCTATATTTGCTACCAGATGCCATCTGATCTGAGGGTTAAAACGTCAACAGACAAACGTCACGATTTTCAGCCATTCCAACTGTCTTTGGCTTTTGCAATTAGAACTCGCGTAATACTTGGTTTAAAGTCATGGCCTTCCATCTTGGAATTTCATTGGAATTTGGACTGAAATTCATTTAAGGACTTTTCATTTATATGACTTTTATTTTTGAAATCCTGGATAAATTTTGGATTTAATTTACAAACCCGTAAAGTCCTTTTTTCTTTTTTCATCTTATTTTTATAGGAAAATAAATTTGTTAAATTTACAAAGCTTGTTTTCTTAACTCTTTTCTTGTTACTTTTGTACGAGCCTAGACACGTAACAAGAAAAACATGGCGCTCGTACTTAGGGTATATGAAATTTTCATAAAATATTTCAGAAAATTGTTGGGGTTTTTTTTAAATTCTCCTAGTTTTCAAATTTTTTTTAAATCCCAGTATTATTTCACACTTTTTTTATATCTATAGTGCAATAAACAGGCTCTATTCCAATGTCATCAAAAGTGGAAATCTTTCTTTCAAATCCAGCCAGGAGCAGTTGGAATATTTTAAAACAGATGAATTGCTTGAACTTGCCAGAAAATATGATATTTACTTCTGAGGCAAAATATTCTTTAACAAAGCAAGAAATAACATTTGGTCCAGTATTTGGTAGAAAAGGGTATTGCAAATTTAAGTGTTTGGTTTTGATCAATAAGTCTGTATCAGACTCTGACATCCAAGTAAATTAATTAAAATTAAACGACAAGATGGAATTAGAGTTAAGAATGCTTGAACTTCAGCAAGAGAAAGAAGAAAAACAAATGCAGTTGCAATTTGAAGAAGAAGAGAGAAACAGAAAGAGGAGAAACAGATGCAAATGTAGTTACAAGCGGAGACAGAGGAGATAGATACAGAAAGAAGATAAACAAATGCAATAAAAAAGGATGAGAGAGTGAGAGAGACAGATGCAAATGCAAAGAGAGAAGGATAAGAGGGAATTTCAAATTAGGTTAAACGAATTAGAGCCGGCAAGTGAAAGGCACGTTTCCACTTCACATACAAATTAAAGTTTTAATTTTGCTAAGAAAATTAGGTTAGTTCCCCTTTCAGAGAGAAAGAAGTAGACAAACATTTTCCTCGTTTTGAAAATGTTCTTGTTAATTTGAAATGGCCAAGGGTGCATTAGACTCGATTATTACAGTGTGCACTTATTGGCAAAGCTATTTAAAATTCACTGTCAGTTTAGATGAATATGATCTAGCTAAGGAATGAATGTTAAAGGGTTATGAGTTAGTTACGAGTTTTATCAGCATAACTTCAGGAACTATTAAGAAAGCTGGACAAATGTCTGTCGAATTTGCAAGAGGAAAAAAGCTGTCATTTCATAGATTGAGCTTAGCCGAGAAAGCTGATCAAGATTATGAAAGTCTCATACAGCATGTGTTACCTAAGATTTCAAGAACTGTGTCCATAGTGACTTTATGACTTTTCTTTACGAGCCTAACATCGAAACCTTCGAAAACGCTGCTCGTGCTGCTGACGAGTATTTCGTAACTCATAAAGTTTCCTTTGTAAGCATGTCTTCTATTCAACAGTCTTCTGGCAAGAATGTATTTAAGACTAATACGAGCCTTTCTAAAACTCAGTCTGGCACAACTTTTAAAAATCAAGCTTCTGAAAGCTTGATCAAGACTCCTTTTCTCATCCTACTTGTCCTATTGCAAGAGGAAAGTACACGTTATTTTTTATTGCTTCAAATTGAAATATAAGCATCAGAATCAAGACAGACCTATCCCAAATGCTCTTATTGCTGGGTCTCATAAACCCTAGTCTGATTTTATTATGGAGAATTATTAACCATTCATTTCGAAGGGTTCCCTATCAGACTTGGGTTATTTGTCCAATCCTATTTAAATTTTAAGGTACACAGAAGCTTCTCATAGTCTTTTATTGTCATGGACCTTGCTTTTTTACTGAGACGTCTTCTTCAAATGAGAGTATTCTTATTCAGTTAGTGGAGTGCGGCTTTGTTAATGTCCTCTTCATTGCGTAAATTTGTCATAGGACTTAGTCTTAGTACTTGTGACAGTCGGAACGTTGTATCCTTTACCCGTACAGGACATTAATTTATTACTAGGCAACGACCTACTGGAGATAAGTTGTAGTTAATCCACATGTAACTGACAAGCCTTGTTTGGGTCAAAAAGTCGATCCTATTGAAAAAGAATTCCAAGATATATACTCAGCTTGTGCAGTTACTAAAACTTTGGTGAATAAAGCTCTTGCCAATGGTGTTGACCTGGAACGCATATCTTTAGCTGGCACATGTATTGGTCAAGCTTTTGATGATGTCGCTTTCACTCCTTGTTTTGATCAATTCAAGGGTATTTATCACAGTGATCCTCTTTTGACTACTCATTCTCTTTAGTCTAATCAGTGTGACAAATGATAGATCAGATGTCGTCGAACAGGAAAAATATACTGAGATCTTCTGTTTGTTTCAAAGGGCCATTAGTGAAACTGAAGCCACTGAAGTGCCTATATGTTATATCATTCAAACTGGATTTCGTATGAGAAAATGAAGAACTCCTGAGGTACCTAGTAGTGACAAGCGGTCAGTTAAATATAAAATTGTTGTTCCAAAATCTTGCAAACAGGAAAACCTCGTATGGCCAATGAAACTTCTCTGGCTGGTCATTTTGGGATTAGCAAACTTATCAAAAGATCTTAAATAAATTTTATTGGCCAAAATTCAAAAGTGATATTTATAAATACTGCAGACCTTGTCATGCTTGTCAAATGATAGAAAACCCCAATCAGTAGATGCATAAGGCTCATCAGCAACATATCCCTCCATTTGACGAACCATTTAGCAGAATAATGGTAGATCAAGTTGGTCCCTTACCTAAGACCATGTCAGGCAACCAATACTTGTTGACTATTGTGTGTGTGTCAACAAGAATCCCTGAGAAAATTTCTATGAGGATTATTAAATCTAAAACAATAGTAAAAGTTTTGATAAAGTGTTTTACCCAGTTTGGTCTTCCCAAATCTTACCAATCAGATCAGGGTCAATTTACGTCTGGAACTTTCCATCTAGTTTGGCATGCAGCAGTTTAAGTCAAAAGCCAAATTATTGTTCGATAGAACTTCAGTTGAGAGAACTTCTCAGTCTTGTAATATTGTTCTGCCTCTTTGCTTATTCTTCAAACTTTTCTGCAGATTAGGTATTATTGCCCTTAGAAAGTTAAAAAGAAAATGAAGTTGTTATAACATATGTACTCCTGGGATCTAAATAAATTAATGGAGTACCAGTATATTATTGATAGATATCCAGGTAAATCATGTAATTAATTTAGTTTTACCTGCCCCACTCACTTGGGATTTAAGTAAAGGATTTCAATCGGCGTCTATTGCTTTTGGAGTGACAAATCTTCGGAATTCAGAAGTTATGAATAACCTGGACCGAAAACTTTCACATTTGCAACAACAAGAAACGAATGAACTTAATCAGTTATTATCTCAATAAAAGCACTTATTTTCAAATGTTCCTACGAAACTAAACAAATATTTTCAAGACGTTGAATATGTAAATTCCACACCAGTGAAAAAACACCCATACAGTATGAACCCTCTCAATCAGAAATACTTGTAGAATGGTTTCGTAGAACCAAGTAAACCAAATAAAACATTCCGTATGTGTACTGAGCATAAGAACGTCAACACTGTGACTAAAAGAGATTCATTTCAATTACCAATAGTCGATGACTGCATTGATAAAATTGGAAATGTCAAGTATGTCTGCAAATTTGACCCTTTGAAAGGATTTTGGTAATTTCCACTAACGAAAAGGGCAAAGGAAATTTTGGCATTTGTGACTCGATATGGACTTTATCAATAAAAAGAGATACCGTTTGGGATGAAGGTTTTGCCAAGTACTTTTTAACGTTTAATGAATATGATTACTTCTGGTCTAGAAAATTTCACCTTCTGAATGGATTTTGGCAAATTCCACTAACGGAAATGGCAAAGAAAATTTCGGAATGTGTGAATCAATATGGACTTTATCAATATAAAGTGATACCAACTGGGATGAAGGGTTCGCCCAGTACTTTTCAACGTTTGAAGATAATTATGATGCTTACATCGATGATGTCATCATCTACAACGACACCTGGAAGGAACATCTAGCAACAATTCGGAAATTCTTTGACATACTCATTGATGCAAGCTTGACAATCAATGTAGCCAAATGTGAGTTCTGCCGTGCTTGTGTATTATTTCCAGGACATATCGTGGGAAATGGACAAGTTAAAGCTATAGATGCTAAGGTCAAAACTGCATCTAAATTCCCTGTGCCTGTCACTAAAATCCAACTGATACGGTTTTTAGGTATAGTTGGATACTGTAGGAAATTTTGTTCCAATTTTTCTAACATTGTTCAACTCCTGAAAAATTTATTGAGCAATAAAAACAAATTTCTTTGGACTGAAAAATGTTAGGAGGTTTTTGATAAGTTAAAGGCCATACTTAAAAATGCAACAGTTCTTACAGCTCCAAATTTCAGACAGTCATTTAAACCGTATATTGATGTAATAAATGTTAGGAATTGGAACGGTATTGATTCACGAAGATAGAAATGGTGTTGATCAGCCATTATCTTATTTTTCTAAAGAAATTAAATAAGCACCAAATAATTTTTTCTACAATCGAGAAGGAAGGTTTGACATTGATATTGACATTACAACGTTATGAAGTTTACATTAGTTCAATTTCTTCTCTGATTATTGTGTTTAGTGTTCACAAACACCTTACTTTTATCGACACAAGATAAAAAACAAAATTATAAAGATTATTAAGGTGGAGTTTATTGTTGTTACAGGAATATAATATTGACATTAGGCACATAAAAGGAAATACAATTTAATAGCAGTTGCACTTTCCCATGTATAAAAATATTATTTCATGTACACATTGTTTAGTTCATAAATTCTTTTTTTGTAATTTTTTTACCTCTAATAATTAGTTTATGGTAAAAAGAAAGCTTTACTATATAAATCTTCCTTTTCATTTTATGGGAGAAGTGTTATCTATATGTAATGTAATTAAGTGTTCGCTAGTTTTCATTTTTTTAATTTTTATTTTATTTCATTACATGTTATTGCAATAATGATTTTGTCCACTGGATTTAATGTTTTTTAGAAATTCATTTCTGTTTGACCTAATAAACTAATCAGTAGTTGAAACATTGTAACTAAATGCTGAACCTGATTCAGAAACCTGTAAGGATTTTAGTAAACAACTTTTTTATTCTAAAAGTAAAATTCATTTAGTGGAATCAAGGCCATACCTAGAGTACGTGACAAATAACATTTGTTTAATGTTACACACTTTTGTTTTCCCGGTGTGATGAATTTTTGACTCCCATCCCAGAATCTGTTTTGCCTTTTAGTTAGGTTTATAACTCATGCTATCATAAGAATCAGTTCAGTTGTGTTTTAAACCTTTGAAGCTCAAAGGTGCTTTGTTGAATGTTTTTTTTGTTGTTGTGGAATTAGTAATTTTTTACCCTGGAAAATAATTGTGCTCATCAGAATTCTTAGACAAAGGCATTTATCATTATTTATTCAGAAATCCTAGACTGGACTATTATTTTTTGTGATTCAACAAGGAACTATTGACAGGAAAACGCTGTGAAGGTTACGGCATACGTCATCGCCTTTCATCTTGAAATTTCACTGGCATTCGAACTGTGATTCATTTAGGACATTTCATTGATAGGACTTTTACTTTTTATTTCTTTGATTAATTTTGGATTTGATTCAGAAACTGTGTCATTTTTCTTATTTTACCTTGTTTTTCTAGGGAAATGAATTATTTGTTAAAATTTACAAAGCTTATTGTCTTCACTCTTTCCTTGTTACTTTTGTACAAGTCTAGACTCGTAAAAGAATATTTCTTCCGTAGCCATAATTCGTTAGAGCTTGCACATTCGAAGAAGAAAGTCCGAAACATGTTCCACTGTCAACATTCGCTGAAACAACTGCCTCCTTTGATGTAAATTACAAAACCAGATATAAACAAAACTTCCACACTCAAAATCGCCAATGTCTTTCACTAAGACATCAGCAAGAAAGTATTCACTACATATTTAAACCAAAATCTACAACATCTCTAAGTCTAATTCAAAGGTTTTATGCTGCAACCATAATCTCAGCACAGCAGGTAGCTCACCGATTACATTCAAAATATAATTACGACGGAAATGATAACAAACTCTTTATAATGCTGTTCAACAAGGAATCAAACAAAGAGATTTCCGTTTATAAAATTAAATATGCGCTAAAGTTTAGGTAAAAACGAATGTTTAGGCTTGAAAACAGATGCCGAAAGACAATGACACGCTACATGAAAAAGTTAAATTTAATCAATAATATATTAAGAGCCTTTTAGTTATGATGCACTCCTTAATATCGCCATGTCTGAAAGAGAGTTCTAGTGTGCTAATTAATCACAAAATGATTAAGTGGCTGTCCGATCGAAAAGGCAATGACCTCACCAAGTAATGTAACTTTAACACCGTTATGAGCCGGCCACATGGAGGATACAGGTGACTCTAATGTGACCACCATGGCTTGTTTGAGGGTTTCAACTTATAAAGGAAAGTTTCGTCAAAATATTTCACCTTCTTCTATATTCAATGAATATTTTGTATAAAATCAACAAATACTTTGTATAAAGTCAGTGAATAGTTTGTAAAAACATCAACGAATATTTTGTATAAAATCAATCATGATAAAATTTTTAGTATAGTTTAAGTCATGCTGAAGAACATTTTTTATTCTCCAAACTGTATTGGGACATCATCAATACTAAATTCAGTTTATTTTACAAATGTATTGCATGGTAATATGTTTGGCTATTTATTTCTTATACTTTCTATTACTATTACTTTCGATACTGTATAAATCCATCACACTTTGACAAGCGAAAGTTATTCGATGTCACAATCAGAACAGAAACGAGACTTATGTTTCTGGTGTAAGGGTTACAACTCCAAATACGGATCGTTCCATTTGTGTTCAATGAGTTCATTTTTTCCAAATTTAAACATGTGTGTTGTGCTGCGGGTAAATGTTTTGTTCATCATAAAAAATTTTACTGGATATAACTTATGGGCAAGCTGATGTAAAATACAGTTGCTGTTTTTGTCAAATATCAGAAACTTGTATATTTGACCTTCTCTAAGCGATAGAAACATACTCTGTACAATATTCTTCTTTGAGAGGTCGCCACTATATTTTCTAGCAATATTCCCCTTAACATAGTTTAATCTTACCTATCTGTAGATATATTCTGATGAAAGGATAATTTATACTGTATGATGGAAATACGCGATAGTCTTCCATGTAATGTTCATTCATCGTTCTCATTCATAATACTACATAATAAATTCACACAAAAATGACGTATCTTAAAATGAATATGCATAGTAATTTTAATCAACAAATCATCTATCCACCGCTGACAGAATGAAATCAACAAATGTTTTGTTTACATTTTCTTGCTTAAGTTGTACGCATGTAATTTTAGAGCAGAACAATCAATACGAATGTCAGCAAAATTGAGATGATCCAGTTAAATGTCTTCCTGATAACTACCATGTATGCTTTGTTTTCTCCTGTGATTGAATTCTTTCATCTTTCTTTGCGTATCTTCCAAGTACTAATTCTTGGCAGCAATTCCTCTCACCCATGGGTGCACCAACGCTTGCCGCACGGTAGATCGCTTGTACACATCAACCGACAGCAACCTTTTTACAAAGTCCTGGAAAAATCTTCGAAGAAAACTATTTCAAACACAATTTTCATATTAACTCTAGGAAAAATGAACAATTTTCAAAGTATCAATCTGCTCGATTAGTATATCATAATAACATAAAAACAAAGACTACAATCAGACCAAACTGCATTTAAAAGATGTCATTACAAAAGAGAAATTATAGATAGACAGACGGACGGATCACTTTACAGCATCCTAGCAACCTTGCTGCCTATAACATGTCTACTTACCCAATACATACAAACAGACATGCATGCATGCATACATACATACATACATACATACATACATACATACATACATACATACATACATACATACATACATACATACATACATACATACATACATACATACATACATACATACATACTTTTGAATTACTTAATCACGCATGTATATGTCTCTGCCGAAACGTACAAGTTGAATCGCTTATGGTTCAAGAAAAGTTATGCAATAGATCAAAACTTATTAATTTTAACAACATAACTATCTTTGTATCCAAGGCAAACCTGAACATACCAACCTTGCCATTTTCAGATATAGAATCCCAGGCGGGTGATGAAAGCCTAAAATTTCCTTTCATGATTTTCTTAAAGAGAATGTTTTTCTGGTTATGCTGGAAGGGCGTATAGACGCAAAGACTGCAAACATGTCAAAAAATGTCATTAAAAAGACAGTAATCAGAGGTATATTAATCAAATTAGAATTACCGACTCGACAATATCCTTGCATTTTTCGATAGTCATTACTCAAATGACAATTCTATGTTATTTTGTTGTCATTCAATACTAATTTAAAAGTTATATTTATATTACTGTTCTCATTATTATTGCTATTGTTGTTGTTGTTGTTATTGTTGTTTTTGTTACCAAATCCATTTTGGGGTCAAAATGACCGTCAAAATGGCGCGACCATGAACTTTACACAATGCGGGGGGGGATTGTCAAACACATTTTTTTTAACGGTTCCTATTCTGTTCATAAAGAATTACACAGCCAAATTCATAAATCTGGCATACCAAATATCTCATGCCCAACATTTTCGATAAAATCAGGTTACTTTTAGCTAAGTTATTTGGGCAAAAATTAATCATTTCGTCCCCACTGTTTGACCGCGTGTGTAACAAAGTATCCACACCTGTTCTGACTGACTTTTTTTCTGCTTCCAGCGCTTCATATCACATCTTTTTTTGTCTCTTGGTTATCATATCCTAGATAATTATTCAGTTCTGATTGCACAACAGTCTTAGACGCAGACTTAGTTTTTCAAAACCGAAATAAAAGAAATGTTAAAGGCGCTCCAACATTATTCATAATAATCTCTCTGTCTAATTTTTTTTTTTAAATTTAGGACATTTTCTTTCCTAACTGCGATGTAATAGGCTGTATTAAACGAGATAGAAGCAAATCACTTACACATTATAACAGAACTATTAAACTATCCCACCGATAGCCACCAGAAATTTTCTTGTTACAAGCCAGAGGTCTTTTGCTTGACCGAGCGATGTCAAAACCCTGGCTCGAATCCCGCTAGAAGTCATAAGTTTACCCCATATTTCCAAAGACTTCTATACAACTTCAGTTGTAAGTTGGAAAGCCCAACGTGTCCATTCTATACATAAATTTTACAAAAATCAAGACCATATTATTTACAATTTGCCAATTAAGCATCAACCGCACATCCTCAGTTTCTCTTCATTAACTTTCCGTTCCGCTAGTAATTCACACCGTAGAAATTGTACAAATATCCCTAACACGGGGGACTATTTTAACTGCCCACCTGAGGCCATTCGATCTACCGTTACAAGGCACATCACACCAGTAAACCTACATCACATTTGCCACTATGGCAACATAAACGGTATCTACCGAGTCCTTTTTCATTTATTCCATTGTGTAATTTACCGATTTACTACCATAAATACTGCCGCTGCAGTCACAACACCGATGTACACCACTAGATTTTACAAAGTCATGCGGATTGGGTCTGAGTTCGCTAACCATTGACCATGGCATCTTAGAAACTCACTAACACTTTCTCTCCGTGACGTTTGCTCCTAATAATTGACCAATTATTTCGTGCTAAGGAATATTTCCCATTGCACAGAATTCCAATAATCAAACATGTAATCACACAATCTACAAATTGCTTAAACTAAATGCGTATCTCCTTAATTTCATTACAATACTATTACTCCTACTGACATCAAAATTATATATGTGCTTCTTAGGTTTGAAAAGAAAATGTGGCCACTATGATATCCTTTCCTTGCTTTTTTAATTTCTTGAAGATTGCATATATTCTAACATGCAATTTCTATCAAGTTTCGTTACTCAGTGAACATTCAAATGATTTAAGTTTGCCAATTTAGCAGATGTTTATGTTTGATTGCGTGTAGTAAAAGGGAGATTGCAGAATCATTTTCGACTCCACAGCCTAGCAAGACTGTCACAATTATTGGACAACATAAAGAAGAAAAAAAAATAACAATAGGAATTAGGCCGCAAGATAGGTGAAAAACGTATGTGTCGTACAGAGATACAAATATATTAGTAAAGATGGCACCATGACGTGCATAATTTGAAAAGAATAAATATAATATTTATTGAAAATTTTGTCGTAATGCATATATTGGTAGTAAATAAGGATTTAACAGTGCAACCTAATTCTCTTTAATAGCTAAATTGCTGTACGCCACAGTGCGTAAAAAGTGTACGACAGTTGATAAATTGTGAGTTTGGATTAAGCTTAGATATTTTTCTGAAGAGGAATTAATGTATATGCCTCCCCACCCCCAATAAAACAAAAGGTTTAATTTGTTATATTTATATTATCAACCTGTAATTATCTATAAAAATCCGTGAATTGTGTCCCAATGTATGAGATTCTCATTTATTCCAAATTATATCATTTACAATTTATTAACTTAGTGAACACCTGTATATTGCTTTCTAAATCTGACTAACAAAGAAGCCCAAACTATAATGGTTATTAACTGGCCTTCCTGGTGAGTGTTAAATAAAAACAACCGTACGTGTTATCAATAAATTTGAAATAAGCAGACGATCAAAATTAGTTTTCGGAAGAAGTTATGTATTTGCTTTATACTTTACCAGAATATATGCTCCCTTGTTCCAAGGTTCTAATGCATTATGTTATTAAATGTGATATCATATATCAGAATGGCCGAATATAGTGTATTAACCACTTTATCGAGTTAAAGGAGAGCGCTGTCCCGAATCAGTAAATTTACTATAAATATCTGGATGAAAGAACCGACTTTTAAAAGTCGACTCGGGCGTAACTGTCTAACAGTACAGTTTCGGCTTACTAGGTCTGTGTTGTCCGTTTTATACTATTCCCCCCTTTAGCATTTACATCACCTTGACCCACTGATGTTAAAGGCAGCAACAAATTTGCGTCCAGGATGAGGGTCGTTGGGTGGTTATTGTAAAAGGAAATATACGGTAATCGGCGCATGACATCGAAAGTTAAACATAACACATACCTTATGTGTTAAATACGTGAAGATGCATTATGAAAGATTGTCGGACATTGATGATGGCAATTTATGGCTCATAGGAACGAATCAGAGAGAGATATTTGGAGACTTGTACGACCTTGGGAAAAAGCTTGGAGGGTAATATGGAAATGTTTCTTTTCGTTACGATCCAATTCATATCTGCCAAAGAATGAAACACTACTCAAGTCTTTTATGTCATATACAATCAAAGTGTCAATGTCATTGATTAGCCGGACATGTACGACGGACATTTGTAGGACTTTCGTATGAAGCTGTTATACGAGGGATATTAGAAAAGTTTTGAATATTAACTTGTGTGTTTCCTTGAAGCTGTTAATAAAATTCATGCCGATCTATAGACAAAATAACGTTCTATAAATTGATATGGCGCTGCAAAGGTAACACACTGAACACCTGTAGGGGTGCAACATAACATTGATAATCGACAATGATGTAAATTTGGCACAAAAAGAAGACCAATTCTGTTAATAAACATTGTAAAATTCGTGACTCTCCCACTGATTCTAAAGCATACTTGGTTCAAGTTTTCGGACCTAAACTTCTCTGACCGATATTACAATTTTGAGGTGGTTTCATCGTTTCAAAAGTGATTGTTAATCCATTGAAGATGATCCACGTTCTGAAAGACTGTAGTCTGCGAATGGTGAGCGAGAAGTGGCCGTTGTTAAATGGAATGAATATCGTTGATATCAAGTTGAATGTATTTCTTTTAGCACATATTTTAATTCTTTTAAGATAATGAAGAATCATTTCAAGTTCGGAATAGTTTGTGCAGGTTTGATCACTCATTTGTTGACGGCTGATTAAAAAGAGACTCGGGTTGTAACTTTTTTTAAATACCCCCGTATAACCATTAAGACTGTAAAAATAACATAAATTAACTTTGCGCAACTATTGTTGAACGTAACAAATTGTTCAGTACCTCATTAGTTTTTAAAATTCCTTTGTACAAGAACTGTATAATTTAATTTTCATTCATCTTAGTACAGAAAGAAGATGTTAGCGATAATTTTTCTTCTATTGATAGGTGTTTCGGGTCATTCATTTGCATTTGTAGACGCAAAAGCTCCAGTGTTTCCAACTCTGTCAAAATAATCAGAAAGAAAGTAAGTAAATCAAAATTTGTAATTTTTACAAAACACACATACACTAGCGTACACATCCACGTACACACCTTTTTATAAAACCTCCTAATTATAAACAATCTTTATATTTCAGCGCAAGTATATCAAGTGCTATTTTGATTGTGTTTGTGCGGGTTTTTCATTCTACATTTGTGTCTCACGCTAAAAAAAGTTACTGAAGAAAAATTCCTTATTTGACTATAAACAATTTGTAATGTAGGCGAGACTATCAATGAGAATTTGCATCTATATGATATTGAGATATGATTTGTCTATACATGTATTATTTTGGGGGGATTTTTTCACCACTCATAGTTGATATATAAGCTTATCTCCAAGATCATTTTTTTGTGCATATTTTTGGGAAGAGTCAGGTATACACATGCACACACACAAACACACACACACACAATATAAATTGTCAGCTTTTAAAGTATTTGATTTATAAAAAAAAATTTGATGATAAAAATCCGTATTGCTCTGCAGAATGATAACATGCAAAAAATCCGAATAATTCCGTTTGGGTAGACTGTAATTCAATCATTTTATGCACGTTCATGAAATTTTTTTCTTAGTTTATTCAGAAAAAAAAAGGAAATCTCAAAGAAGTGGACACCTTAATATTGCATGTAGGACTTTACAGGTGCAAGACTTATCGAACAAATCTAATGCAACCATATAGTACACTTACTTAGACACTGGGTGTTTACCATACCATTCTTGATTTTCTTCTCTCAACCAGGAAAAGACAAGACGTTCCAAAGTGGACATCAAACCATGTTTAGAACATCTGAACGAAAATGTTGTGAGTTTTCAAAATATTATACATTCCTCTTATTGACGATGTCTTGTCATAATGTATATTTTTCTATTAGACGGAAAAAGTTCTGTTTCATCGGGGTGGGGTTTCGGGGTGGGGTGGGGTGGGGTGGGGCAGGTCCATGGAAGGAGGAGGTCCATGGGTGTGACACCATGAGTAACCGCACTGGGTGACACCAACCCTAGTGATGCCACTGGAGTTGGGTATCGACATGTGTTATGGTTTGAGTGAAGTACCTGCATGAAATATGGGAATGACTGAGAATATTTAAAAAAAAAAAACCAAACGTAAATTGGTATGCAGTTTTCCGTAAGTAACCGCACTGTACTATTTCAGTGACGTCTGATTTAAATAAGAGCAATTGCAAAGTGTCCCAATTGTAATTCCCACGCTTTCTAAAGAATATATTCCATCCCCAATTCCTGTATTCATTATATTCACCCCAACCCAAACGGTGACCTGGAAGTCACAATGGAAAATAACCCTGACTATTTTAATAGATATTTTTTGTTTGGGAAAAGGTGGAGTGGATTGGAAGTATGTGTGTGTTTATTCGATTTTAGTTTTGTCATAAAAAAAAACCCACTAAAATAAACTGATACATTATGAATGACAATTTTGAAATGATAGTTTTTAGTGTATATAATTATTGTTTAGAAGTACAGGTACTCCTTTCTTGAATTACAGGTGCGTCTCTTTGAGGTGTTCGAAACTCCAAAACAAATAATACTGATTCAAGAGCTCACAACTGGAGGAGAACTTTTTGATAGGTTTGGAATCATTTCACTCTTCTTTGTAATCTCATACATACATACATACATACATACATACATACATACATACATACATACATACATACATACATACATACATACATACATACATACATACATACATACATACATACATACATACATACACACACACACACACACACACACACACACACACACATACATACATACATACATACATACATACATACATACATACATACATACATACATACATACATACATACATACATACATACATACATACATACATACATACATACATACATACATACATACATAAATACATGCATGCATGCATGCATGCACGCACGCACGCACGCACGCACGCGCACACACACATACATACATACATACATACATACATACATACATACATACATACATACATACATACATACATACATACATACATACATACATACATACATACATACATACATACATAGAGCACGTGTGTGTGTGTGTGTGTTATTTTTTTTTTTAAACGTAGCTTTAACTATTTTTTAGTCATATCGCTACGATGCCTGCAGTGTGGCAGTTTATAATGATATCTAGCAGTGGGACATCATGCCGCAGACATGTAGCATGATGTTCCATCATGTCACATTATCCTAACATAAGGCCGACCAGTCCTAAGACTAAACTATTAATCTGAGAGCCTAGCGAGGCAGCTTTTAGTACCATTTTTATAAGTCTTTGGTATGACTCGGCCCAGTTTCGAACCCACATCAGAGACGTGCGCTCTAACCCCTAGGCCACCGGAGCGGTCCATATAATACTCACTATGGCTTTCATTAAGATTATTGTATTTGTACATTTTGATTGGTCATTTATTTTTATTAGGGACACTACAATTTCTTTGGTTGAAAATCATCAGTTCTCTTTCTACGACAAAGAGAGTATAGATTACTCACGGATAATGTGTTTGTATGTTCAAATGCCTCTTTTTCTCGACAGGATTGTTGTTATGGGTCACTATAGCGAGCGAGTTGCCGCCAACGCTGTGCGTCAGATATTGAATGGCTTAGCGGTAAGATACATATTAACTATTAAAAACAAAACCCCATTGATAATGATCTTTTGGGGGAGGGGTGTTTTAAATTTATAAGTTAGCTATTGATCACATGTAATTGTATAATTATATAACATGCAAATCAGCCCCACAATAACGAACACTTGACGAGACCTTTACGTATAATGCATATGGTGCTGTAGATGAGATAAATGTATAGAGCATATACTTTATAATTTCAGGCTCTCCACAAATTTGGAATTGTCCATAACAATTTAAAGGTGAGTGGACAGTTTACTCACGACAAAACGAATTTAGATCATTTTTGTTCTGCATGTGTGTCTCGCTTACCTCTTCTTCGATGAAATAACAGTTCCAACCTTCAAAGAGAGTGTGTTGTTTTTTTATTACTGTAATTATAAACTGCGAAAAAAGAGAAATTCCGTGAAATTTCATATCACTATAGTGTCAAGATTTATTCAGTTACTAGAATACGAATAAGATAGGAATTTATTGTATCGCTTGTTGCCTTTAACAACATTTAGAGTCGACTACATCTTGTCATGATTTTTGTAAACTTTATGTCACTTTGATAATATTTTCCCTTACTTTCGCAGCTATGCTTGTGATATTCAATGTATGCTGCATTTCTTTCTTAGCCCGAGAATTTACTTTACGCTGATAGCTCAGAAACAGCACCGCTGAAAATATGTAAATCTCTCTCTCTCTCTCTCTCTCTCTCTCTCTCTCTCTCTCTCTCTCTCTCTCTCTCTCTCTCTCTCTCTCTCTCTCTCTCTCTCTCTCTCTTAATTTCTGATCTCTCTCTCTATCTCTCTCTCTCTCTCTCTCTCTCTCTCTCTCTCTCTCTCTCTCTCTCTCTCTCTCTCTCTCTCTCTCTCTCTCTCTCTCTCTCTTAATTTCTGAGGTGTTTTCAAGATGAATTGTTTAATTTCGCTTCTCAGTCATTTTCAACAAGTGATGTTCTTGCCATATTTTTAAAATTATAATTGAAATATCCATGCACATTTACATTATAAGATATTATAAGCAAAAATATTAAAGTGTTTCAACATAGCAGATGCCAAAAAAAATTTGATACGCTTTTTTTCTTTTGTCAAATTCATTTTACTTGCTATGAATTACTTGATTTTGTGTGTCAAGAAACAAGTATATAGGAGAACAAAGAAAAGCTTTGTGTTATTATTATGCATTTCAGATAAATCAAATGGCCTAACGTTTTTTGTTTTTTTTTTTTTTTATTGATATTTGCACAGTTGATTGACAGAAAATGGGTATTTGTTTGTTCATCTCATCTCTGTCCTCTTGGGTTCGAGTCTCGGGTTCGGCCAATGCATGTATATGAGAAAGTTACCAGCAGCTTCCCCTGGGTTGATGGTTCTTCTCGGGTATTTCTCCGAGTTCTTCCTCCACCAGTTATACTGGCCGCCATAATTAGCCTATCTTACGCAGAGAAATTGTTAAACCCCAAAACAACAACATTTTTATGTTTCAGCTGACCATTGTCTCTCGACAATTTTCGCAAACGAAATAATAAAGCAAAGAATGAGGGATACGCCCGAATACTGTGGTAGGTTTTAAACTGAATTCAGGTAGCTAATTGACCTACTGACAACTATGTATATGTTACGTTTATTATATATATATATATATATATATATATATATATATATATATATATATATATATATATATATATATATATATATATAGATGCAATAAACTGACGACGAACAGTACGAAACTAGTAACTAACTAGCCTAAGCGCTTTCGACTCTTAATGAGTCTTTTTCAAAGGCAAATACAAAACAGTTACGACAAACAAATAAACACAAAAACGTTGCGTTTGTAAACCTCTACATTTCTATCTTCTTTTAGCACATGTGAAGATAGAAATGTAGAGGTTTACAAACGCAACGTTTTTGTGTTTATTTGTTTGTCGTAACTGTTTTGTATTTGCCTTTGAAAAAGACTCATTAAGAGTCGAAAGCGCTTAGGCTAGTTAGTTACTAGTTTCGTACTGTTCGTCGTCAGTTTATTGCATCTATTTTAATTAATCCCTGACAAACGTGATCCCTTGGTGGATCCAGTACGCTTGAGAGGGTTGTTATTCGCCATATGATTTGTTTTCTTTATATATATATATATATATATATATATATATATATATATATATATATATATATATATATATATATATATATATATATATATATATATATTTATCATACTGTAATCGCTTTATTACCTGCTGTTTGTCCGAGCTCAAAATACGTCATAGTTGACTCTGACACTTCTGTAGAGTTTATTATACTACATTTATATATTCACATCACAATAACTTCGTTGTTTCTTTCCCGACTTGTGCCTTATTTTCACTATACTCTCACAAGTCATAGGGAAATATGTGCATACATTATCAAAGGAAAATACTCCTTTAATAAAGATAGACATTGTAAAGATTAGTTTGAGGAAATCTAATAGGCTATTTGAAATAAACTGAAGTTCGTGATGTTGATGCGAGTATTATATGACTGCACGAACAGGAATTGTATTATAGTCATAATTTCTTTTTTATGTAAGTGCTGTCATAAGATCATGTAAAATCTTAACACTTTGTAGCTATTACCCGCTATTACTATTTGCTATTACACTTTGTAGCTATTACCCGCTATTACTATTCCGAATGATATATAACACTTGTGCTGACGTTTTTCTCTGGTGAAGAAGCAGCAGTATATGAGATGTATTTTTATGCATTTTCACCTACTTTTATTGTACAATACGCAATATGATATAGCAAGTATTGATTTCTAGCATTTTCTGTCAATGCTATATAGTCTTGAATGATATATAGTATTAATAAGACATCACACAATGCGGGCCATGTTATATACTCTGGAATGATCTCTAGTATTTATAAGACATCACACAATGCGAGCATTGTTATATAGTCTGGAATGATCTCTAGTATTTATAAGACATCACACAATGCGGGCCATGTTATATAGTCTGGATTGATCTCTAGTATTTATAAGACATCCCACAACGCAGTCCATGTTATATAGTCTGGATTGATCTCTAGTATTTATAAGGCATCCCACAACGCAGTCCATGTTATATAGTCTGGAATGATCTCTAGTATTTATAAGACATCACACAATGCGAGCCATGTTATATATTCTGGAATGATCATTAGTATTAATAAGACATCACACAATGCGGGCCATGTTATATAGTCTGGAATGATCTCTAGTAATTATAAGACATCAGACAATGCGGGCCATGTTATATAGTCTAAAATGATATCTAGTATTAATAAGACATCACACAATGCGGGCCATGTTATATAGTCTGGAATGATCTCTAGTATTTATAAGACATCACACAATGCGGGCCATGTTATATAGTCTGGAATGATCTCTAGTATTTATAAGACATCACACAATGCGGGCCATGTTATATAGTCTGGAATGATTTCTAGTATTTATAAGACATCAAACAATGCGGGCCATGTTATATAGTCTAGAATGATATTTAGTATTAATAAGACATCACACAATGCGGGCCATGTTATATAGTCTGGAATGATCTCTAATAATAATAAGACATCACACAATGCGTGCCATATTATATAGTCTGGAATGATCTTAGTATTTATAAGACATCACACAATGCGAGCCATATTATATAGTCTGAAATGATATCTAGTAATAATAAGACATCACACAATGCGGGCAATGTTATATAGTCTGGAATGATCTCTAGTATTTATAAGACATCACACAATGCGGGCCATGTTATATTGTCTGGAATGATATTTAATATTTATAAGACATCACACAATGCGGGCCATGTTATATAGTCTGGAATGAACTCTAATATTAATAAGACATCACAATGCGGGCCATGTTATATGGCCTGGAATGATCTCTAGTATTTATAAGACATCACGCAATGCGAGCCATGTTATATATTCTGGAATGATCATTAGTATTAATAAGACATCACACAATGCGGGCCATATTATATAGTCTGGAATGATCTCTAGTATTTATAAAACATCAGACAATGCGGGCCATGTTATATAGTCTGGAATGATCTCTAATATTAATAAGACATCACACAATGCGGGCCATATTATATAGTCTGGAATGATCTTAGTATTTATAAGACATCACACAATGCGGGCCATGTTATATTGTATGGAATGATATTTAGTATTTATAAGACATCACACAATGCGAGCCATATTATATAGTCTGAAATGATATCTAGTAATAATAAGACATCACACAATGCGGGCAATGTTATATAGTCTGGAATGATCTCTAGTATTTATAAGACATCACACAATGCGGGCCATGTTATATTGTCTGGAATGATATTTAATATTTATAAGACATCACACAATGCGGGCCATGTTATATAGTCTGGAATGAACTCTAATATTAATAAGACATCACAATGCGGGCCATGTTATATGGCCTGGAATGATCTCTAGTATTTATAAGACATCACGCAATGCGAGCCATGTTATATATTCTGGAATGATCATTAGTCTTAATAAGACATCACACAATGCGGGCCATATTATATAGTCTGGAATGATCTCTAGTATTTATAAAACATCAGACAATGCGGGCCATGTTATATAGTCTGGAATGATCTCTAATATTAATAAGACATCACACAATGCGGGCCATATTATATAGTCTGGAATGATCTCTAGTATTTATAAGACATCAGACAATGCGGGCCATGTTATATAGTCTTAAAAGATATCTAGTATTATTTAGACATCCCACAACGCGGGGCATGCTATATACTCTGGAATGATCTCTGGAATGATTTCTAGAGTATTTTGTCGTCTGCTGATTTTTTTTATAAAGGGAATAGGATGTCATGTAAGATGATGACTATAACGCACGTACGTCTTTTATAAAACGACAATGGTGGGTTTGAGATCAAATTTATGTGACTCTTCAAATGTAATATATTTAATATATAAATATATTATATTTCAAATCGGTTATTAAGGAATGATTTACTGGTTGATTTCTGATTTTTTTCATTGTCTTTCTTTGTCTATTTTTTTTCAACAATAAACAGCTCCAGAAATGTTTGATGGACGGATCACTAGCTCTAGTTTAGATATTTGGAGCGTGGGCGTTATCACCTATATCCTGTAAGTGATCTGTCTATGTGTTTGCAAGCATGTGCTACTTTCTTTGCCATTTATATTTTTATGATTTTCTTGAATCATACATAAAGTAAACTAAATAAGAAAAGTCTGCTTTTTCACGCAATAAATTGTGTCTTTTTATAATGCTGCACATATTGCCTTCCTTTATAATAATTTCCAATTGTTAGCAAACATTAAGCCATTTCTAATTCCACGTATTGTTAAATGTTTCACTTTGTTTTAGAACAGTTATCTCCATATTTTCTTGAATAATGCGAGACTTGGCAGCAAACAAGTCTACAAAAAGTGCAGTAAAATGCAACGCAATTAACCCCTACAAATACAGCTTCTTATATATCTGAATTGACATTTTATAAGAGATCCCATATTTCTTATGCTCTAAGCTGTGTTTACTTTGGATATTTGTATAAAATGTTATATAACCGTGTGCATATTATTGCAATGGTAAAAGAGAAAAGAAAGTCTATGTTCAGTGAATATATAAATATAGCTAATTACAATACAGTGCACAAATTTCAGTGTTTAAGACTACATGGTTCATATATAGACTAAACAGTATTTTGTTTTCAAAAATATTAATGTAGGAACAACTAAACGTACAATTTAAAATCCTTTGAAATCCGAACTCAATAATTTCGAGTTTACTTTGTGATAATACAGTCTCAGTGAAACTTTTTGTTCAAATATACACACCGAACTGTACATGGAATGCTGCTCCAGCAAAGACCCAAATGCAATTAAAGTAATACATTGCTCCCCCCTTCTCTCTCTCTCTCTCTCTCTCTCTCTCTCTCTCTCTCTCTCTCTCTCTCTCTCTCTCTCTCTCTCTCTCTCTCTCTCTCTCTCTCTCTCTCTCAAAAAATATATATATATATATATATATATATATATATATATATATATATATATATATATATATATATATATATATATATATATATATATATATATAATGGGAGACAGGACCCGCATTATATGTAGAAGTTTATACACAATGATGATTTGGCAAGTTTGTCTCTAATACCTCAGAATATGCAACAAAAAAGATCATAATTGAACTTCATTAGCAATGTACCAATATGAAGCAAAACAAGAAGAAACATTGATGAAACAATTCAAACAATATGATGTTATCCATCATCATGCGAATGGTAAGGCAGCGGTATGCTGGTGGGCTTTGCCATGGGGGACATTGCTAATGAGTACAATTTGACAATTGGTGTAGTTCTAACTTTGCAAAGAATGATGCCACTCAGTTACGTTATGGGTGGATAATTTTATGCGACTCACCAAATTATGCATAAATATATGTCTACTGGAATGAAGTCTCCATCAAAAATTGCAAAAGAATATATTACTCACCACTAGCTTACAAATTTTGAGAGAAAAAAAGTGAAAGAATTTTAAAAAAACTGTTTTTGAAATGTACATATACAAACTAGTGCCATGCGAAATTCGGATGAGTTTTTAAAACGAGCAACCGTAACTACCACATGTACGTGCTTGTTAGAGCTATGTTTCAGCCTTCCGGAAATTACACAGTTTAAATTTGATTACAATGTTGTTGTTTTTTTAAAATTAGTATTGAGTGATAACAAAATAACATAGAATTGTCATTTGAGTAATAACTATTAACAATGCAAGGATATTGTCGAGTCGGTAATTCTAATTTGTTTAATATACCTCTGATTACTGTCTTATTAATGACATTTTTTGACATGTTTGCAGTCTTTGCGGCTATACGCCCTTCCAGCATAACCAGAGAAACATGCTCTTTAAGCAAATCATGAAAGGAAATTTTAGGTTTTCATCACCCGCCTGGGATTCTATATCTGAAAATGGCAAGGTTGGTATGTTCAGGTTTGCCTTGGATACAAAGATAGTTATGTTGTTAAAATAAATAAGTTTTGATCTATTGCATCATTTGTCTTGAACCTTAAGCCATTCAACTTGTAAGTTTAGGCAGAGACATATACATGCGTGGTAAGTAATTGAAAAATATGTATGTATGTATGTATGTATGTATGTATGTATGTATGTATGTATGTATGTATGTATGTATGTATGTATGTATGTATGTATGTATGTATGTATGTATGTATGTATGTATGTATGTATGTATGTATGTATGTATGTATGTGACACTGTGGGGCCTTAACGGAAACCATTACAGCTGATTTGAGACAGTGTATGTCCCTGTGGGATATCAGCGTTATCGATTTTGGGCGATATGGGGCCGTAATGGAGATTTTGGGCCTTTAGGGGCCGTAAGGGAATTATTATTATTGTTCCACTATTGGGCCTGCCGAAATATAACATGCATGGGTCAATTAGGGGTCCAATGGGATTTAATATTAGTGGATTATGGTCGCCTACGGGAATTTAACAATATATGTGACAATATATAGCCTCGTGGGAATTTAACATTACAGATGACACTATGGCCTTTTGTGGAACCAATTAACCTTGCATATGGCAATATGATACTTATGGGAATTGAACATGACGGGCCATTCTAGAGTTTATGCATCTTGAACAGAATGAGTCAGATACACCTACAAACAAAACCTTTTCATGAGTAACCAATATCGTTTGTGACTTGCCTTTTGGGACGTAACAACATATTGACCAATACGTTTTGTGACATAGCGAACCCTAATCTGACTGACCAACGTGTATTCTGATTGATGAGTACCTATTGTAACTAATAAATGCATTTTTGACTGTTCGACTCCTACTCTGACCAACACTAGCTGATGCACACCTTTGCTGACTGATCAACACAAATTTGAACTAAAAACATGTATTCCTACTGACGTATACCTGTTTTGACCAATTATCATCTATGTTCACTGATCAACACATAATCTGACCTACTGGGGATCACTTATTTCGACAATGTCCATACACAAAAATGATATAGGTGTCCGAATGTCATTATCGTAGGGACCAATAGTTTATAATTAAGGGAAGGGAAGGGGTTGAAGAGCATGCCATCTTTTTGGCATAGCAGAGAAAGATTATCTTGAGGTCGAAAGAAAGGAAAATCTTGGTCTGAAAAACTATCACTTCCACACAAACAAACTGTTGATAAAAGGAAGAGTTATTTGATGTTTATTAACACACAATTTCTATCCCACTCCCACTTTGCCATCCACCAGCAAACATCACGAATGAGGGAAGGTAAGGCATAGCTAATGGTTACTAACACTATCATACAACACCCATTTTTACCATCCAACACGCACCGTTACAAGGATGAGAAAGGGGAGGCATGTGATCGTTTCTAATAACGATAATTACAGCACAGTACAAACTTACAAAACAGATTATGGCAAGTGGGATAGGGATGGGATGCCATCATAACTTAACGTTCAATACACACACTGATATAAACAAACTGTGCTGATGTCTCCAATCCTAAAGCAAAGTTCTCTGGTTGGCTAACACCAGACTAAATACAAACGAATGAATAATAAAAAGTGGTAATTTGTTGGCAAACTGCATATTTAGTTTCAATCCGTTTCTTTACAACATGAAGTGGTTTTCCATGACGTATTCCCTTTCACCTTCACATAGCCTGGTTAATCTGGATTAAATACTGGAGATGGTAAGAGAGTGCCTTAGATTTAATTATAATTATAATTTAATTATTATAATTATACGTTGCTTCCTCAAGAAAACATTGTGGGAAACCACTTTGTATTATAAGAAAAGAGATTCTTGTCCTTTATTTATCCTTTGTAGTTTGTAAGAATGAGTATCAGGTGCTAAAAATCGATAGATTGTGTGCTTTTGTGATGTATGTATGTATGTATGTATGTATGTATGTATGTATGTATGTATGTATGTATGTATGTATGTATGTATGTATGTATGTATGTATGTATGTATGTATGTATGTATGTATGTATGTATGTATGTATGTATGTATGTATTAGGTAAGTAGACATGTTATGGGCAGCAAGGTTGCTAGGATGCTGTAAAGTGATCAGATTATCTATCTATCCGTCCGTCTGTCTGTTTTTCTATAATTTCTCTTTTTTTGTAATGACATCTTTTAAATGCAGCTTGGTCTGATTGTAGTCTTTGTTATTATGATATTATAATATACTAATCGAGCAGATTGATACTTTGAAAACTGTTCATTTTTCCTTTAGTTAATATTAAAATTGTGTTTGAAATAGTTTTCTTCAAAATCTTTTCCAGGACTTTGTTAAAAGGTTGCTGTCGGTTGATGTGTACAAGCGATCTACCGTGCGGCAAGCGTTAGTGCACCCATGGGTGAGGGGAATTGCTGCCAAGCACGAGTACTTGGAAGATACGCAAAGAAAGATGAAAGAATTCAATCACAGGAGAAAACAAAGCATACATGGTAGTTATGAGGGAGACATTTAACTGGATCATCTCAATTTTGCTGACATTCGTATGGATTGTTCTGCTCTAAATTTACATACTTAAAACTTAAGCAAGAAAATGTAAACAAAATATGTGTTGGTTTCATCCTGTCAGCGGTGGATAGATGATTTGTTGAGTAAAATTTACTATGCCTATTTTTTGTGTGAATTTATTATGTAGTATTATGAATGAAAAGAATGAATGAACATTACATGGAAGACAATAGCGTATTTCCATCATAGAGTATAAATTATCCTTTCATCAGAATATGTCTATAGGTAGGTAAGATTAAACTATTTATGTTAAGGGGAGTATTGCTAGAAAATAGAGTGGAAACCTCGCAATGAAGAATATTGTACAGAGTATCTTTCTATCACTTAGAGAAGGTCAAATATACAAGTTTCTGATATTTAACAAAAACAACAACTGTATTTTACATCAGTTTCCCCATACGTTATGTCCATTAAATAATTTTATGATGAGCAAAACATTTACCCGCAGCGCAACACACATGTTTGGCCACTGAAAAAATGAACTATTTGAACACAAATGGAACGATCCGTATTTGGAGTTGTAACCCTTACACCAGAAACATAAATCTCGTTTCTGTTCTGTAATATCTTTCGCTTGTCAAAGTGTGCTGAATTTATACAGTATCTGAAGTAATAGTAATAATAAGTATAAGAAATAAAAACCCAAAAATATAAACATGCATTACATTTGTATATAAATTGAATTTGGTATTGATGATGTCCGAATACTGATGACGGCTTTGGAGATTAATAAAAAAAAAATGTTCTTCAGCATGACTTAAACTATACTAAAAATTTTATCATGATTGATTTTATACAAAAATATTATTTGATTTTTTTTTTCACAAAGTATTCACTGCCTTTAGACAAAGTATTTGTTGATTTTTTTACAAAATAATCATTGGATATAGAAGAAGGTGAAGGATTTTGACGAAGTTGAAACCCTCAAACAAGCCATGGTGGTCACATTAGAGTCATCTGTGTCCTCCATGTGGCCGGCTCATAACGGTGTTAAAGTTACATTACTTGGTGACATCATTGACTTTTTGATCGGACAGCCACTTAATCATTTTGTGTTTAATTAAAGCACACTCGAACTTTCTTTCAGACCTGGCGATATTAAGGAGCGCATCATAAATAAAAGGCTCTTAATATATTATTGATTAAATTTAACTTTTTCATGTAGCGTGTCATTGTCTTTCGGCATCTGTTTTCAAGCCTAAACATTCGTTTTTGCCTAAACTTTAGCGCATGTTTAATTTTATAAAAGGAAATCTCTTTGATTCCTTGTTGAACAGCATTATAAAGAGTTTGTTATCATTTCCGTCGTAATTATATGTCAAACGTAAACGGTGAGCTACCTGCCGTACTGAGATTATGGGTACAACATAAAACCTTTGAATGAGACTTAGAGATGTTGTAGATTTTGGTTTAAATATGGAGTGGATACTTTCTTGCTGATGTCTTTGAAAAAAAAACTGGAGATTTTGAGTGTGGAAGTTTTGTTTGTATTTGATTTTGTAATTTACATAAAAGAAGGCAGTTGTTTCAGCGAATGTTGACAGTGGAACATGTTTCGGACTTTCTACTTCGAATCTGCAAGCTCTAACGGATTATGGCTATGGCTATTCTATTACGTGTCTAGACTTGTACAAAAGTAACAAGGAAAGAGTGAAGACAATAAGATTTGTAAATTTTAACAAATAATTATTTTCCCTAGAAAAACAAGGTAAAAAAAGAAAAGATGATTTACGCTTTATGAAATAAATACAAAATTATTCCAAGAATTAAAAATTAAAAGTCCTACCAATTAAAAGTCCTAAATGAATCGCAGTTCGAATGCCAATTAAATTTTAACATGAAAGACGATGACGTATGCCGTAACCTTCACAGTGTTGTCCTGTCAACAGTTCCTTGTTAAATCACAAAAAAATAATAGTCCATTTTAGAATTTCTAAATAAATTTTGGTAAATGCCTTTGTCTAAGAATTCTGTGAGCACAAACATTTTCCATGATAAATAAATTACTAATTCCAAAAAATAAAAAATTTCAACTCAAACGGGTCACAACAAAGCACGTTGAGCTTCAAAAGATTTAAAACACAACTGAACTAATTCTTATGATAGCATGAGTTATAAACCCATCTAAAACGCAAAACAGATTCTGGGATGGGGGTAAAAAATTCATCACATCGGGAAAACAAAAGTGTGTAACATTAAACAAATGTTAGTTGTCACGTACTCTAGGTATGGCCTTGATTCCACTAAATGAATTTTACTATTAGAATAAAAAAAGTTGTTTACTAAAATCCTTACAGATTTCTGAATCAGGTTCAGCATTTAGTTACAATGTTTCAACTACTGATTAGTTTATTAGGTCAAACAGAAATGAATTTCTAAAAAAAAAAAACATTAAATAAAGTAGACAAAATCATTATTGCAATAACATGTAATGGAATAAAATGAAAATTAAAAAAATGAAAACTAGCGAATACTTAATTACATTACATATAGATAACACTTCTCCCATAAAATAAAAAGAAAGATTTATATAGTAAAGCTTTCTTTTGACCATAGACTAATTAGTAAAGGTAAAAAAATATACATAAGAAGAATTTATGAACTATACAATGTGTACATTAAATAATAATTTTATACACGGGAAAGTGCATCTGCTAATACACTGTCTTTCCCTTTATGTGCCTAATGTCAATATTATATTCCTGTAACAACAAACTCTACCTTAATAATCTCTATATTGTTGTTTTTCATCTTGTGTCGATGAAAGTAAGGTGTTTGTGATCACTAAACACAATAATCAAATAAGAAACTGAACTAATGTAAACTTTCTACCGTTGTAATGCCAATATCAATGCCAATCCTTCCTTCTCGATTGTAGAAAAAAATTCTTTGGTGCTTAATTAATTTCTTTAAAAATAAGACACTGGCTGATCAACACCATTTCTATCTTCTTGAATCAATACCGTTCCAATTCCTAACATTTATTGCATCAACATACGGTTATAATGACTTTATGAAATTTGGAGCTGTAAGAACTGTTGCTCTTTTAACTTATCAAAAACCTCCTAACATTTTTCAGTCCGAAGAAATTTGTTTTTCTTGCTCAATAAATTTTTCAGGAGTTGAGCAATGTTAGAAAAATTGGAACAAAATTTCCAACAGTATCCAACTATACCTAAAAACCGTATCAGTTGCGTTTTAGTGACAGGCACAGGGAATTTAGATGTAGCCTTGACCTAAGCATATATAACTTTAACTTGTCCGTTTCTCACGAAATGTCCTGGAAATAATACATACAGATATTTCAGAGCCTTTGTCCTAGTGACATCTATTGAATTTCTTGAGTTCTCTCCCATAGTATGAAAAATGCCAACTAACAAATAGCGTTTAAAAGCTGCACGTTATAGACCATTCTTAATGAGAAACTCATGAATATTAAGGTATAGCGAAAACGAGGCTAAGCTAGGAAGATCATGATTATACTGTATATAATATATTATGTGGATTCCTTTTGCTAGCGAATATATTATATTGATCATGGCTGTAATGGATATAATGTATTTTATAGAGAGTGTTTCCTTTTGCGTAAGAATATATTTTATTATAGAATTACCGCTGTATGTATTATAATGACGAAAACTTACTTGATATATCCAGTGTCCTTTTTCTCTTCAGCAGAAAAAAATATAAGTTAACGATAGAGAAAAGAAACTATTTAAAGAATGAATTTTGTTTCAGATTAGGTATGGTTTAAATGTACAAATATCAATCAAAACTGTAGTCAAAACACGCGGTCAGAATAAAACATTTTCAAAATGTGCATAGTGACACAAACTGCCATTTTAAACAACCACATCCCCCATACCAGTAGAAACTTTGTGGTGCATTTTAAATAGTTTTGGGTACATGTCGGTATGCTTGCATTTTAATTTGCATCCGAAGTACACAACATGGTTGTTGTTATGGTGTTTGCTGCTTTTAGTGCCTGGGGTGGGAGGGACTGGGTACTTTCAATTGTCAGAATCTTTCATTTCCGCACATCCTTATTTTTTTCCATTTAGAGTGTTCTTTAAATTGGTAATTTTTTGTTATTACAAATTACACCTGTCTATACCATTTCATCATAACTTTTGTATTCTTACACATTAGGCTTGTCAATATCATTTAATGTATATAATTTTATCATAAAATGTAAACCACGGTGAAAACATTATTTTAAATGGTAATTATGTGTTGTTACACATTACACCAGTCTATATCACTTCATGTTCATAATTTTGTAAAGTGAAAAAAAAATTAATTTTATTGTAAAGTGAAAGGTATTTTTACTCTGCCATGTTTCTTGAATTTAAACATGAATATTTCATATAATACATCATGTAAGGAATAATATTTTTACTTTCATTTATAAAATTCTCTTTGATTTTAAGCTTTACCAACTCTGAACTGATATGAATAAAAGCACTGATGTTTTCTAATTGATATGCAGCAAATGAATCAATGACAAATTAAAATATAATACATTTAGTATTGATGTAAACAAAGTTTTCATTTTCCTTCTTTCTTCTTGTCCTCTATTTTTGCTTTAAAACATTTTATGTGAAAAACCCGGTTTTCTTTATTTACATACTGAATTATAAGCTGATATCTGGAGAAAGAACAAGGAAACTATATATATATATATATATATATATATATATATATATATATATATATATATATATATATATATATATATATATATATATATATATATCTTAACCAATGAAAACAAAATGAAAAAATGCCTGATTTGCAAACATATTTTATTAAAGATATTTACATTTTAAAGACCACAGATAAAAAAAGCGTCCCTTAATGGGACTGACACTATGCTGAATACATTTTTTCTCCAAGAATTCAAGATGAGATCATATCATGTTTTTTACTGCTGAGTGTTGAAGCCCTCTTTCATATTCTTCTGCAAAAATATTTTCAAACTAGCCACTTGGGCAACCAGCTGGATGCAACATCTACAATATTTTTATTCATGACAAGGTAGACACCATAAGACAACATTTGGTGAAAACCCCTGTTGATATGACAATCCATTCAGGGGAATTATTTGCAGTATTTTTAATGTATATAATGTGACACCAAATCCAAGGTCAGATCAGCAATTCATTCATGACCAACTAGTCTTCTGGTGAAAATCCAAGGTCAATATGACTTTCCATTTAGGAGGAGTAGCAATAATAAGATTTTCAAAATGGCTGCCATGGTAGCCATACTGGATGTCAGATACGGCCATTGTCATTAAATACCAACCAGATATCGTAAGTTTTCTTTTAATAAAAATCTGTGTTTATACGACCTTCCATCTAACAGGATCAATAAGATTCTCAAGACGGCTGCTGTGGTGGCCATATTGAATGTCAGATTGTCACCATTTTCATTTAGGAATAACCAGAAATCATAGGGAGATTTTTAGTAAAAAAAAAACATGTTTATATGACTATCCATTTAGGAAAGGTAGTAATAACAAGATTTTCTATAGTAGCAAGATTGGATGTCTGAGAGTACAAATGGATCAACTAGACCTTGGGATGAATGAGTGAGTAAACGTTTTATGGCATCTTCCAAGTAGTTTTGGTGGAGTATCAATAACAAACTTGTCCTAATGGATGGACAGATGAAGAAGAACTTACCATCCTATAAGCTGATCTTAAATCATAGAGCTAAAAAAAACAAATAACAGACAATATTTAATAAATAAATTATAAAGCTATCACAGTCAGAAATACACATAAATTTAAGCCACAATAAGCACAAATAGAACTCAGTAAACTTTATCCTACAAAATTAAAAGAAAATGCTCTTTTTTTCATATATCATTATCATCACATAAACAACCCTCTTACAACTTGGCAACAAGCTCTTTTGTTGCATGTTAAATACAGTTTGTGAAATCTTCATGGCTGGAACTGCTCATAAACTGTCCCATAATCATTAATACACTGTCCCATAATCATTCATACACTGTCCCATAATCATTCATACACTGTCCCATAATCATTCATACACTGTCCCATAATCATTCATACACTGTCCCATAATCATTCATACACTGTCCCAAAATCATTAATACACTATACCATAATCATCATACACTGTCCCATAATCATTATACACTGTCTCATAATCATCATGGTCTCCATGGACACCACCTTAATGTGTATAGACCATTTTATAACAATGTAAATCACGTTTTATTTTACTACCACTTAATGAATGGGATTGATGATTATGTATACATGCCTATAATAGAAACTGTTATAATGAAGGGTTTTAACAGGAAATGTGCTATAATAAATGGTTTTGTAGCGAAGGAGTGCTATATAATAGATAAATTTTTATTTTAATTTAAAGATATGTACAGCAAACATCATTGCTCTGAACTGTTCCATAGTACAATTATGCAAACTGGATATATTGGAAACTATGGATATATCAAAATATCCACTACTGTAACAGATGTACAACTTTTGATTAACTTAATATAGTAAATTGTTCTTTTTACTGCATCAAACCGAAGGCTAGACAAATAGTACTAGTACATCATGAAGACAAAATATTTGAAAAAAAACTAAAAGAAAAATAGAAATAGTGAGAAAAAATATATAAAATATGACAAAATATCTATGAAAAAAAAACTGCAAATAAATGCTTTATTATTTCAATTAAATAACAATTTAGAAGCTAACAAGCCATATATATATATATATATATATATATATATATATATATATATATATATATATATATATATATATATATATATTAGTCACTGACATAAGTTAATTTTATTTTATTTCATACAAGTAGGTACTTATAAATTACCCATATAAAACAACTTCTTCCTTGATTTTATAACTGTTGAAGTTATTACTTTAAAATACATGAAGTCATAATTTTAAAGAATATGGTATCATCACCATAACTTAAAACCACAAAAGGTGATTACTGTAATATGACTAACATTGGTATGGAAAACTTTCATATGTGCACTAAAATAGCATTTTAATTTAAAACAACATTATTTATTGTCTTAAATCAGACATGCATTGATCTGCAATAAAATGTCCACTGATGCAAGAGAAAAATAATTGGGTGCATTAAAATTAGTCACCGTTATATTGTACATCCTTTAATTGACCACTGCCATACAGTGTGGTAAGGTCATAGCATATTCAAAGATATACAAATTAATAATTTTCCAGTGCTATATTAGATTGTAATGTAATGGATACATTTCTTCACAAAATTAAACAAAAAGGTTCTAAATTTTGGAGCAAACATTTTCTCTTAGTCTATAACTTGAAATCTGTGTAAAAATAAATGATAACATGCAGGATGAAATAATTTTGCAACCAACTGTCCATGATTTTGCTTTAATTCATACTTTCCATATTTACTTGCTTATAAGTCAAATCAAATAGCAATATGAAAGATCATGTACTGCATCACATGATGTGCCTGCAGATCATTGTCTATTTTGTTCTAGTCTACTGATTATTCCTGACAAACTAAATAAACCCAGATCTTCCAGCTTATTATGTGATGGCAAATCTGAGTCACTGCAGTTAGATTCAACTTAAATGCAAGTATAATTGGGAATTAATGTTATTTGGGTATTCATTCTTAACTCTTGTTAAAATTCTTACTCATATAGTATCATTACTATATCTATAACAAGCAACATACATAGTGTGGTTTATAACAAAATTATTTTCCCGCCCAAATAATATTTTAAAATATAAAGATGGTAAGCATATATACAAGAACAAGAGATCAACTTTTGGACAAACCCACATTTTTATGTTTCTGCTTTTAAGAGTATATGAGTTAATAATAATGTTTTGATTATACAATTAATAACAAGTATTTATCAACATTATTGAATTTTCAAACTGAAGCCTCATTGAATATATTCATCATTATCAGAACCAAGCTATTTGTTTAAATAAACCAATCATAATTGAATTCAACACTTTATGTTTTGCCACCAAACAGGTTTAAATACCAGGTCACATGGCTACATTGCATATTGCCTACTTTTAAAAGGGTTAAGAGTGCTCGAAGAAATTTTTTAATATTTCTCACTGGCCCAGGGCTGGTAACTTTAAAAACAACCTCAAGTCCTGACAGAAATTCCATAAGCCCTGACTTATTTTGCATATGTCCAAAACTGTCCGATCTTTCAACTGTTATTTGTCACATAAGTCTGCAACTGCTGTACTTTAACTCTGAATGATAAAAACAAAATCATTATAAACTGATAGGTGTATTTATTTGGATCTATTTTTCTCCAGGTCCTGGGATCAGCCATTGTCTAATTACTCATTCAGGATGATCCTTAATCACTGGATCAGCAGTGTTAATGTTCATTAGCATCTGTCTTGATTTATACAGTTTTTCTTTACACTTTTGATGTTGTTCATAGGTGCTGCTTAGTATACTTAACCAGTGTTATATTACACTAGTGCATGCAGATGCATAGGGTAGCTTAATTATTATTCAATAAATGTTTATTTAAAACATCATATTCAATGCAATATCAACTATACAGGACCATTTTAAAAAAATCAAAATGATTACTTGAATGATATTGCCAAAATCATTTTATTTCCTTCTCAACACCAAAGGATGCCCAATTTTATTTAAAGACACAAAAGTGATCAAAAATACAATTGATCCCTTTATTACTTATAATACCCAGTGATAATCATGGGCTTCGCTAATGTTGCAAATTGCAATCTTTTTTCCTTATTGGCGACAAAAAATACCAGTTGTCGATTTGTTTGGTGACAGCCTTTTGGGCAGTTTAACTTTTACATACAATCATGGATTTGGAGTGGAGAAATTCAATGGGACCATGAATGGAAGTCACAGACTTATTTCAGACTTGTACACTGACCTATATTCCCACATAAACAAATCCTGTGTTCGTATTGACAAAACCGTCTGTACAGAGCAATGTTACATCATAATCGGCTAATACTGACATCTGATCTATGTACTGTATGCTATGATACTTACAATCGACCAAATTATAAAAACACGAATGGAAACAGTTACAAGTAATTGAACGACGGCTAATCCTTTCCTGCTTTTTTTATTTTATAAAATATACCAATTTTCAAAACAACATGCCATTTCTCCCTGCGGAGTGCATTATTTGCTTCCCCCCTCACAACGTGCACCCATTTCATATTTTATACACCAGCTAAAGGTTAGACTTGAGCCTCTGCAACATACTTCAAAGACACCGCCTGTTACAGTGAGTGAACCTGTCCACTAGTAATTGATTGACAAATAAAACATTTCCCATGATAACTAATAATGCCTAAAAGGGGCATGCATTTGTTTTTTTTTCAAATTTTGTCTTAAAATCCCATACATATGATAAATATTTTCCACATTTTATATCCCACCATAATTCCTTATTGTTAAAGTGAGAAAGATTGCCAGTAGCTTCTCGTGGGTTGATGGTTCTTCCTGGGTTCTTCCTCCACCATTAATACTGGCCACCATGTATAGCCTATCTTGTGCTGAAAATGACAAACCATATAACAACAACAACTTATTGTTAACTAGTGGCTCCCTAACAAAAGCACATGGACAAAAGCATGCCAACATATGAGTGCAATGCTAAACAACCTCGACAAAAGCACAAAAGCGTGCGCGACAAAACCGTGCAGGTATAAATTAGGTTAAAGTAAACAGTGTGGTGTATTCAAATATAACAAAGCCAAGACCAATATTCTCATTCCAATTCTAATTACCTGTAAACAGCGATCAAATTAATTTATTTTCATGTTTTCAGATGAAATAATTAAAATTAAATTTAACTGACTGTCGATTATTTTCCAAAGACAAAGAGATCGCATACAACATTAGCATTTAGAGTAATTAACTTAATAATTGTTAGTTGAACCATTTAAACATGTTAAAATTACAATTATTATTTCTTATTATTTGTAATATTTGGTCTGATATAGAAGAACTATAGGCTAAGTACTCAAAAAACTATTTTTAAAATTATGTTTTTTGTTATTTACATCTTTTGCAGAGTGCATGTCGACATGCTTTTATCCTGGCGTGCTTTTGTCAGGTCACCTTAACTAGTATATGCATATAACAATGTTGACTCAGTCAATAACAATTTTTGTTTTTTCTGAATTGATATGATGGTCACTAATGCCTATATATATGGTACAGTTATGCCAGGTGTTGACTCTTGTAAGTTTCATTGGTGAGAATGGAGGTCCAAGTTTGTGTATCAAGAAAAACTATAGCATTCAATGAGATGTACATTGTAAAGCTAGCCATACAATTCAGGGGGGCGGATTTAATTTAAAAAAATGAGTTAGACGCTGTAGATGTCAGCAAAGTTGATATTTTTACATTTGATGTGGGTTTTTTCAGCTGTAAAAAAGTCATCAACATGTAATGATTTATTTTATAATATTAGACTGTACTGATTGTTGTCAATAAAGTAATAACTATCCTGTGTTTTTCAATTTTCATAGCTATTACATTAACAGACTTGGAAAAATGTTCACTATTTATTCTGGCGACAATTTTTGAAAACTGGCGACAAAATATTGCAGTTGGCAATTTTTTTTGCGACAACTTTTTAAAAGCCAGGACCATCCCTGAAAACCTCAAAAACACAATCTGCAATTAATAGCCTGTTGTGTATACATGCTAGCCTTAATTATATTTTGCATCCATGCATTATTGCACTGGCTGCAATGGTTGCTGGAACAGTTCAGGTACCCACTAGACTGGTTTTGGCTGGTTTCTATGCTGCACATAAATATCAAAATGTTATTTTCTTCTACCTTTGGTAGAATCACATGTATGTTAAATCTAAATGAACACTACCCCAGAAAACCTGTTCCTGATTCATAGGGTGCTTTACACACGAAGTTAAAGGTGTTTTTGATGGAAGTATGATAAGCAGATGAATTTTATTAAGATAAGAGGCATATATGGGGATAAATATTAATTATTTACCAGACATTCAACATCTTGAAAATAAATTTCCATATATAATCAATACAATCAGTTTTCTCAGGAGAATTAGATTTTTTTTGCCAAACCTGAGGGGCACTTCACTCTAAATACAGAAGGGTCCAATCTAAAATCAGAGGAGCCCTGGGAGATCAGCTATCAGATTTTGGAGAACTGATTGAAAGGAGATCAATTTCTACAAAAATAATAATCAGTGATTTTCAGATTATTACAATAAGAAAATGTTAACTTGATTCTTGGACATGTTATTTTCTAAATCTAAACAGTTTGCAGTAATCACACCTAGGTTATAATACAACAATTCTTTACACTTCAACCAAATACATTTAATCAATAATTAAAACTGTGTTTAAAATATCAACATTATGTTTATTCAAATTGCATCAAGAGTCACATTATGATAGCACTGGAGATTGTAATAGCGCAAAATTATCAACATCTGTTTTTTTGTAAGTGGAGAGAATAATAACACAAGCATGTCAGCTTCTGTTTATTGTAAGAGGAGAGGGTAATAACACAAAGATGTCAGCTTCTGTTTTTTGTAAGTGGAGAGGGGAATAATGTAAAAATGTCAATGCCCCTTTATTTCTGAAAATAATTTATTTAATAGAATGGAAAGCTTTTGGCTTTTATCTATGAACATTATGTTTTAATCTTCAAATGTTCATCTACTAATCTCCTAAATGGACACATTTTCTTTTGAAGAACATTATTTTATGGGTATTTTGCTTTTGTTTCAAATATCTTTTCTCAATTGCTAAAGAATGCAAAACATATGCAGTGAAGTGGAAGTTCATGATTTAACTTCCAGTGCTTCATGGGCATATAATGGTATACAACAGTCTAAATATTAATGTTGTTTTATACAATTTGAGGGGAATAAGACATAATGTACAATGTACAGCATGCAAATATTGGCTACAAATGGGATCACTAAGCTTCATTTTGCATTTCTTGTACTTCCATTTCTGCCATGTTCATATGTTTAACTTCAATGGACAGGTCACTGGTGTGCACTGGCTTTTCAAGGTCCTCTGTAAAGTGGGAGGCCAGCATTAGTGCAACATCAGTTGCAGCCTGCAACACAATAGATTAATATTAAGTACATTCTATACTCTGCTTATGGTCACTACCAATGGTGGCACAAAACAAAAATGAAATTTCCAATCTTTTGAAACCACAAATGTCTGGCTATCAGGTTAATTGAAGATGGTGTATCTCATGTAGGTGTTTCTTAAACTTGTAAATCTGTTAACATGATTTTATTTCCCTATGAATTGCCTTATCCCCTGAGTAGCTTCTGCAAGATGATAGCTGTCTCCAGCTGACCAAAATCTAGGCAAATATAAGTACATGTACATGTAGTATGTAATCAACTATAGCCACATGCCATTGCTAACAGTTATTGTAGTTAATTGTTTAGTGACAATCTGATATGGATCAAACAAGCTCTACCAATAATTTTCTATATGTGTTTTTTGTATTTTCTGATGGTATGTGACTCATATATGAATGTGATCTATGCTCAAATTCATGGATTTATTATATACATGTACAATACTTAACAGATTATGGACTATAATATACAAATGTAAGCTGTCAATATACAAGTATTTTTCAGACTATTTTCCCTTCAGTAAATCAAAAGCATCTATTCTAGGCAGAATAGTTTGCATACAATGTGCCATACATACATGTGGTTATGAATTAAATGCAGAAATTTACTAAAGCAAGTACAATGATGAAACAAAAGTTATCATAAGCCTCTACAGTTGTCAGAGTATGGTAGTATTAGTGATGCATATCTTTATATATGTCAAAATCTAGCATGAACAGTGTACGAGAAATGAACATCCCACACAAAATTTAAGTCAGTGAAGCATGCAATAATGGCCATAATGACCTACTACTAAAATAAAGAAGCTGGGCTCATCAAGTTGCATGCCAAAGTTTCTATCTAGGATTGCATGCACTTTGCGTGCCATAAAAATCCATGTGGTCATGAGGAAAATGCAGAACTCTAACATAAGCCAGTAAATTATAAAATATAGGTCACAATGACCTTCCTTTATGGTAAATGTGTGGTGCTAATCTAGATACATATACGCAATCATATAACTTTATATCATGAAAAGAGATTGAGAAATAAACTTAAAATAACAAAATATAACTAAAATCAATTATGTATGAAATATAGGTCACAGTCATCTATATCTGTGATGTGGATGATGTATCCACATAATACGTTTCATGATTCTATATATGACATTGTTCATACAGTCTGCAAATAAATTCTGAGCTAAATACAAAAGCTTGACAAAGAATTACAACTAATGTACAGGTATGAACAAAGTCAGCACCATTCCCATGATAGGTGAAGAAACCCACTCCAAACTGTTGTGTATGACTTAGGAAAACTGATGGTTGATATTAAATGAGAGTGTACACATATATATGACGATGTCTATGGGTTGATGTTCTCATGTTAGTGCCTGAATGATGTCATCAGCAGCTATATATGTGGTATGCTGGCAGATTCACTATTGAGTTTATATAGTGTTTGGAAGTTGAAATAAATTCATTGAATCTCAAGAACCTGTTACAAAACATACATACATAAACAAAACTCAAATGAGGCTTTCTGTTATTACAAAATATTTTGTAATTTATATTTGATTTTTGCTTCAGTGTAACTTGCTCAATATGGTTAATATTGGTGGTCGCTTATAGGAGAAATTGCCTGGTTGTCCATCATCCAGGTAAAATGGGCAAAATATTGTTTGTTAGTGACCTTATTAGGAAGCATCAATAGATAATTATCGTAATGTCATGGGCATCATGTGAAAAATTATTTCTTTTGGTTCTGGGTACAAAGAAATGTGCCATCTGACTATTCTTTTCAAAGAAATGATCCTATAATGTGTCTGTACCTTAAGTTTCCTCTTGGCATTGAATTCTTTGATCATGGACTGAGTTCCCTCCATATGATCATTCTTAGCAGCAACTCCTCTCACCCATGGGTGTTTCAAAGCCTGGGTGGCTGTAGGTCGCTTCATCGGGTCTTTTGTCAACAGTTTCCTAATCAAATCCTGAAAGTATCATTTATAGCATTTTATGCCAAATAAATATGCAGACAACCGAGTATGTTAATACCCTTAGTCTTTATTCTGAGATATAGCAACTCAGACCATAAATTTCTGTGTATCTTAAAAATAAATAAGAATTACTGCCTGTTTTGCTTTTTTAGGTTAGATAAAGTAAACAAAATAAAACTACATTTTGAATCAGCTTTTTGGGAATGAAAATTAAGAAGAAATTTAAATTGTTCTTAAGTACAAAGTGCGATAATCAAATGAGTCATAGTTCGCAATGAGCAAGAGTTGTATCCCTTTTGATAAGAAACTAATTCTTAACCATTATTTCCATGTTTGAGTCAAACAAACTTCTCATTCAATAATTCCTCTTTATTGTATGTGGGAAAAATTAACAAACACGTAAGAGTGCACCAGCTGAAAGACTGAAAGAAAGCTTGTAAAGCAAATGGCAAACTGCTTTCTGAATATTTAAGCAAAATATATACAAAGCCAAGAAAACAAATTTATTTGTAAATGGCATATAGTTATTTTAAGATCCTATCAAAAGCCTATTGAAGATACTAAACAAAACCAATCTTTTTCTAATTAAATGTTTCATTATTAATACTTGCATGATCATCATACCTACTGCTACCTCACACATCCAGCCATCCCAAGCAAACACTTTTTAGCTAAATAAACTTTGATTCAGGGATTACTGAGTAGAAGGCATGCTCTCTTTATAGATGTAACTTTGGGGAGTTTGAGAGGGTGTGTGTGTATTATCAGGTAACTATTATTGAAGAAATATTTTACTAAAAAAAATTTGGTTACTTCTTCAAATATGTTACTCATCATAATACCTTAGGAGAATAAATAAGAAGTGAATGGGTAATAGGTGGAGGGAGGTTCATGCCCTTGCCCAAGAGAGGACAACTCCCAAGGTAAATGCTATAGGTGGCACTCACCAGTTATTATGTACTTTTTAGAGAGTGATGTATGCAAGGTTAAGTTGTTTGCAATTTAAACATGCACAGTGGAGACAATGTTGGAATACCTATATGCTACTTTCTTAGAACACTGCTAACTAAAATGATTGCTCCCTTGTGCTCCAAAAATCAACCTGAATTTGTCTAAAGTACACTATCCTTGGCAGCTATTAAAATAGGGAAAATGAATTTTGCTAAACTAGACAAAACTAGCTTCTAAAAGTTCAATGAATGAATTACCAAATACATAAAATGTAAAAAAATGTTATCGGCTATTTCTTTATACAATTCACCTCTGAAGTTCGGGAAGTGAAAATGAGAAAGTAGAGCTAGCGCTTTTTTGAAAGGTGCACATCTGGAGTAAGACCAAGCTGTATACTCTCTAATCCATATTACACCCATCAATCATACACCAAAATAAAGGGAATTAAAGATTCTTTGAACAATACCTAAGTTATACAAAGTCTTTTTTAAATAGCCAGTATAACTATTGAGGAAACCCGGGGAAATTCTTTTTCTGTAAAATTCTAACCCTATGCTAAATACGAAACTGTAGAGCGTCACCATAGCTTGTAGATAAACCAACTAAAGAATTTCATGTCTGGGAGTGGCTTTGATAGAGAAAGTTTTCCCTCCCCACATCAAGTGGAAGTTGTGAAGCTGCATCCCTAGGAAGAGACTGACTTTGGAAGGTAACCTATAATGTCACAGCTACAGATCGTACGAGGTTGAGCTGAGCCTTTTGGAAAGATAAATTCTAGAGACAGTGAACTCACTCTATCCTCCATTCCAGCAATGGAACAGTTTCACACAGATGGAATACTTGTGGTGACTGCCTGTCAGCCAAAGTGCATAGCAAATTCATTGATAAAGGGTTATTTCCTGATATAAGATTACAAATATTAATATTATTTTATCCAGAACAATTATTAATTACAATTATTAATATTAGTTTTTCCAGAACAAAACTACTTCTGCTGATACATCATTCTTTCTTTGTTAATTTAATGAGGAAACTAACTTTTGCCAAAATATTTTCCAAGTTTGATATTGTAATAATATCAAACTAGGGACATAATTTAAACACCGATAACAGGTGATACTATTTTTAATGTAAACACCATGACAAATGACAATTTATGAAGTTATTGAAGCACTCAACATCTATAACAAACAGATGAGTCTTCACACTATTTTCTTCTAGGAAGGTAAAGTTGTAAAATTTTTTACCACAAATTTAATTTAAGTCCATTATTAAATTACTAAATTATTGTGATTTTAAATCTGCTGTATTCTTTTAATCAATAGGTTCCTAAAGTACTTTAACACAAAATGGAATACTGTCTTCACTCATAACTTTTGTACCTTTTAAAATGTTATGCAATATATATTTAATATGACTGGATTGGTTGTTTATGGTACAAGAAGTACATTATTTAGTGTCATGTTGATTGGATTAAACTGCTTTCCCATTTAGCTGACCCTGGCTGGTCTAACTGTACGTAGTATTCAAACTTGCACTGTCATGAGTCTGAGAAGGTAATCACAATGCCACCGCAGCTCCATTCTTAACACAGGATACTCAACAAAATTGCTACATACCTTTGCATTTTCTGTGATATTATCCCAGTAGGGAGAGTCAAACTTGTAGTCTGCCTTGATGATTCTTTTGTACATTAAATTCTCATTGTCCTCATAAAATGGTTCATACCCACACAACCTGCAAAAGGAATAGTCCAAATGCTCTTATAGATCAACTCTAATAGGCAAAAATCTGCCTTGAAGAGATACTATTTTCAAAGTTCCTCACACCCAGACCAGAGACAATATTGTATGGTGGCAAAATTATGAAATGAAAATTGTCCTAATTAAATTAAACAAAAATTTAAGGCAAGAAAATCACCATCTGATTGTTATGGCTAAACAAAGACTAGGTCACAGTAGCTTAGTTTGCGCATGATCAGGATGCCCCTTCATATTGAAATTTCATTCTTCAATAATTCATTCAAGTATATAACAATATGTGTACCATATTTATCAATATTTTGAAACACAGTATTTCTTGTGACACCAACAATTAATTTATAAAATAATTTCTTTGTGCACTGTTAATTCTGAGACACATCATGTTTCAAGTCTATGGAACACCTTAAAAATTATTTAAAAATTACTTGTCAGAAAATGCACTCAAACTTAAATTTTATTTTTAAAAAATACCAAAACTTCATCACAGTCGTATTGCTAGGATATTTTGGCCTAACGTTTGTGTAAAAGAATAATTCAAAGGCTAAATGGCAGCAATGCAAATCTTACATTTTTGACATCAAAGTCTTTAATCCACTGAAGCATCAATCCAACCCTTGTCCACACATATCATCCATCCTTTTGGTGTGAATATATTTCACTCTCTAAAAATTTTAACTCCCTTCTTATTGACAGTAAGTTTAAGAATGAGATCAAGTACACAGGAGTTTCATCATGCTAATGATCACATTGTCAGCAAAACCATCTTCTCTTCTAGCCTTCATAATTCATCAAATGATTTTTTTCTTCAAATCTTCTGAGAGATGCTGTGTTATCGATGTCCATGAATGAAGCACTAGATTGTGTTGCATTAAAACTTTTCCAGTGTTTCAATTTAGTTTTAAAATTTCTATAAATGCCAGTAAAAAGGAACTAAAATTGGCTTCCCTATGTCTGCTGACTTATATATATATATATATATATATATATATATATATATATATATATATATATATATATATATATATATATATATATATATATATATATATATATATATATATATATATATATATACTATCGGCATACGTAAAAATCAACTTCCAGAGTAAACTTGTTTATATCTTATATCCGGCTAGTAAGTTCAAATATTGAAACCACCATTTCCATCACCCAGGAAGTTTATGTGTGTGTGTGTGTGTGTGTGTGTGTGTGTGTGTGTGTGTGTGTGTGTGTGTGTGTGTGTGTGTGTGTGTGTGTTAGGGTTTTAACAGCATGTAAGCATAATACTGGTTATATTTTGCTAATTCTAAGTCTAAAAATGGAAGTATAAAGAACTGCCCTAAAGGCTTGACCCTGGAAAAATGATACCTGTCTCACTATTTCCGATGTATGTGTGAATATATAGTGTTTAACAGCACATCAGTACAATCCAGACTAAATGATGCTAGACAAATACTAGGTAGAAAAAAAACAATTACCATACCCACTCTTATTAATCTATTTTCAGTTAATCTATCGTTTTAGTAATACATGTATGACATGAAATGGGAAAATGTTTTATATATATATATATATATATATATATATATATATATATATATACATACACACACACACACACACTTGTAATTATCTGACATTTGATTTTAATACATTTAAGTAAATTAATGAGAAGAGACTAAATACTGGAGCCTCACATGTATCTATATATCCCTTTTACATAAACTTACAATATATATGCAATGACTCCAAGACTCCATATGTCTACACTTGGTCCGTATCCCTGACCTTTTAAAATTTCAGGAGCTGAAAATAAAACAAGTTATACATGAGACAAAGTAATATGCTGTTTGTTAATCAATAGTTTCTAAAGAGAATATGGTCATTACAGTGTGATGACAACAATGTTTATTGTAGTGTTTTCAACTTTGAGAGAGACTGGACATAAAATGACAAAATTGTGTGACTTCTGTCTCTTACAAAAGGATGAAATGGAAAATTCCTATACAAGTTGTTCATTGTCAATAACAGTCCTGTGAAATAAAATGATCAAGCCAATAAAAATATGAGATCTCTGGAAGTCTGTAGTGATTACTGACCTCCTCTAAATTGGTCATGCAGTTGATGAAAGCTTATGTGATTTCAATAATTGAGTTGCGCTTAAAAAATTCACTGACACCGCCATTAACTTTTCTTTGTTTAACTTACATGAGGTTTCTGTGACATACAACCTGTGCAAATTTCTGATCAAATTTTTACACAATCATTCAGCTATTATTTTATAGGCAATTGATGGATGGTCACTTTGTGGCCATATTTTGTTGTATGTAATGACTCTTACATGGGGGACAGGGCACTTTGACATCATCCTTGATCTATATAATTACCCTTAATTGGGGACAATGTACTTTCATCCTTTTTGTATAAAGGAGTCTCCCTCTTAGAACAGCCCCCCTCACAACCAGTGGCCACCCACTCCTTATGGTTAGAATCCATCAGCACTGACAAGTTTGTGTTCGAAAGTACCCCTCATGAAAGGCCACCTTGCTAACACAACCAGCAGCCAGCATATTAGTGCAAAAATATCAAATTTACCTCTTACAAGCGGCTGCATTTTATTTCTTAATATGTATCCAGAACCAGTATTTTATTCTATAACACGTTTTAAGTAATCTGATATTTGTTTCCAATGTCAGATTTTCGTTACTGAATGAAGTGTTGACTTAAGTACATATAACAAAAAGGTTAATATCATTTATACCTCATGAAAAGCCACATTTATTCCATAAAGCAGAAAAAGACTCAAATTTTAATTTGTACAAAAAGATAAGTACACATAATCCAATTAGCCTTACTGTGCTGTGTTGTCATGAGATGTACTGTTTAATCACACTGATAAGTGTTAAAAGTACAATATTTGAACAGTAGCAACAGCTGAAAAGTGGCCATATTGATGTACAATACACAAGTCAGCAGGAAATGGTCTGATAGCCTTTATGGCTTCCCTTAGCAAGATATTGAGCTTGTTTACTTTCATAATTAATGGCTATTACTACCAATAATTGTCAAGATCACAAATCCTAAGGGCCACAATGTGCTATTGTTCAGATCAAATCTGCACACATATTGAAGCTGATTTGGCTTCTCTTAGTGTCAAGAAATGTAAAACCAATAGGGTACCAGACTGCGACTAATGAATCATGTGATAAAATAACTGCCTTTAAAAACACATGGCTTTTTTTAATACAAAAAAATTGTTTTATCAGTCTTGTAGTTGGCAACAATGATGATTATAATTGGACTTAATTATCAAGATTATAACAGGATCAGCATAGGCTAAAATAGATTTTGTGCAGAGAAATTAACTTTGAACAAAGCAGGGTACCAGAAGTAGGCATTTTGTCCGCTCAACAAATGTTTCAATTGCCTAATTAAATTGCATACAGTTAGCAACATCTGTATAAGTATTTACCAAACATTAATATGTCATCACCTAAGAAGAGATAATTATTTCTGAAAAAGTCATTTCTTATAGTCTACAACATCAGTTGAGGTGGGGAGCGAGGACTTGCTGAACAATTTTAAGTAGAAGAAGACTTGAATAAAATTCTGTTGAAAAATCTTGAATAAACAACATCGCAACTGATAACAAAGTTATTCAGCAACAATGGGAAAATGGAGCAAATGGAAAGAGAATTATATATGTACCAAGTTTTAAATGATGTTTTTGAATCGTTTTTAATGTGCATGACAATAATACCTGCTTGCATATCACATTTGCACCAAGAATAATAACTGTTAATGCTTATTAAGTTGAAATAAGTCAATTAATATAACAGCAAGAACCTTTTAATAATTTGTTACTTTTAACTGAAGATATTAAATGCTTTGAAACATGTAGCTGTCTTACTATGTACATTACATATACTTCTCACAAAACAATTTAGTCCCCCTTTGGAAAGACCACCTGCATTATAAAGGCACTTTCCCGGTGCAGAAGGGGTGGCCATAGAAGAGGGAGACTACTGTATAATGACCCTTATTTGGGGACAGGACACTTTGTCCCCATACTTTTTCTATGTAATGACCCTTACATGGGGACAGGACACTTTGTCCTATACTTTTTCTATGTAATGACCCTTACATAAGGGCAGGACACTTTGTTGCATACCTTTTCTATGTAATGACCTTTGCTTGGGGATTAAACACTTTGCCACCATCCTGTTTCTATGCAATTACACCTAATTGGGGACATGTCACTTTGATGCCATCCTTTATCTTTATATACCTGACTGTAGCCAGAGCATCCTTTATGCCATTCATGCTTAACAGGCTTTCCATACTAACATGGTACCATACTGCATATACTATTGGCAGGTCTCTTTTCCTTATTTGGTAACTGCAGGATAATTCAGAAAATTACAAATGTTGAGGGTTTACAGTTATATCTATTTGCACACATGAATCTGAGAGAAATTACACTTCTTGTTAAATCCATGTGAAAGGCAAATTTGTAGACATCATTCGTTTCCTTTGCTTGAATTGACTTTGTAAATATCAGAAGCAGATGATGTACTATTTTCCTTCCATGTACATAATTATGTAGCTATGCAAACACCCCTTAGCTGAAAATGGACTTGTCCAGGAACTGGAAATGATTGGCAAGCATATTTTACACTGAAAACTTCTGTTTTGGGTGAAATACTCAGACAAGAATGGTGTTAGGGTCCCCATGGGCATAATCAGGTTTAAAACAACTTATAAATAGCTTGACTTTGTGAGCACCCTTACAATCATAGCATTTGCTCTTTATCTGTTTGAATAAACATGCAGTGCATTTCATCATAAAACTATCTATTCTATGATTAATTAAAAAAAAAGAGATATGATAATCAAACCATGAAATTTTGTATAGGTCTCACCTCCATGTGTAGAAATATTTTACAAAATTTCATAATTGTAATCAGCAATTATGTTTATTATGTATATCATGATGCAGTTTTGACAATACAATATAAAAATACAAACTGATAACCCTTATACATATAACCATGTAACTATGATAACCCTTATACATATAACCATGTAACTATGATAACCCTTATACATATAACCATGTAACTATGAATACACTTATACATATAACCATGTAATTATGATAACCCTTATACATATAACCATGTAACTATGATAACCCTTATACATATAACCATGTAATTATGATAACCCTTATACATATAACCATGTAACTATGATAACCCTTATACATATAACCATGTAACTATGATAACCCTTATACATATAACCATGTAACTATGATAACCCTTATACATATAACCATGTAACTATGAATACACTTATACATATAACCATGTAATTATGATAACCCTTATACATATAACCATGTAACTATGATAACCCTTATACATATAACCATGTAACTATGAATACACTTATACATATAACCATGTAACTATGATAACCCTTATACATATAACCATGTAACTATGATAACCCTTATACATATAACCATGTAACTATGAATACACTTATACATATAACCATGTAACTAGGATAACCCTTATACATATAACCATGTAACTATGATAACCCTTATACATATAACCATGTAACTATGATAACCCTTATACATATAACCATGTAATTATGATAACCCTTATACATATAACCATGTAACTATGATAACCCTTATACATATAACCATGTAACTATGATAACCCTTATACATATAACCATGTAACTATGATAACCTTTATACATATAACCATGTAACTAAACTTTGGTAGGAAAGGGGATTTAAGAAAAGATTGACTGAAATCATACCACAATAGCCAGGAGTTCCACAAACTGTTGTCATCTTTATTGTTTCCTCTGTCATTATCTTTGATAAACCAAAATCAGCTGAAACAAGTAAATTATATGGCATTGCATTTTAACTGTATTATAATCAATTTAACAAACAGAATAATCATATAATAATAAAAATAATTATAATGGTACTTGTTTATTTTAGCAAGCAGAATATGTCTTGCTAAGAGGACATTTTTAAATCCCTAGCAATGATGGAGTGCAAAATTTCTAATCAGTGATGAAATAAAATAAAACATGAGAAGTGAGGATGAACTTTATACTATCTTTGTTATGATATGATCATGTGATGTTTTTCACTTAGTTAATGGAAAACTCTCAGATCTGGAGAATACAACCATGATGGTTGAATTGTATTCTAGGAACATGACTCTCATTGTATGGTTGCACTGTACACTAGCATCCTGACTTTCAATGTATGGTTGCATTGTACACTAGCATCCTGAGTTTCAATGTATGGTTGCATTGTACACTAGCATCCAGAGTTTCAATGTATGGTTGTATTGTACACTAGCATCCTGAGTTTCAATGTATGGTTGCATTGTACACTAGCTTCCTGAGTTTCAATGTATGGTTGCATTGTACACTAGCATCCTGAGTTTCAATGTATGGTTGCATTGTACACTAGCATCCTGAGTTTCAATGTATGGTTGCATTGTACACTAGCATCCTGTGTTTCAATGTATGGTTGCATTGTACACTAGCATCCTGACTTTCAATGTATGGTTGCATTGTACACTAGCATCCTGAGTTTCAATGTATGGTTGCATTGTACACTAGCATCCTGAGTTTCAATGTATGGTTGCATTGTACACTAGCGTCCTGAGTTTCAATGTATGGTTGCATTGTACACTAGCATCCTGAGTTTCAATGTATGGTTGCATTGTACACTAGCGTCCTGAGTTTCAATGTATGGTTGCATTGTACACTAGCATCCTGACTTTCAATGTATGGTTGCATTCTACACTAGCGTCCTGTGTTTCAATGTATGGTTGCATTGTGCACTAGCGTCCTGAGATTCAATGTATGGTTGTATTGTACACTAATATCCTGAATTTCAATGTATGGTTGTATTGTACAAGAACATCCTGAGTTTCAATGTATGGTTGCATTGTACACTAGCATCCTGAGTTTCAATGTATGGTTGCATTGTACACTAGCATCCTGAGTTTCAATGTATGGTTGCATTGTGCACTAGCATCCTGACTTTCAATGTATGGTTGTATTGTACAAAAACACCCTGAGGTTCAATGTATGGTTGCATTGTACACTAGCATCCTGACTTTCAATGAATGGTTGCATTGTACACTAGCATCCTGACTTTCAATGTATGGTTGCATTGTACACTAGCATCCTGAGTTTCAATGTACGGTTGCATTGTACACTAGCGTCCTGAGTTTCAACGTATGGTTGCATTGTACACTAGCGTCCTGAGTTTCAATGTATGGTTGCATTGTACACTAGCATCCTGAGTTTCAATGTATGGTTGTATTGTACAAGAACATCCTGAGTTTCAATGTATGGTTGCATTGTACTCTAGCATCCCGAGTTTCAATGTATGGTTGCATTGTACACTAGCGTCCTGAGTTTCAATGTATGGCTGCAATGTACACTAGCATCCTGTGTTTCAATGTATGGTTGTATTGTACACTAGCATCCTGTGTTTCAATGTATGGTTGCATTGTACACTAGCATCCTGTGTTTCAATGTATGGTTGTATTGTACAAGAACATCCTGAGTTTCAATGTATGGTTGCATTGTACACTAGCGTCCTGAGTTTCAATGTATGGTTGCATTGTACACTAGCATCCTGAGTTTCAATGTGTGGTTGCATTGTACACTAGCATCCTGAGTTTCAATGTATGGTTGCATTGTACACTAGCATCCTGAGTTTCAATGTGTGGTTGCATTGTACACTAGCATCCTGAGTTTCAATGTCTGGTTGCATTGTACACTAGCTTCCTGAGTTTCAATGTATGGTTGCATTGTACACTAGCATCCTGAGTTTCAATGTATGGTTGCATTGTACACTAGCATCCTGAGTTTCAATGTATGGTTGCATTGTACACTAGCAGCCTGAGTTTCAATGTATGGTTGCATTGTACACTAGCGTCCTGAGTTTCAATGTATGGCTGCATTGTACACTAGCATCCTGTGTTTCAATGTATGGTTGTATTGTACACTAGCATCCTGTGTTTCAATGTATGGTTGCATTGTACACTAGCATCCTGTGTTTCAATGTATGGTTGTATTGTACAAGAACATCCTGAGTTTCAATGAATGGTTGCATTGTACACTAGCGTCCTGAGTTTCAATGTATGGTTGCATTGTACACTAGCATCCTGAGTTTCAATGTGTGGTTGCATTGTACACTAGCATCCTGAGTTTCAATGTATGGTTGCATTGTACACTAGCTTCCTGAGTTTCAATGTATGGTTGCATTGTACACTAGCATCCTGAGTTTCAATGTATGGTTGCATTGTACACTAGCATCCTGAGTTTCAATGTATGGTTGCATTGTACACTAGCATCCTGAGTTTCAGTGTATGGTTGTATTGTACACTAGCATCCTGTGTTTCAATGTATGGTTGCACTGTACACTAGCATCCTGTGTTTCAATGTATGGTTGTATTGTACAAAAACATCCTGAGTTTCAATGTATGGTTGTATTGTACACTAGCATCCTGTGTTTCAATGTATGGTTGCATTGTACACTAGCATCCTGTGTTTCAATGTATGGTTGCATTGTACACTAGCATCCTGAGTTTCAATGTATGGTTGTATTGTACAAGAACATCCTGAGTTTCAATGTATGGTTGCATTGTACACTAGCATCCTGACTTTCAATGTATGGTTGCATTGTACACTAGCGTCCTGAGTTTCAATGTATGGTTGCATTGTACACTAGCATCCTGAGTTTCAATGTATGGTTGCATTGTACACTAGCATCCTGACTTTCAATGTATGGTTGCATTGTACACTAGCATCCTGAGTTTCAATGTATGGTTGCATTGTGCACTAGCATCCTGACTTTCAATGTATGGTTGTATTGTATAAAAACACCCTGAGTTTCAATGTATGGTTGCATTGTACACTAGCATCCTGACTTTCAATGTATGGTTGCATTGTACACTAGCATCCTGAGTTTCAATGTATGGTTGCATTGTACACTAGCGTCCTGAGTTTCAATGTATGGTTGCATTGTACACTAGCATCCTGAGTTTCAATGTATGGTTGCATTGTACACTAGCGTCCTGAGTTTCAATGTGTGGTTGCATTGTACACTAGCATCCTGACTTTCAATGTATGGCTGCATTGTACACTAGCATCCTGCGTTTCAATGTATGGTTGCATTGTACACTAGCATCCTGTGTTTCAATGTATGGTTGTATTGTACACTAACATCCTGAATTTCAATGTATGGTTGTATTGTACAAGAACATCCTGAGTTTCAATGTATGGTTGCATTGCACACTAGCATCCTGTGTTTCAATGTATGGTTGCATTGTACACTAGCATCCTGAGTTTCAATGTATGGTTGCATTGTGCACTAGCGTCCTGACTTTCAATGTATGGTTGTATTGTACAAAAGCACCCTGAGGTTCAATGTATGGTTGCATTTTACACTAGCATCCTGACTTTCAATGTATGGTTGCATTGTACACTAGAATCCTGAGTTTCAATGTATGGTTGCATTGTACACTAGCGTCCTGAGTTTCAATGTATGGTTGCATTGTACACTAGCATCCTGAGTTTCAATGTATGGTTGCATGTACACTAGCGTCCTGAGTTTCAATGTGTGGTTGCATTGTACACTAGCATCCTGAGTTTCAATGTATGGTTGCATTGTACACTAGCATCCTGTGTTTCAATGTATGGTTGTATTGTACACTAACATCCTGAATTTCAATGTATGGTTGTATTGTACAAGAACATCCTGAGTTTCAATGTATGGTTGCATTGTACACTAGCATCCTGAGTTTCAATGTATGGTTGCTTTGTACCCTAGTGACATGAGGTTCAATGCATGTTGAATTGTACACTAGCATCCCGAGTTTTAATGTATGGTTGCAATATACCCTAAGAACATGAGTTTCAATGCATGGTTGAACTGTAGTCTTGCAACATGAGTTTCAATGCATGGTTGAACTGTACACTGTACTCTTGCAACATCAGTTTCAATGCATGGTTGAACTGTACACTGTACTCTTGCAACATCAGTATCAATGCATGGTTGGGCTGTACTCTAGATACATGAGTTTAAATGCATAACTGAATTTGTACCCTAGCTACAGTTGTTTCAATGCATTAAATACACTGTCTTGCATACCATAATATGCATGCATTGATATGAAAATAAAACAATTATAGGTTGAGTCAGAGTGCAAACAACAACAATCATGATCTGCCATACATACATGCATGGTCTATGTTGTTTGTTTTGACGAATTCTCCTAACAAACAGCACAGACCTAGATCTGCTATCACATTATGTAATGGCTGATCTGGGTCTGTGCAGTCTGCAATTGTCATATAAGTGAGTATATACAGAACGTATATTTATTTCATCATACAACATGTTATAACTAATGTTAAATGCAGATTATGGAGTTATCTATTCAATCTGTTATTATGATCACTGTTTGGTTATTGCAACATATTCAATCTGTTATTATGATTACTGTTTGGTTATTGCAACATATTATTCAATCTGTTATTATGATAACTGTTTGGTTATTGCAACATATTATTCAATCTGTTATTATGATTGCTGTTTGGTTATTTAAACATTTTATTCAATTTTTTGTTATGATTACTGTCTGGTTATTGCAACATTATTTAATCTGTTATTACGATTACTGTTTGGTTATGTAGCATATTATTCAATCTGTTATTATGATTATTGTTTGGTTATTGTAACATATTCAATCTATTATTATGATTACTGTTTGGTCATTGCAACATATTATTCAATCTGTCATTATGATTACTGTTTGGTTATTGCAACATATTATTCAATCTGTTATTATGATTACTGTTTGGTTATTGCAACATATTATTCAATCTTTTATTATTATCACTGTTTGGTTATTGCAACATATTATTCAATCTTTTATTATTATTACTGTTTGGTTATTGCAGCATATTATTCAAAAGTAAAGATGAACAGATCAATTAGAATTTCCACTTACCAATTTTTAGATTTGCATCATTAGACAAGTCCTCATATAACAAATTTTCTGGCTGAAAAAGAAATTCAGGTCAATGCACAAACAATAAAGTCCTTTTACATGAACTTAAATTCATGACTGTTAAAAAGAAATACAATGTCCAACAAAATCCTATATGACAAAACAGAATTGATTTGGTTTTGTTTAGTGGTTTATAGCACAATATAACAAGTTGTTTCTTCAGTGCCATTGGAGTAAACTGCATTGCCCAAGGTCACACCATTGACTTGTACTGGTGTTATGGCAGGATTCAAGCCCACTCCATATCGATCACAAGTCCAGTATATTAACCACTATGCTGCCTTGCTCTCTAATGAAGAAACTGAAATCTTCAGCAAAGAACTCTTTCTTTCAGCTTGCATTTACCCAGTTATTCAGAGCATAAACAACACCACCCTTTTGCCCCACACATCCATACTTAGTCATCCTGGGGAATTTATCTGATTTCTAAATCAAGGAGTGTACATAACACAATGCATACATGTAGCATGCAAACAATACTTTCACAAAGTACATAACAAATGGACCTTTAAAAAAGTTACTGATGACATCCATTATGATGCTGATAAAACTAACTCCTTTATTGTTCAGTCAGTTAATGAATATGACTATAATTCTGGCAGTGTACAATGAATATGACTATAAATTTGGCAGTGTACAATGAATATGACTAATTTTGACAGTGTACATTTTGCAGTGTACAATGAATATGACCATAATTTTGGCAGTGTACAATGAATATGACCATAAGGGCAGTGAACAATGAATATGTTTATAATTTGGCAGTGTACAATGAATATGACCACAATTTTGGCAGTGTACAATGAATGTGACTATAATTTTGGCAGTGTACAATGAATATGACCATAATTTTGGCAGTGTACAATGAATATGACCATAGGGCAGTATACAATGAAAATGTTTTTAATTTGGCAGTGCACAATGAATATGACCATAATTTAAGCAGTGTACAATGAATATGACTAATTTTGACAGTGTACATTTTGCAGTGTACAATGAATATGATGATAATTTTGGCAGTGTACAAGATGACCATAAGGGCAGTGTACAAGCAATATGTTTATAATTTGGCAGTGTACAATGAATATGACCATAATTTTGGCAGTGTACAATGAATATGACCATAATTTGGGTAGTGTACAATGAATATGACTAATTTTGACAGTGTACATTTTTCAGTATACAATGAATATGATAATTTTGGCAGTGTACAATGAATATGACCATAAGGGCAGTGTACAATAAATATGTTTATAATTTGGCAGTGTACAATGAAAATGACCATAATTTTGGCAGTGTACAATAAATATGACCATAATTTTAGCAGTGAACAATGAATATGACAATAATTTTGGCAGTGTACAATGAATATGGCCATAATTTTGGCAGTGTACAATGAATATAACCATAATTTTGGCAGTGTACAATGAATATGACTATAATTCTGGCAGAGTACAATGAATATGACCATAATTTTGGCAGTGTATAATAAATATGACTATAATTCTGGCAGTGTACAATGAATATGACCATAATTTTGGCAGTGTATAATAAATATGACTATAATTGTGGCAGTGTACAATGAATATGACCATAATTTTGGCAGTGTACAATGAATATAACCATAATTTTGGCAGTGTACAATGAATATGACCATAATTTTGGCAGTGTACAATGAATATGACCATAATTTTGGCAGTGTACAATGAATATGGCCATAAGTTTGGCAGTGTACAATGAATATAACCATAATTTTAGCAGTATACAATGAATATGACTATAATTGTGGCAGTGTACAATGAATATGATCATAATTTTGTACAAAATGCTGATTATGCTTTTCATGGATAGTCTTTATGGGCATACCCTCATAAATGTTTCATTTCTTTAAAAAAACTCACTTCCAAGGCAAAGAAATGAGGTCTACTAATTATCCATATCTGTTCCTCTATTTTGTCTTTCATTTTGGGCCACATGTCTGTAGTAGGTACAAGAAATTCAAGTGTCTGTCTTGCAAATGAAATACTCAAAGTATGGAACAAGGCCTAATATAGTTGAAAGTTGTATATCCACTGCAAAGCTCCTCTATGTAAGACTGTAATGAACTGGTTTATTTAACTCTGTTGTATGGATCTATATGGAATTTTTAAAAAGACCATTTTATGAATATACTAAAGAGATGATCCCATTTCATCAGTTTCTAAACTGTATAATTCCAAGTTATCTACCCCTGCCATCCAGTTTCAACTTGCCTATCATGATGACTTACCAGCAGCTTGAAAAAGAGGTCGTGTGTCATGGCTATATTTGGTGAGTGTAAGTAATGTAATTTACCTTAATCATTTCCAATATGCACAGAACATTTGAAACTCATTTGGATTGCAAAATTATATTGACCAAACACAACACACAAAAAACATTGACTGTACAGTAAAAATATAATAATTAAGGTCAAATGTTTAAAATTACATTGTTGGCATACTTTTCACAAATTTATAGCATTTTAAGCAATATATATATGAAAATTTATCTGGCTGTGTATATAAGTGAATATTCTCCTTAATATCTAGAGCAGTGTTATGTCACCATAAAAACTGAGGTTAGACATTGACTGAAATTAACACATTCTACCAGTATGTAATATTTCTGTAGATGTTCATTTCCAACATCAAAATAAAGGATGAATATACAAGAGAAACATGTCTACAAGAATGCATTCAGAATAAGCTCAGTTTATATTTTTCCATACCTTCATGTCTCTGTGCACAACATCATTCTGATGAAGATACTGTATAAAAAAAATTGTATAAATGATGATTAAGGTAGACTTGATTATTACAGGTGTTTTGCAACTCTCAACAATTTTGAAACACTGATCCTAGCAGTTTTCATTGTATGTAGATACTTTTTATAATTAACATATTGCTTGTAGATAAAGAATTATTACTATTTGCTGTTTGTTTTTTTCAAAATTAATTTAAGTTTGCAACTTTGGGAATGATAGATTCTAGCAACAATAAAGTGTTCCAGCAGGTATCTCCCATGAAAATAAATTAACTGGATCTAAACATAAATAGTTTTTCACATGAAAAGATAAAGATAAGAAATATCAGGGACAATTCAGTAAGGATTAAATATGCTCTGTATTTGACTAAACAAAAAATTGAGTGTTCTAGTCAGCTGCATGTCTCTGTTTCTCATTTTCGCCCTAGCACATTTTTCTCCATGATTAACAAAGATAATCACAAAATAATTACATCAAATATATATAAAGTTTGCACACAATAAAAACAACCTGTCTACCCCAAATTTTAAAACTAGTGCAATAGAAAACACATTTTTTGCTTGGCCTTGCCAGCATGCTAAGAAGTATTTTGAAGTATTATATCACTGTTTCACTTTATCAAAACATTTCTACAAATCATAATAATTATTTATTCATGACATAAAAGACTCAATGATCTTGTAGTTTAAAAAAATCAATTCAGAACATCTAGATCTTTCAATTTTAAAGAGAGAGTGGAGATACAATGTATCATGTCCAGCTGTAATTTGTTTTATGTTTTGAGGATATATACTATTTAACATGATCATATACTAAATTCAGTTAAAGTTCAACAATCATCTGCAAAAAATGACAGTAGATAATTTGAGCTTCGTCTAACCTGTCCCATCATTTCAGACACTTTGGCAGTTATGCTGGGGAGAAAAGTTAGAGTTATTCCTTATTAAAAACATGGAATTAGCTGAAGCTAAAAGCCATATGATATTCACTATAAACAGGGACATAACTCTGCCTGCATCATGTAGATAAGTAGTATCTTTATCATTGCATACATAACAATTAAAACTATTTCTGTAATAAGCCAATGCATAAGCATAATAAATAGTATATACAAACTAAACACAGTATTTTACCTATTCTTGTATTGCATGGTCACATGATCAAATCTCAAAACCAACATCTTTCTTTATGTCAGAGGTTAAATGTTCACGTTATATGCAGGGTAAAGACAGTGTGAAATCAAATATGGATGCAACAAGATTTAGTGATTATGGAACTAAGCAATGTTGCATGAAATAGTAGATTTTTCATAAATACTGAACAACTGGTTGATATGCCCATTTATTCAACTTATTTATATGTCGATCGCTCTGTCTCAGATGATCAATACTTTATTTATGGACTTAACAAAAATATAGCTTAATTTGGAAATCTATATCTAAAGTGACAACCCTATGATACGACCATATGGTTCATTAAATTTGAAATGTTTGATAATGAATGTGCTCTGACCACCCACCCCAACATAACTGTCCAAATTTCTAAACCAGGGTGGGAAAAATCAGAGGAAACTGGGACTTTTAACACAGTTAAATGGTCACCTCTACTGCCTCAAGCATCTGTCGGACAGCATCGGCTGCATCTTTTTCAGTGTAGCTGCCTCTTATCACAATCCTGCAAAGAACAGTGGACTGAGTTCAACAATCTTTAGTTTCCCTTTAAACATCATTAATACTAAAAACAATGATGAAATCAAGGCTATGATGTACCAACATTGTATATAAGCAGCAAAATTTGTCAAACTTTAAGACAGGATATTAATAGTCAGATGATCCTAGATGCCCTCCCACTTCCAGAATAGTAATATTTATGTTAATGCATGCTTAACATTAATAATCAATAATCAGAACAGTAAAATTAACTTTTGAAACAATAAGAAATAATAAACATTTATGGTTTCTATTGCAAATTCCATGCTTTTCACTGTATACTCACCCATTCATCCACCTAAACCAAAGTTCACTCCCACACCCCAAAGAATGACTCTTGGGTGGGGTGTTGCCATAATGTCAAATGAGTCATATACATGAAGTGTCATACAGTTATGACTATTCCCTTGTAAGATTTGGCCAGAATTTGTTTCTAAAAATGTCACTGTAAATGGAATTTTTGTACATTTTACCTGTGACCCTCTTTTATGGACCCATGGGTAAGGGTCACTAATTACTTCCTCTGATAGATGGTCACAATAGGGGCAACACAGATTCATGAATGGCGCTTGTACTTTTTACTTCTTTTATATGTCATACACAGTGACATCACTTTCTAAAAATAGATTTTTGGACAAAGGGAACCAGCATAATGGCAACCAGGGATACTTTCTGTATTATTATTCTTACTGAACACAATATATCAGGTGCTAAATTTGTTCATCTGAATACAAATGAGCATTCCAATATTCAATTACAGTGATGGTTAGAATTCTGAGGCCTGCCAAAAAATGGAAAAAGAAGCATACTGCTTAATAGGTGAGTCAAAACAAATACTATACATGTTGGGACCTATGTTTTCTGGACTACAATCATTTCCTGAATCGTGCATTTTGTATCTTGTATTTTCAATACTCTTTTGTATGCAAAGTGTTATAAATAACAGAAAAGTCAATTTTTCCCCCATATGCAGTATATTTTATGCATACATTATTCATTCAAACCAGAAGTCACTTTGACATGTATTTGATTTATAAGTGTAGTCTTGTTTGCTTTTATACTATTTAAAACAATAAGGCACCTCATAACACCCACCATTACATTGACATCCAAATTTACAAGTGTAATTTATTATTGTTATTGTTATTATTGTCATTATTTTTCCAGTGCTTATTATGTCCTTCCAGTATTATTATTATTATTATTATTATTATTATTATTATTATTATTATTAATGTAAACAATCCCAGTAATTTTGTAATAATTGAATTGATATATAAGTTATAAAAAGTTACTGTTATCTGGTTGGGGTTTTTGGCTATTGTTATTCTTCTCCTTATTATTATCATTATTATTATTATTATTATTATTATTATTATTATTATTATTATTATTATTATTATTATTATTATTATTATTATTATTATTATTATTTTTATTATTATTATAATCACAAAAAATCCCAGTAATTTTCTGTGATATGTGTTAATGATTATTTTTACTCATGTATTCTATTTATTATCATTATTATTATTATTATTATTATTATTATTATTATTATTATTATTATTATTATTATTATTATTAATGTAAACAATCCCAGTAATTTTGTAATAATTGAATTGATATATAAGTTATAAAAAGTTACTGTTATCTGGTTGGGGTTTTTTGGCTATTGTTATTCTTCTCCTTATTATTATCATTATTATTATTATTATTATTATTATTATTATTATTATTATTATTATTATTATTATTATAATCACAAAAAATCCCAGTAATTTTCTGTGATATGTGTTAATGATTATTTTTGCTCATTTTTTTCTATTTATTATCATTATTATTATTATTATTATTATTATTATTATTATTATTATTATTATTATTATTATTATTATTATTATTATTATTATTATTATTATTAATAATGTAAACAATCCCAGTAATTTTGTAATAATTGAATTGATATATAAGTTATAAAAAGTTACTGTTATCTGGTTGGGGTTTTTGGCTATTGTTATTCTTCTCCTTATTATTATCATTATTATTATTATTATTATTATTATTATTATTATTATTATTATTATTATTATTATTATTATTATTATTATAATCACAAAAAATCCCAGTAATTTTCTGTGATATGTGTTAATGATTATTTTTGCTCATGTATTCTATTTATTATCATTATTATTGTTATTATTGTTGTTGTTGTTGTTGTTATTGTTGACAACAGTCCAAGACTGTGGCTTTCTCTTCTGTTGCATCTGAACCATAAAATGTAAATAAAAAAATAACTAAAAACATTTATGATCAAAATAATAAACAGCATTCAGTTTATTAACACTGTTCTTGGTATTCCATAAATTTATAAGTACATGTATACTGTTCATGGTAAAACTGTGAAGTGAGGTCAAGCTTAGAAAAGTTAAAAATAACATTTGTGTATTCAAATTTTATTCTAGTCACTGAATGCTGAACTAAATGTTTCTTAGCTTTTTCTAACAAGTCAACATTTCTTATAATAATTTGTAAAAAATAAGGTAACATTTAAATATTAATGCATTGTAACATATATCATCTTGATATTTTTTATTATATATATATATATATATATATATATATATATATATATATATATATATATATATATATATATATATATATATATATATATATATATACCCTTCCACTATCTACTACTGCATTGTTGAGTTTATCAGTTTATTTGTAGTTGTTTTAATTAACTAATAAATTTACTATTATTATTATTATTATTATTATTATTATTATTATTATTATTATTATTATTATTATTATTATTATTATTATTATTATCATTGATGGTATCCAGGTTGTTTGACTTAAGAAACTGATGATTCCTCTACAGATATAGCCTGTATGATGGCAAACTTTATTATCTTCCCTGATCAGTGTTACAGTATATTTTATCAGTTCATAGAGTTCACCCAACTGTGAAGAGCTGTACAAGTAGATCACAGTCTACTCTGTTTAAAATCACACACAGAACTAAAAGCTCAGACATCGATCTGGCTGTACATCAAGTGATAATAAATTGGATATATGTCATATATAGAGGACTAGTACTAAATTATACACTTGGAACTGAAACCATTGTATGAAGGCATTACACAATAACTCTATGAATGTACTAAAGCACTCATTCATGCATAAAGAGATAGATAGTACATCATTCTGTCTCTCCTTTACCTTCAAAAAAACCAGTGACAATTGCACTTTACAGCTGACATTCAGAAAATTTACCTACAAAATAAAACTTAGCCATATGTATAAGCAAAATACAAACCTGTCAAACAACTCTCCACCAGTGACAAGTTCCAAAACCAAATACATTTGTTGAGGGGTCTCAAAGATTTCTTTCAGTCGAATCTTATGAAGAAAAAAAACAACATATTGATATGACACATACAAGTAAGCCAGAAGTCATCTCTATCTTTGTCTGATATCTAAAATTACTCATTAATGGCATCATGAACCAAATCTCAATTAACCAGATAAATAAAATTTGACGGTATTTTTAAAACTACTTTCTTCAATATCATTAGTAAAACTATTGGATCTTTACATATTCTGTATGAGTCAAAAAATGTTCTTATGGTGATTCTAGTAATTGGATCTTTACATATTCTGTATGAGTCAAAGAATGTTCTTATGGTGATTCTAGTAATTGGATCTTTACATATTCTGTACGAGTCAAAAAATGTTCTTATGGTGATTCTAGTAATTGGATCTTTACATATTCTGTAGGAGTTGAAGAATGTTCTTATGGTGATTCTAGTAATTGGATCTTTACATATTCTGTATGAGTCAAAGAATGTTTTAATGGTGATTCTAGTAATTGGATCTTTACATATTCTGTATGAGTCAAAAAATGTTCTTATGGTGATTCTAGTAATTGGATCTTTACATATTCTGTAGGAGTCAAAGAATGTTCTTATGGTGATTCTAGTAATTGGATCTTTACATATTCTGTAGAAGTCAAAGAATGTTCTTATGGTGATTCTAGTAATTGGATCTTTACATATTCTGTATGAGTCAAAGAATGTTCTTATGGTGATTCTAGTAATTGGATCTTTACATATTCTGTATGAGTCAAAAAATGTTCTTATGGTGATTCTAGTAATTGGATCTTTACATATTCTGTAGGAGTCAAAGAATGTTCTTATGTTGATTCTAGTAATTCGATCTTTACATATTCTGTATGAGTCAAAGAATGTTCTTATGGTGATTCTAGTAACTGGATCTTTACATATTCTGTATGAGTCAAAGAATGTTCTTATGGTGATTCTAGTAATTGGATCTTTACATATTCTGTATGAGTCAAAAAATGTTCTTATGGTGATTCTAGTAATTGGATCTTTACATATTCTGTATGAGTCAAAAAATGTTCTTATGGTGATTCTAGTAATTGTTTCCTCTGGAGATCTGGTCTTATAACCAGTAAAGGAAAAACAACCTATACCTAGTCAAAAACATTTGCTGAGCAACTCAAATTGTCTCCTATTTAACCTGATTTTCATATAAAATATACTGTAAAGCAGCTTGATTTTCATGCAATTTCATAACAATCTCTGTTCTAGGCAAGCAGATCATTGCTGGATAATAACTAATGGTAATTAAATTTTCCATGTAATCATGAAAAAAAAAAGATAAACCAGAAAGTTTTACCATTTGCTGAAAGTGTCAATATATAAAAAATGTGCCAGGCCATGAATACAAAAATTATTTTATGTGAAAATGTTTATATTCAATAGTTTAATGAGGTAAAATTACTCAATACATGTATAATGTATATGGAAAAAAAGCTATAGGATATTTTTCAAATTATTTGGTACAAAACAAAAAAAAATTTTCAAGTTTTAATTTCACTGAACCATTAACCCACAATCATAAATTACTGATTTTAAATGAAGTATGTTTATCATTCCTTTGTTATTTAAATGACTGCCAATGTTTACCTGACTTTGGCTCATCAGGTGTCAAACTATAAATATAACTGAGGTAATATTCTAAGACAGGTCATACAAATGAAACATTATAACCAATTAAATGCTGAAACAAAAGAACAATGTACAAAGCCTTTGAAATAAGTAGTAATTAGGAGTTTGATTATGAAAATTGAACATGAATATTATAACAGAGAAATGTTTAAATAAAAATTGCAACCAAGGAAACAGCTGATATATCTAAAAATTAAATGACCTATAAAATGTCATCTTGTGTCCCCGATTAAATTTTGCTGCTTCTTTAGTATTGGTAGTGCTCTATCATGACTCATTGCTTTCCTCAAATTAATTATATATAAAAAAAAATTTTCAGTGAAAACACTATATCACAGAATTCCACCTAACACCAGTATTTTATCCTACTGAACCATTTAAACAGTTAACTATTAATTGAGCGCAAGCTAACTTACTACCTGAAGAGTATGTAATTCATCAGAGACAAGCATTTCTGGCAAAGTTTCATGGTGACATTTTATTTGATCACATCAACAAATGCATTTTTGGATGATCAAAATAGTACATGTGGTGGAACTATCATTCAGTTATAGGAGAAAACCTTTTACATCTTTTCTGCCATACCTTTTGCTGCTTAAGAGTCTTGAAAAATTCTGACAAATATAATGCCAAACTAATTTTGTAACTCCTGACTTTACTGTCCCACAAAGAAACATGTAAATTACACCTTGTCACTTTGAATTAAGCTTAGTTGGTGACACATTTATTGCCTGTCTGAGAAAGACATAATCTGTAAACTAAACCTATCATATTTGTTAACTTTACTTCATTAAGGGTGCTTTTATGACAGTTTAATGGATAGTCAAAGACATTTGACATAATGATATCTTAAATAACCTGAGACTGATCAGTACTGAGTTTGAGTGTTACAATTTCACTGAGGGGCCCCGAGTGGCCTAGTGGTTGAAAGTGATGTCCGTTACGGATCACTGCCATCTCACCTCTGTCTTCCTGTGTTCAAGTCTAGGATTCAAAGAATGTGGATATGTGAGAAAGCTTGCCAGTAGCTTCTCGAGGGTCGGTGGTTCTTTCCGGTGATTTTCCGGTTTCTTCCTCCACCATTAATACTGGCTGCCATGAATAGCCTATCGTGTGCTGAAAAATGGTGTTAAGCCCAATAACAACAACAACAACAATTTCATTGAAACAGTCAAGTGGGAACATTGCAAATTTACAAAAGGAAATAGTTGTAGATCAAGATTATGTCTTCATGAAAAATGGATGATGGATGCTTCTCCACAGAACCTGACATTGATCTAAATTCAAAAAATAATCAAGGTGTGGTGGAAGGGTGGCTGGATGAACAAAAATAGCAATGAATACATTCAGTATTTGGACATAATGAGGCATCAAGTCTATATAACAGAGGTGATTACTACTTACTACATGTTTGTGTTTCAGTTTCAGCAAAGCACCAATTTCTGTTCTGACCACCTTCTTGTCAATCTGAGATTGGAGAAAAAAATTACCAAATGAAATAAGCAAAATGATGCACTATAAATAATCACTTAAGACAAATCCAACTGCAAACTGAACAGACTCAGGTCTGCTATTGCATAATGTGCTGGCAGATCTGGATCTATGCAGTTTATTAGGTGTAATCAAAAGAACAAACAACACAGATCCACATATGGTGTATTATGCAGTGGCAGATCAGGGTATATGTTGTTTGCAGTTGGACTTAACTTATAAGCATGAATATACTTTATATGGATGGTTTCATAATAATTACTATAAAAAACACTTTTCTTGTTCTTGAGAGTAAATTCATTATATTAACACAGCAATTACTTTCATCATCATCATCATCATCGTCATCATCATCAGTATCATCATCATAAATCCCTTAACCTAAGAGGTTGTTGGGGCACCACAGTTTACTTTACAACCAATTCTCTCCATCTTTCCTGTTCTCTACTGCTCTTTGGAAATCTCCAAATCCCATGCCTGTCCACTCCTTAATGTTGTCTTCCCACCTGTTTCTGTCTGCCTCTTCCTATGCACCCTCACCCTGTTCCTTGCAAGATTGTTTTTGTCAGTGCAGATGACCTTGAGACATGACCGTACCACTTCAGTTGACTTTTTTACAGTGGTTAAGAGGTCTTCATAGGATATGATGGCTCATTGGATCCTGTTGTGGACTTCTTGAATGGTTACATGGTCAATGTATGAGATGCCCAAGATCTTGAGATAGTGTCTCAGTTTGAAGGTTTGAGTCCTTCTTTGTAGATCTGATGTGACCATCCAGAATGATGGATATGACAATTGAGTGCATCAGACTTTTTTTGGAACCAAGAGCAATGTTGGTATCTTTCCATATTGCTCTCATTCTTGTTATTGCTGCTGTTGTCTGGGCAATCCTGCAAAGTAGTTTTGGTTTGGAGCCCTCATCTGTGATAACTGATCCCAAGTACTTGAAGCCTGTGATTCTGATTAGTTTCTGCCTACTAACCTTTATTTCTGCACTGATGTCATTGGTGTTGTTTGTCATCAGCTTGTTTTTTATCACTAATCTCCACACTGTATGCTGTGGAGGTTGTGTCAAGGCACTCAACCAAGTCAGTCAGTTGTTTTTCATTTCCTGCTAAACCATCAATGTCATCTGCAAAGCAATTGTTGGTGATTGTTCTTCATCTGATGCTGACAGTGCCTTTGTGGTCATGCAAGGCATCAGGAACATGCTGAAGATTGTAGGTGACAGTGTACATCCTTGTCTACTCCAATTGTTGTTCAAAACTAATCTCTTCTTCTGCCATTGATAAGCACAGCAATGGTGGCTTTGCCATAGAGGTGCTCAACAACCCACACCAGATTGAAGCTGATGTAGTAATTCCTCATAATTGCCCACAAGGTTGCATGATTATACTCTATCAAAGTTACTTTAGCTCAAATAAATCACAAGGAAACAAACTGAAAGCCTTGAAAAAAAAATAAACATATTATAGTCCTGTGAATATTACAGAGTTACCATATGTACTCACTTATAAGATGAGTCCAACTACAAACCACATATACTCAGATCTGCCATCACATGATGCTCTAACAGATCTGGGTCTGTGCAATTTGTTAGAAGTAATCAGTAGAACAAAGAACACAGATTGCATCATGCTGTAACAGCAGATCTTTATTTTGACTAATAAGTGAGTATTTACAGTAACTGTGGCATTTATTTGCACAAAATGTAGGACACAATCCTGAAATTTGAAAATCTACAGCATAGTATATATTCTGCACACTACTGTACTTGCTGGAATAGGTTTTCTTTATTTTATCAGTAACATACTAAAAATCCCCCCAAAATATAGTTCTGATCAACAAATTGGTAATGATGACAGATAGATACAGCAATAAAAAGTATGTTTTGAACAACTCTAACTTTACATACATATACGAAACTCATCCATTATCATACCATTGTACTATTGTTACTATACAGAAAATGGATTGTCCACACAATTTAAATTTATGGTAAACAATGACACCCATAAACTCTTACATTTGTGTAACAGACTGCACAAAATCAGTGAATGTGTGACAATCATTTTTTTTAAAGAAAATAACACATGTTGATTTTAATGTTAACTTTTTGTGAACAGAAAGAACACAGATTCACAGTTTAATAAATTTTAAGCACCAAGTATAAAGTGTTCATCAAAATAGGACCAAATTTGACTAATATATAAGACAAACATATTTAGTTTGTTTAGTATCTATATTATTTCCTTTTCAGTATTTATTGATAGAAAATATGAAAGATAAAATAATGCCAAGATAGTGAGGAATTAATATGTGGGTAATTAAAACCATCTAGAATCAATCAAACTTATAATAACAATTGTTGTGTACTTTCCACCTAATAAAATTCTAAACATTTATAACCCTATAAAGACTCCACATACTATTTGTGAACACTTTGGACAAGAGCCAGAAATGATGTGTAACTGTCAAAAGAAAATTTCCTGTTTTAGTCACAATTATAATTACTTGTCAACTGAGTTCAAGCATTTATCCATGAAACCCTGTACAAGCATTCATATAACATACTTTCCAGAACTCTGAATACGAATTTAACAAATTCGTTGTTATCTTGGGTATCTTTCTACTTGTTTTGGAACACCCCTTGAAAAAAAGAATTAAATGAGGTTATCTGTGAAAACTGCAAAGACACCAACTTTTGCTACCAGACTGCAATGCTCCAAAAAATCAGACAACCCAAGGCCCAATAAATTTAGACTGGGTCACTACTGTGATTTTAAATGAGTTGCAAATCAGGCTTGTGAAAAATATGTTTCATAATTTGTCTGACATAACTATGAGTGTGCTGACAAAATATCGAATTTTTATTTTGAAGTTCTTGAAATGCAACACAAATCAGTAACATCAAATCCCTGCTAGGGCTCCATTGTTTACACTCCCACACCATAATAAAGACTGCCAAATGGGGCTCACCCCGATGAAGACAGTCTGCTTTACTTGTGTCACAAAATATAAACTTTGTGCTCAAAGCAAATCATGTGACCAATCAATATTACTATGTCTAATTAGCACTAACTTGTTCCTTCTGAATATTGAGCTTTTCCTTGCTCAAATGTACATAGTTTTGCATTGCTGGTCAAATGTACTGACCATCACCTATTCACTCATTTGACAATGAATCTAAGCTACTGGATTAGCTTATGAAAATATCCAGTCAGTGCTTTTCACCTTAACAAGATAAACATAATTACATCATATTTTAAGCCATATAATAACTCAAAATCTTGGTAGTTGCTAGACTGGTTAATAGACATAGCTGGTGTGTCTGTTACTGTAATGCATTCATTCATTGACTCAATTTACCATGACCAGTGTCAGTAACTAATTAAGAAACTTGAGCTAGTGTTTTTAGTCATTGAAATAAAAAAAGACCCATTGTCTGCTAACACAAGTTGTTTTATATTTCAATTCAGCAGCATGGCAATTTATTCAGAATCAGTACATCAATGCTGATGACATGCAAACATTTCGAAAGAGCAGATTTTTGAGCCACAGTTTTAATTCATATGTAGAAATTGTTGGAAATCTTGTTAGTTATAGGTCCCTCTAAGTAGAGAACGAATGAGGGTTTAGTCTCATGAAAATTATTAAGAAGAGAGTAACTGTTTAAAGCAGGACAAGTTTCAAAAACTACTGAACAATAATTTATATAAGGACACAAAAAATGATACCATTTTCATTTAAACCAAATCAAATTAAAATTGAAGAAAACAAGGGTACATATTTTTCTGACATACACTATTTTGACAGTGTTACAAACCTGTAGTTAAATTACAAGTGAGTTAAAGATTTGAAGTTTTCTTTTTTATTTCTATTTTAATTTTACTTCATTTTTATATTATGAAATGTAATTATTGTTATGATAATGATTGTGTTTGCATGGGTCTGATACTTTGTTAGAAACATTGTGTTTACTTAAAACGTAAATGTGACCCAGGTAAGCATGATTTTCACATGATGGCTTTGTCATTACAAGTAAACAGTCTGGAAAAACTATGTAAATGATATGCCATGAGCACATCATTACTTGTTTTTGCTTTTGTAATACCCAGATCTGATTCCAAAATCACATGTGTCCTTTGCGGGTGTGTACATGAAATGAGATATTAGCTTGTTTTAAATGCTTAGTTACTTGTAAGAAATATTCAGTTGCACTCATGGTAGTTGTGGTCATAGCTGAGAGTCACTAACATCTTACAGACTTTTAATACCTTGAAAGGTATTTCTACAATGGAAAGAGCTGTTCACCTGTATGCATGAGGAACATCATGTGTATTATTAGTAGCTGTACTTCGACTATTTTTTAATTTATTTTTTTTTCCTGGAGCACAACACTACTGGCTGTGGACAAAGACATTTGCTGAAATTTTTTCTAAATTGGAACAGAACAATACAAATTGTACTTCACAGTGAAAATTCTGGACATTTTGTGCTAGCCTTCATCTGACCTCATCTTCAGCCATCTTGGCACGGAACTGAGGTTCAGACTGCATCAATTCAGAGGACTTACGTTTTCACAACTTTAGAACAAACTTTGGGATCTCCTTCATAAATCCTAAGTCTTATTTCATACATTTACCTTTTCTCCGCATTTTCTTGGGAAACAAAAAAACTTTTGCTAAAATTTCCAAAGCTTGTTGTCTTCACAGTTTCTTTGTGTTACTTTGAATGAGCTGATACATAACAACAGGCAAATATGCACAGAAAAAGAGCTAAGTTAACATGTTTAAAGTATTATTACATGTATTTTATGTTTAATTAAAAGCATATAGCAATATAACTGATGTGTCAAAATATTAGTAAACAAATATGGCCCTTTAAGGCAAGTGAAATTTGAGTCACGGTATTAGTAATTATTTGAAATAACTTGCCCTGATGTTTCTTAGAGCACTGGACTGAGACTTAATCATTCAGATGTCAATCATTTTGAATGCATCGTATGCATCATACTGCTTAATGACAAAATTCAGAGTGCATTTGACGAAGTTCTCATGAGGATCAAGTACTTTCATTTCAAATGTCCATGGAACATCTGGACTGAAACTGACATCATAGATTATTTGATTGTTTATGGACTGTACTTATGGCAGAAGCAATACCCTGATACATTTTGGACTAAATGATTAAACTTAAATTGTTTTGCATAATCTGAATGCATTCAAAATTTGTTTACATATTTAGCTGACATGTGCTGCTTATCTAGATTTATCTTTGAATTCATCCTAAAGATGCTTTTAAAATTATGTTGCTAAATCAAGCACAATAAATAAATAAATAAACAAATAATTATATAAATAAATTTATAACAAGTTTCATTTTTCAAAAAAAAAAGGCATGAATCATAAAAATGTTGTTGCTCATACCTTCTTGTTGATGACTTTGACAGCCCATGATTCACCACTGCCTTTGTGTGTGCACTTGTACACATGTGAAGTTGCTCCTCTAAAAATTATAATGAATTATATTACTGATTGTCAAAGGAGGTTAAAAATCACAAATAATAGAGCTCATGATAAACAAGGAATGACATCAATAATCAATATTTTAGCTGGGAATAGAAAATACCAGTATATATAGATAGATTTATAAAATTAGGACTTTACTCCATTCTGCATGCCACCAGGAAGCTGGGAGGAAGGGGGCAAGCAGTCAAAAACATCGACTTTTACCAGTAACTACCGACTGTTTTATTGGGCTCAAGTCTTGGGCCCAGTATTCGTGTGAAAGCTTGCCAGTAGCCTCCTGTGCGTTGGTGGTTCTTACTGGGGTTTTCCCATCTTCTTCAACTGGCCCTGAGTGGCCAAGTGGTCTAAAGCGCTCTCCATTATGGATCACTGCCATTTCACCTCTGTCTGCGTGTTCGAGTTTAAAATTCAGCAAATGTGGATATGTGAGAAAGCTTGCCAGTAGCTTCTCATGGGTCAGTGGTTCTTTTCATGGATTTCCCGGTTTTATCCTCCACCATTAATACTGGCCACCATGTATAGCCTATCGTGTGCTGAAAAATGGTGTTAAGCCCCAAAACAAAATCAAAAAAGTCATTAACCGGCTATGCTGACTGTATGGAATATCTTGCACTGAGAAATGACATTAAACCTAAAAGCAACATTAACATACGGAGGCAAACATTTTAAACTGGAATGTGTGCCATGAAGATGTCTATTCTGACATGTTTGATTTTTTAAGGAGTCAGTTTAGATCAACTAAGTCTTACCTTAGTTGTGTAATTCTTTTATTGAATGCCTATACTTATTGAGAACTATATAGCCAGGACTTTTTTGATGTGCCATTTTTCACATACCTCACAGACTTCAAACATCTTACTAACCACCATTGCATTAGTTCTTAAATTGCTATCCTACAGGTGGGAGCTATCCACCATCGAGTTCTAAATGCAATAATTAATTACAAGAAAGAACTAGTAATTCTCAGGGTTATGTTTGTTGATGTACACTTAACTCTTTGCCACCAAGGTAGTCAGATTGGTCTGAGTCTAAAAAGACAAAAATGTTTGCATTATAACCTTTAAACTTTCACATTTCCTATTAACACTCTTTTTCCTAAATGGATGTTTTCAACTTAATGAGAATAACATAAACTATAGCACAAGCCATAAAGGTCAATTATTGGCATTAAGTACTGAATAATTCAGTAATGGGCATAATTATTTTAATATTTGATTACACATACCTATAAATGGTTATCATTCATTTTATTTAAGATAGAAAGATATAAGATTTATTTAAAGAAAGCATTATTTAAAACAAAAAAAAATTCAACATATTTATCTACAGACATGACATAAAAAACAACAAAGACTTTAAATCAAACAAGATATAAAAACACAGAATACAACAACTGGATAAAATACAAAGTGCATATTTTAAAATATGAGAAATCAGAGCTTTTAAAAAGGCTCTAATTAGAAGTGAATTTAGTATTAGGTAAACTATAAACCACCATTTAGAACAGGGGGCTCAAAGTCAATCCACAATGATGGCTGCATGAGAGAATTTTTGATGGCTCTAGGGCCACACCATCTTTGTGATGCCAATCATTTTGTGGGCCACATGATACAGCTTGGTGGACTGCATGTCTGTGACCTCTGGGTTAGGATAACTTGAAGGACAAAAGAATACTAACGAATATTACTAAAAATTATAGGTAAAAATTGAAATTAAATGAAAAAACACCAATTTAGACTTATAGAATGCTGAGATGCAGATCATGTTATATTAACAAAGAAAGAGTTAACAGTTGGGCACTTGAGAGTAATTTCAAGACAAGGTGAGAAAGGGTAACACAGATATCAGTTGTTGTCTTCATGGCAGGATCTATGGGGTGGGTGGGGTTTATCTGCAGATATTACCTTTACAAATTTTACCATTCCTGGAAAAGGTCAATGACCTAAATGAATTTAAATGTCATGTTCTCTAAAGTAGCTCATTCGACAGAAGGGAAGCTATATTTCAAACAATGTGTTTTTGTTATATGTTGATGTTTTTTTTGCAAAGGATGTCTAAATTATTTTAATATCTAAAATTATATTTATGTGTTCAAAACTTATCAATTCATCCAACACATATCCATTTTAGGTCAGATGCCTCTACCATTTTCAGCAATACACCACTGATACATGCTATTGGTTAGTTGGCATTATATACTAAGGGAGGCAACTCATGAAATCCAACAGATATCACTAGGACAATGCACTAAAATATCTGTTCAATCCACCAAAGTATATTATCATATTGGAACCTTGGTTAGCAGAAATGTATCTAGAAATCTGTGCAATTTTAATCTTGGCATGCCTCAAGTAAGAGTTTTGATAACTGCCTTTGTAATCATACACAAATCTCCAAGCATGCTCATGTATTTTTCAAGTTTGAAAATCTTATGTCACTGCATAAATATCAGGCTATGGTACAAAAGCTGGAACTGAAAATGATAAATGTATGTCAGTTTGCTGAGTCTAACATCTGAGCAAAATGTTTCAACACATTTGATGCTTTCAAAAAAAGTTTTTCTTTTCTTTTAAATGTGAAGCAAATTGCAAATGACATAGTAAATTATTAGCAGTTTAACAATTGTTTCACAGTTTAAGACAGCATTTCTTATGTTAAGTATTGGCTTTATACTGAATATATCTTTACTTGCAGCCAGTTCTTGAAACTTCTCTTGGTTGGCAAGTTGTATTTTGTTTAATGTGAATCAGTTAATCAGAATAAGGGGACACTGTTTCAAGTGTGTTAGTGTCCAGTGAAGAAAAGGAGAAAATGATATTATCTGCATAGTTATAGAAAGAGTCATATTTAATAAACAAACAATTTTCATTCATAAAAACATTCATGAGTATCATTCTGTCAGGATTCACCCCTGAGGAACCCATTTTGAATTTCATTTCAGCTACATGTACTGATATCATATATATATATATATATATATATATATATATATATATATATATATATATATATATATATATATATATACATACATACATATACAACAGTTGCTCAAAAAATCAAAGACTGATTCATTTTTTAAATATTGTTTATAAACAAGATGCCTATTTTAATCTCAAGGTGACCCTTTTTCCTCACTCCTTGATTTTAGAACAATCGAACCCTTCAACAGACAACACGTTCTGTAAACTGACAATATTTGCTATTTATTGATAAAAAAACAACAAAGATCAAAGAAAAAGATTGCAAAGAAACTATAAACTGTTGCAGAAATCAGCACTGTTTATTAAATGGCAAGATAAGGGTAAAAAAAAAAAACTTTTGCTGAAATCAAAAATGCTAGATTTTATGACCTGACCATGACAGTTAACTAAAATAAAAATATAATTTGTGACAATAATTATTTTCTAAATTAATTTGTGGGCTGAATACACTTAATGAATCGACCTATGGGCCGAGTTCACCAGTCTCTGTATATTGTTTAGTAGTTACATGTTTATTATATTCCTAGTATCAGTTCTAATTCAGTTATCTTTTTTCTTTCTTTCCTTTCTTTTTTTTTTTTTTGTTGTTTTTTTGGTTTTCAATTTCAGTTACGAATTTGCTATTATAGGCCGAACCTTCAATTATCCGCTTTTGTCTGATATCTTAGGGAACATGTAGCGAAGCTCCAATGGCAATGTAAATAATCCTGTTACCAAGCAGGTACTTGTTACCCATGCGATACTTGCCTGCCAAGTTCTTTGCCTAAAACGTAGGTATCCTCAAGTTTCCTGTCTTTTATACTTTCTTTAATCCAGAAGTCTTGCACCTGTTCATGCACAGACATTTTTGTTCAATTTAATTAGTTATAACACAACCAAAACACAAGCCTTTGTTTATGTTTCCGGTTTCTTGAGCATACTGAGCATGCGTCAATTTATATAGGAACGAAATAAATATTAAACTCGAACAGGGGACCTTACAGAAAATAGCTATAGATTAAAAAAAATATCTGGACAATAATTTTTTCAATATTTCGACGGATTCGTATAAAGTTAAAAAAAACTGCAGAGAAAGTGCCGACATATAGAAGGAAGTGTGAGCTTACTGTTATTTTGATAATTTATCTTATTTTTCTAATGAATATTTTTCTCTTACCTAAATATACTTTTTTTTCAGTTTAGCATCTTGAGTGATATACAAATCAATGGCTCATTGTCGGTAAAATTCCCAAATTCATTTTGGGGACAATAATTTCAGAACACTTGGTTTGAATTTAAAATGATGAACTATTATGGGGAAGGGGAGGGCGTAGCCATTCTAGTAGTATTTTTGGAGCATATAAATTTTCGGTATTTCCAACAATATATTTTGCTGCTTCAGTGAGGATGAATTCGTAAGCAATATATCAAATTAAATTTTGATTCCGTGCATACACTGTTGGTAATTTGGGCTTCATGAACTATATGATATGTGGAATTAGATGGATTAGAAGATACTTTGGATGTTTACAGTAAACCGAATTTCAATCATCTGAGATAAACGATCGTCACAGAGCCTTTTCAAGGGTATGTTCTAAATGCAACCAGTGTTTAAGTCCCTGGTTGTGTATACAATCAATGCCCAGATCCCGGCTTATGTAATGTATCAAAGCCCAATTCCATATTTGTTAATTAAATCAAAGCCCAGTCTCCTGATTGTTTATTAAATCAAAGCCAATTCCCCGATTGTGTGTTGAATTGAAGCCCAATTTCCTGCTTGTGTATTGAATCAAAGCCCAATTTCCTTCTTGTGTATTGAATCAAAGCCACTTTCCCTGCTTGTGTATTAAATTAAAGCCAATTCCCCCATTGTGTCTTGAATTAAAAGCCCAATTTCCTGCTTGTGTATTGAATCAAAGCCCAATTCCCAGATTGTGTATTGAATCAACGCCCAATTCCCTGACTGTGTATAGAATCAAAGCCCAGTTCCCTCATAGTGCAATGAATCAAAGCCCAATTTCCTGCGTTACGAATCTATCCTCTTAAAATAACTAAGATAAATTAAGAGTGAAGACAACAAGCATCGTAGAATTTAACAAATGATTTATTTCCCACGAATACTAAGTGAAAATTAAGACCAAAAAAAACTTACGGTTTTACGAATTAAATCCAAAAAAAAATCCAAGAATTAAAAATAGAAGTCACAGTAATAAAAATTCCTGAATGAAACTAAACTCAAGTCCCGATGAAGTCTGAAATGTAAAACTATGACGTCTGTTGTGGTGAGCGAAGTCCTGATGTATCAACAGTCTCTTGTTGAATCACAGACAATATTATTCCAGCTTCGAATTCAGCATAAATTCCAGTGACAGTCTTTGTCCAAGAATTGTATCGGAGCATTTATGTATTTCCAGAGAAAAGTAATGATTAAATTCATTAATTTAAAGAAAATAAAAATTCAACCCGAACTGGACACAGCATAACACAACTCAAAGTACTAGATATTAAAGCATAAATTATTTTAGGCCCAAGTGACAAACTTCTATGAAAACAAGTTATACAACTTAGTAAGACGCAAAACAGATTCCTGCATGAGGGTCAAAATTTCATCCCTCTGGGAAAAAAAGAAGTTTGTATCAATTGATACATGCTACTTTGCCACGTAATCCACTCTGAGAACATTAAAAAAGTTATTTACCAAAACTTTACTGATTTTGAAACGGGGTCAGCAACTAGATATACTGTTTCAACTATTACTTGTTTATCAATGAAATTAAAAAGGTAATGTCAAACAGAACTCAACTCAAATTCTGGACAATGTCAACTCCAATAAACAAAGTTACGGTAAAATAGCATGTAATGGAATTAAATATTTAAAACTAACAAACAATTAAATTAAATATAAATAACGCTTCCCCTCATAAAAAAGAGAAATATTTATATAATAAAGCTTTCTTTTTACCATAGGTCAATTATACATGAGGTTTATACAATAATATCAGAAAAAGACTTTTAAATGCTACAAAGTATACATGAAATATACTTCTATACACGTGGCAGTGCATCTGCTCTTTTGTCTTTTCCATTGATGTGACTGATGCCGATATTATATTCCTGTAACAACGAACTACACCTTGATAACCTCTGAATTTTTTTTATCTTGCAGATGAAAGTAAGTGGGTTGTGCTCACTAACACAATAATCGGAGAAGTAGCTGAATTAACGTAAACTTCAAAATGTTGTAATGCCATTATCAAAGCCAAACATTCCTTCTCAATTGCTGACTAATTTATCTGGCGCATATTTAATTTATTAGAAAAATAGCATACTGGATGATCAACACCATTGTTATCTTCTTGAATCAATAATGTTCAAACCCCATTATCACTTGCATCAACAGACAGTTTAAATGATCGACTTAAATTTGGAGCTGTAAGAACTGATGCCACCTTAAGTATTGCCTTTAACTTATCAAAAGCCCCCTAACATGGGTTCAAACATTATGGAAAAATTTGAACAAAATTTCCGATAGCATCCAGCCATACCTAAATATCGAATCAGTTGCTTTTTACTGATAAGCGCATGGAAATCAGATATAGCCTTGACCTTAGCATCTATAGGTTTAGCTTGACCTTGTTCCACAATATATCCTAGAAATGTAACACAAGCATGGAAAAACTCACTTTTGAATAAATTAATTGTCAAACTTTCATCAGTGACTCTCTTTAAAAATGTCCGAAATTTTGATAAATGTTCTTCATATGTATCGTTGTAGATGATGACATTATCGATGTGATCATCAGTTATCTAGACCATAGGTAATCATGTCCTTTCAGAAAGTCAAATTTAGTGACATACTTTGTATTTTTAATTTTATCAACACATTCATCGATTGTTGATAATGGAAGTGAGCCTGTTTTAGTCATACTGTTCACCTTTCTTTAATCAGTGCACACGCGGAAAGTATGCTCTTGTTTCGGAAAAATGTATACATGGTGAACTCCAGTCACATTTACTCGTTTTTGTGAAATCATTTTCAAGCAAATACTGAATTTCTTTTTTTCAAGTATTCCTGTTTGAGAGGGTTCAACCTTTATAGGTTTTGTTTCCGATTTGGAATTTACAATTTCACAGTCATTAAATTTATTTTGTTCTCATAAGAACATCTGGAAATAAGTGCTGATATTCAAGTAATAAACTGTTTAAGTTCATTCCTTTCTTATTGTTGCAAATGTAAAATTTTCTGGTCCAGATTATTTATACTTTCTAAATTCCGAAGATTTGTTACTCCAAAATTAAATGAGTCCGATTGCATTCCTTTGCTTAAATCCTCACTAAGTGGGACAAGTACAACTAAGTTAATTGCATGATTAATCTGGATATATCTCTCAACATACTCTTTTAATATATTTATGTGGAAAAGTTATTTTTGTTTTCCCCTCCCATGAGTATTTATGATGTAACTTAAATCATTTACTTTCTTTTGAACTGTGTAGGGACCATAATACTTGGCCTGAAGAGGATTTTACGGTATGGGCAAGAGAGCCAGAATCTTTACTCGTATCAAAATAATATGACCGAATAATATTTTTCAAAGTTTGATGAAATATTTCTAAAGCCTCTCGGTTCTCAGTGTGATAAGCAGAAGATTTAACTTGTTGGATGCCTAAATCGTACATAACTAGCTGGAATGTTCTAGACATTTGATACATTTGGGTAGGCCATATTGAGTAAAAAGCTTTAACAAAGCTTTTCCTATTATTATAGTTTAATATTCCTCAAAGGAATTGCCTCTGGGAATTTCGACACACACATAATGGTCAACAAGTATTGGTTACCTGACTTGGTCTTAAGTAATGGACCGACACAATCTACCATTATTTTACTAAATGGTTTTTTATGTTGTTGTTGTTGTTGGGCTTAACGTCATTTTTCAGCACACGATAGGCTATTCATGGCGGCCAGTATTAATAGTGGAGGAAGAAACCGGGAAATCACCGGAAAGAACCACCGACACTCGAGAAGCTACTGGCAAGCTTTGTCACATATCTACATTAACCGAATCCTAGACTCGAACACACGCAGAGGTGAGATGGCAGTGATCCGTAACGGACAGAACTTTAGACCACCCGGCCACTCAGGGCCTCAAAATGGTTCTTTAAATACAGGAGTAGGTTGCAGGTGATATTTAGGTATCTTTTGATTGGGTTTTCCTACCATTTGACAGATTTGACAAGATCTGCAGTATTAACAAACATCCCTTTTAATTTTCTGCCAATAAAAGTGAAAAAGATCTTGAGATAAGTTTTATTTATCCATAAATGAACAGCCGAAGTAGTTTCATGGGCCAGACAAAGAATTTCCTGTCTATATAACTTTGGAACTACAATTTGATAGTTCACTGACAACTTATCACCAGCATGTACCTCGGGACATCTCCATTTTCTCAAAAGAGTCATATATTTAATTAAAAAACAGGTATTTATGTGGCTTCAGTTTCACTAATGGCCCTATGAAACAATCATAAGATCTGGTGATCTTTTTCGTGTTCTACGACAGATGTCATTTGTCACTCCGATTAGAATAAAGAGAATGAGTAGTAAAAAGAAGATGACTGTGATAAATACTTCTTGATTGATCCAAACAAGGAGAGAAAGTGACCTCATCAAAAGCCTGACCAATAAATGTGCCAGTTAAAAGAATATTTTTCTGATTAACATAATTTTCTGAAGCTTTCTCTGCCATAGCTCCTGGAACTGCACAAACTACGTGTAATTCAAGGAATTCATTTTCAATATAATCGACTTTCTGATCTAAAAAGGATTGCCTCGTACAAGTGAATTAACCACAACCTTACTTCTAGCTAGTCAATGCCTAGACACTGTTCCGACTGTTACGGGTCCTAAGATTAAGTCTGATGACACATTTACAGAACGGAGAGGAACATTAACAAAGCTGCACTCTACTCAATGAATAAGAACACTCTCATGAAAAAAGGATTCTCATAAAAAGGCAAAGTAGCTCATAATAAAGACTGATATGCTCAAGTGTTTCTTAAAATTTTAATAGGGATATAACTGGCCCAATCACCCAAGAGTGATACAAAAACTTTCGGCATTAATGATTCATAATATAACTTTCAATACATGACAGTGACCTTGACCTCTTAGAAATAAGAGCATTGGGGAATATGTCTGTCTTGATTCTGATGCTTATTTTTCAGTTTGTAGTAATCAGAAATAACGTCTCCTTTCTTTTTGCAATAGGTACAAGTAGGAAGATATAATGATTCCTGATTATTCTTGTCAGAAACTTGATTTGTCAAAGTTGTGCCAGATTGAAATTTATAAGGGTTTGCATTAGGCTGAAATACCTTTTTACAAGAAGACCGCTAAGTAGAAGACCTGCTTTAAAAAAAAAACCCTTTATGAATACTCATTAGCAGTATGAGCAACATTTTTCAAAGTTTCGACCTTATGCTCATCAAGATAAATTTTCAAGTAATGCGAGTTGTCCTAGATTTTCGGAATCTTGATCAACTTTCTTCGTTAAGCTCCACCTATCAAACAACTGTGTTTTATCTTGCAAATTCGAAATGAATTTGTCCAGCTTCTTTTTTTATAGTTGCTGAATTTTTAAGAGACTAACTCATAACCATTCAAGATGCATTCCTTAACCAGATCAACGTCAGCACTTTACTGTACTGAGAGGGAAGCATATATGTCTCGGTCTTTGCCGAAAGTGAAGTCTGTAATAATAGAGTCCAATGCTCTCTTGGCCATTTCAAATTTCAGCAATTTTTTCAAAATGATGAGACGATTTGTCTATTTGTTTCTCTAAAAGGGAGTACTTACCTAATGTTCTTAGTAATATCAAAACATCACTTTGTATGTAAAGTGGGAAAGTGCATTTCATTTGCCAGCTCTATGTCTCTCTAAGTTGATATTCCCTTTCTTCCTGCATTTGCGCCTCTCTCTCTCTCTCTCTCTCTCTCTCTCTCTCTCTCTCTCTCTCTCTCTCTCTCTCTCTCTCTCTCTCTCTCTCTCTCTCTCTCTCTCTCTCTCTCTCTCTCTCTCTCTCTCTCTCTCTCTCTCTCTCTCTCTCTCTCTCTCTCTCTCTCTCTCTCTCTCTCTCTCTCTCTCTCTCTCTCTCTCTCTCTCTCTCTCTCTCTCTCTCTCTCTCTCTCTCTCTCTCTCTCTCTCTCTCTCTCTCTCTCTCTCTCTCTCTCTCTCTCTCTCTCTCTCTCTCTCTCTCTCTCTCTCTCTCTCTCTCTCTCTCTCTCTCTCTCTCTCTCTCTCTCTCTCTCTCTCTCTCTCTCTCTCTCTCTCTCTCTCTCTCTCTCTCTCTCTCTCTCTCTCTCTCTCTCTCTCTCTCTCTCTCTCTCTCTCTCTCTCTCTCTCTCTCTCTCTCTCTCTCTCTCTCTCTCTCTCTCTCTCTCTCTCTCTCTCTCTCTCTCTCTCTCTCTCTCTCTCTCTCTCTGACATCGTGTTACATGTCTGTGGCATGATGCCCCAGTGCTAGACATCACTATAAACGATCTCACTGCAGACATTCTCGCGATATGACTGAAAAATTGTTAAAGCTACGTTAATAATCATAACATCAGATAATCACATCTTGATTCTAATTCTATCTTGTACTTTAATTTTAATTCCTTTACTTTTATATCAGAGTCTGATACATACTTACTGATCGAAGCCAAAGCACTTTCATGCAAAACATTTCTTCCACCAAATACTGTACCAACATGATTTTTATTTCTTGTTACGTTAAAGAAGCTTTTGCCTCAGAAAGATCATATTTTTTGGCAAGCTAAAGCAATTTACATTTTTTTGAAAGTCTAACAGTTCCTAGGTAGGATTTGAAAAAAAAATAATACTTGGAATATCAAAATGTCTGAGAGTAAGGGAATTTAAATTAAAAAAAAATTTCCGAAATATTTTGACCAAAATTTATATATCCCAAGGACGAGATCCCAATTTTCTGTTGTAAGTCTATGCTCTCGAAATAAGTAAGAAAGAAGAGTAAGGACAACCAGCTTTGTAAAATTTTACAAGTAATTTATTTTCATAGAAAAAGAAGTAAAAAATTAAGAAACAAGAACTTACGGTTTTTCGAATTAAATCGAAAAAATAATCTAAGAATTAAAAATAAAGGTCCTAGTAATAAAATGTTCTGAATGAAACAGAGTTCAAATCCCTATGATATCCGAAATGGACGATGATGACGTCTTTTGATGACAGCGAAGTCCTGATGTGTCAACAATCTCATGTTAAATCACAGACAATATTATTCCAGTTTCGAACTTTAGTGATACTCTTTGTCTAAGAATTATATCAGAGCACTTATTGGCCAAAATTAAAAGTATTGTTTATAAATACTGCATATCTTGTCAAACTTGTCAAATGGTTGGAAAACCTAATCAGAAGAAACCGAAGGCTCACCTGCAACCAATTCCTGTATTTGACATGCCATTGAGCAGAATAATTGGAGATTGTGTCGGTCCATTACCTAAGACCAAGTCAGGTAACCAATACTTGTTGACTATAATGTGTGCGTCAACAAGATTCCGAGAGGCAACTCCTCTGCGATAATTAGTTTTACTCAATTTGGCCTTCCCATCTTCGTTCAGTCTGATCAAGGGTCAAATTTTATTTCTGAAATTTTCTAGCAAGTTATGCAAGAATTCGGCATCTAGCAATTTAAGTCAAAAATGAAACTAAAGTATGATAAAATACAAAGGAAGGGAGTTTTCAGCCTGGTGATTGAGTTCTGGCTCTCCTGCTAATACCACAAAATCATCTTAAAGCCAAGTATGATGGTCCTTATACAGTTTAAAAGAAAGTAAATGATTTAAATCATAACATAAATACTTCTAGAAGGCGAGAAAAAAAAAGCAACATTGCCACATAATATTTTGAGAGAGATAGCTAGATTAAGTATACAATTAATTTGTTGTACCTGTCTGACTATTGATTTTGGAGTAAAAACTCTTCAGAGATCAGAAATTATGAATAATCCTGACCAGAAACTGTCACATTTGCAACAACAAGAAAATAATGAACCTAAACAGTTATAACTTTAATATGAGCACTTATTTCCAGATTTTTCTACAAGAACAAACATCTACCATGACGGTGAAATTGTAAATTCCACATCACCTGTACAGGGTGAACCCTCTCAAACAGGAGTTCTTGAAAAAAGATTCAGCATTTGCTGGAGAATGAATTCATAGAACCGAGTAAATGTGACTGAAGTTCACCATGTATACTTGTTCCGAAACAAGATAATACTTTCCGCATGTGAACAGTGTGACTTAAACAGATTTATTTTCATTACCAAGAATCGATGAATGCATTGATAAAATTGAAATGCCAAGTACGTCACCAAATTTGACCGGAAAGGATTTTGCCAAATTCCACTGGCTTAAAGGGAAAAGGAAATTTCAACATTCGTGACTCCGTGTAAACTTTATCAATAGAAAGTAATACTGTTTGGAATGAAAAGTTCGCCAAATACTTTTCAACGTTTAACGAACACGATTTCCTCTGATCTAGATAACTGCGATGCTTGCATCGATGATGTCATCATCTACAACGACACAGGGAAAGAACATTTAGCAAAAATTCGGACATTCTTAAAGAGACTCACTGATGCAAGTTTGACAATTATTTTATCCAAAACAAAAGTGAGTTTTGCCATGCTTGTTTAACATTTCTAGGCCATATTGTGAAACATGGACAAGTTAACTCTATAGATGCTAAGGTCAAGGCTATCTCTGATTTCCCTGTGCCTATCAGTAAAAAGCAACTGATCCGATTTTTGGGTGTGGCTGGAAACTATCAGGAAATCTTGTTAAAATTTTTTCATCGGTGCTGAACCCCGCACATATTTGTTGAGCAAGAAAAACCAAGTTTCATTGGACTAAAAATGTCAAGAGGCTTTTGACAAGTTAAAGGCCATGCTTAAGAGTGCACCAGTTCTTACAGCTCCAAATTGAAGTCAATCATTTAATCTGTCTGTTAAAGCAAATGATGTAGGGGTTGGAGCAGTATAGATTCAAGAAATTAAAAATGGCATTGATGATCCAGTGTGCTATTTTTTCCAAGGAATTAAATAAACACCAAAAATTATTCAACAATCGAGACAAAATGTTTGGCTTTGATATTGGCATAACAACACTTGGAAGTTTACATTAGTTCAGCTACTTCTCCGATTATTGTGTTTAGTGATCACATCCAAATTGATTTTGTTGTTGTTGTAGGTTTTAACGCCATTTTCAGCAAAAGATAGGCCATTCATGGCGATCAGTATTAATGGTGGAGGAAGAACCTTGAAAAACACAGGGAAGAACCACCGACCCACGAGAAGCTACTGGCAGGCTTTTTCTCTTACCCACGTTAGCCGAGTCTGGACTCAACTCACGCAGACAGAGGTGAGATGACAGTGATCCGCAACGGTCAGCGCTTTCGACCACTAGGCCACTCGGGGTCCCCCAAATTGCTCTGATTGGCAAGATAAAAGACCAAAAAAATCAATTAAGTCTACATCTAAGTGGATAACTCACTAAATATCTAATATTTTGACAGATTTTAGTTATATGATAGATAAAATCCAGTCAAAGACTACCAGCTTATGTCTTCAATTGTAACTTAATATGTACATGCTTATATGATGAGTCCAAATGCAAGCTGCACAGACCCAGATCTACCATTGCATAGTGCACTGGCAGATATGTGTCTATGCAGTATGTTAAGAGTAATCAATAGAACAATGAATATGGACAGCTTGAATACAGACCTGTTTGTAAATAACATACATATTTTGTATGCTTTGGTCCATCATTAAATATCATCTAAACCAAATTAAACAAAGATCTTGAGATTAATTAACAAAGTTGTAAGAAAAATAAAATGCTTCTAAATAAAAATAAGAAATTGTTTCATATACAACTATTGAAAATGTTTCTGATTGTAAACTTCTTGGCACTTGTGTTGACAGTTATCGACTTGGTTTTGTAAAGGTTCATATTATATGTAAATTACTTTCTTAGATATTAGGATGTTTCACCTTGTACACCATACAGTATTGCCAATTTAATCCAAAATTAATCCAAGAATTAAAGACACAAGTCCTAGTAATAAAAGCGCTGAATAAAATTCAGTTCAAGTCCCAAAGAGATCCAAAATTGAAGGTGATGACGTGTCTGTTATTGTCTGCAAAGTGCTGATGTGTCAACAGCCTCTTTTTGTATCGCAGAAATCATGCAGGTTTGAACTCCGTATAAATTCCAGTGAATGTGTTCATTCAAGAATTCTACCAAAGCACTTTTGTATATCCAGAGAAAAAAATCACTAGAATTAAGTACATGTAATTTGATGCAGATAAAATTCAGCCCAAACTGGTCACAACATAATTCAGCTAAAAGTCCTTGATGCTAAAGTCCAACTGGCAAAATCCTCACAATCACAAGATATTATAGCTTGTTGCTTGACCTCAGGGTCACAATTAGAATTATTTAAAAACAACCATTATATAATGGAAAATAACATTCTTGAACGATTTGATGAGCTTTAATTTTTTACAAGTCTATAAAATTCTTTTGGGATTCTCCAAAGCCGTGACCCTGATCAAAATATTTAAATATTTACTACTTTGTTTACCTGAATACCTGAATAACAATTGGGATAATAGGCTGATACACGTAGAGAATAATGAAACTATTATTAATTGTTTGCATTAATGAAATGATTTTTTTTTAAATCTCAGTCAGGTCAAGCAGAAATGAACTAAATTTTTGATAAGGTCAAGTCCACCAAACAATATTACATTACAATAGCATGCAATGAAAAAAAAATCAAAACTAATAAACAATTAAATTAAATATACATAACACTTTCCCTCATAAAGAAAAAATGATTTATACAAAAAAAAACTTGTGAATACTTTTTTTGGTAGCTTTTATGGAATGCTGTAAAACTTGCAACATCTTATGGTAAGCATGTACTGTTGCCCACATTGATTAATCTCTGTGCTCTCATGATCTATTTTTTAAAGTTATTGGTCCTTCTGACTTGCAATTGCAAGACAGAATTTTGTTAATGTAAGAACACTTCCAGTTGTTAGTCAATCACTATGAGGTTCTTCAATGTATTGTCATAAACAATCAAAAAAGATGCCAACAATATACAAAAGTTTCTCTAATAAATGCTTCAAATTGATCACATGTGGCATGTGAATCCACAGGGTTTGATAGTAGTTTGTTGGATTCAAGATAACAGAGGTATGTAATTCCATGGTTGTACAATGCCTCCTGTTCAGATATGTAATGATAGCTGGAAGGTCGTTTCTAAGCTTAGGCATAAATATCTATTGCTTCATGACAAATGCTGAATGTTGTGCAAGACAAAAACTTGTGAATACTTCTTTTTGGTAGCTTTTATGGAATGCTGTAAAACTTGCAACATCTTATGGTAAGCATGTACTGTTGCCCACATTGATTAATCTCTGTGCTCTCATGATCTATTTTTAAAAGTTATTGGTCCTTCTGACTTGCAATTGCAAGACAGAATTTTGTTAATGTAAGAACACTTCCAGTTGTTAGTCAATTGCTGTATATTTAAGTACATAGTCACTGTGATCAGGATATTTTCAGAAGACTTTTGTCCCTTCCTTGTCTACTGCCTTATTTCTATCATGAGATTTTTTGAAAATCACACACCATTCCACTACATTTTTCTTGAAGTTTTATTAATGAACTCTTGTTCTTTCAGTGGCATTATAATTTTAATTTATTTGCTACAGTTATTTAATGAATTCATATAACTTAAAAATTCATAACTCAAATATTCTCATCTGAAAAGTGCAAATTGTTATCATATGTAATAAGAAAGAAGGAAACACAATTCATCTAGAGGCAATCACATGTATATTTCATTCTTGAACTGTCTCTGTGGCATGGTCATAATTAACCCCATTAAAGTTTTCTAAGAGTGAAGATTCAGAAAGATTAGACAAATTCAAGGTAAGGCTAATTTGTCTTTTTACTGTTGAGTGTAGAAAACGTCTTTGATATTTTTGAGTGATGAAATATTTTAATAAGCTGCTGTGGCTGCCATACTGCATGCAATATCAGCATCATTTTTATTTCTAATAAACTAGACACAATTTGAGGACTTTTGATGAAAATCCCATTCAGAATTAGTGACAGGATTTTCAATATGTTCATTGTGGCAACGATACTGGTAGCCTACAGAGCATCATTTTAATTTAAAACCAATTAGACATCATAGCAAGTCTTAGGTGAAAACTGTAGGTTGACATGATCTTAAATTATGGCAGAGCAGTGAAAACAGGATTTGAAAAGAACCTTATTCGATTTTAGATTAACATAATTTTCATTTAAGACCAACTATACACCATCAGAAACCTTATGTCTACAAGATTTTTCATTTTGGAAGAGCAGCAACAAGATGTTCAAAATGGCTGCCATGGTGGCCATATATGGCATCAGATTGGTACTATTTTTGTTAAGGCCCAACTAGATATCATTAGACTGATTTAGGAGTAGCAATAACAAGATTTCCAAGATAGTTGCCATGATAGCCATACAGAATGTTCGATCAGGTATAGCAATAACAATATTTCCAAGATGGCTTCCATAAAGGATGTTAGATAAGCACCAGTTTCATTTAGTACCAAGGAGATATAAGAAACTTCTAGTGAAAACCCCATTTTAATATGATTGTTCATACAGAATAAGAATTTCAAGAGAGCTACTATGGTGACCAAACTGGAAACCTGTATCATTATAGTTAGGGATCATGAAGATAACAATTAGTCATTAATGTAAATCCCATTTGATATTCATTCATGTGGAGTAGTGATAACATTTTCAAAATGGCCCCCGTGGAAGACATCAGTAATTTGATATTTTCTTATACTAAATGTTTTTTAACTAAGATGTAAAACATATTACATGAAAATTATTTTTAGTTAACCTAGTTTGTCTTGGGTTGACAAGAACATAAACAGGCAGTTAAAATGATTGTTCGGTATACTTTCCCTGCATGATGACCATGTGTAAACAGCACTATTTAATTATTGGTCTTTAAAAGTGGGGCTACATTGGTGTACGTCATGGATTTCTTGTAGTAAGAAACCACATGACACATCTCGTGCTAGTTTTATTTGTTGCCAGATTGTTTGTTTTTCATATGAATTTTGGATTTAATAATTTATTCTCCTAAAAACTCAACAAGTTGCCTTTGTTATAAAAAAATTCTGAAACTTATTCATGGAAATATATTCTGGAATTATTCAGAAACAAAAACTGATTCAATTAAGTACATGTTGCTATTCGTACATTAGATAACATCTGATGTTATCGCCTTCCATATTTGTATTTCGTCAAAATTCAAACCTTGATTCTATTAGAACTATTCAGTGATAGGACTTGTATTTTCATTCCTAGGATCAAATTTTGGATTATTTTCACAAACTGTAAGTCCTATTTACCAAGTTTTACATTGTTTTCTAGGGAAAAAAATTGTTTTGTAAAAATATTCAAAGCTTGTTTACTAAACTCTTCTGTTACATTTGAACGAGCCTATACGTGACAACTGAAAATGATTTGTATTATTCTTAAAAAAGTAAATGTAAAAGTTACATATATTGCAGTAGACAATATTTATATTTGTAGTTCCAGTTTGTATAGTAATAATCTGTTTTATTTTAGTAAATAAGAAAAAAAATTTAAAGCTGGTCAAGAACTTATTCATGTACAAGGAAATTTGCTCCAAAAGATGCTAATGTATTTAATATATCTGGCTTATCTTCATGCTGCTTTAGAATTAAATTAATTAAAAAATTAATATTCATAAATAATTTAGAAGTATACTGTTGTACATAATAAATTTAAAGTTCTATTGTGTTCATTGAATGGAATTTTGATCAATAATATCTGTCAATGTAAATACTGTATGTAAATGCATGCTTAATATATCGGAAGATAATTATCTCAAACCATTGTTTCTTTATTATTACATTTTTATATCCCCACCCTCCTTCAGAAAAATGAGATAATCAAGAATCACACAAGTGTCTGAAAGATCATGATGATAAATCATTTGGCACAAGACAACATTAAAGTGTAAATTTTTTTCCAACTTTAAAATAATGCAGTATGGGATTCAGTGCTTTTTATACATGAAAAATAATATGCATCAAAGCCCAAAAGTTGTGGGGTTCTCCACCCATTACTTTTTACATATATTTTCAATTTCAATTCTTTAGTTTTCCTTTCAAGCCATGGGCAGGACATGCTATTATATGCAAAGAATAAAAACACAAGTCCTATCACTAAATACTTTTTTGCAAACAAGCATGTTGTAATTGCCATCAACTGTTTCCTTACTCAGCCGCTCGTACACGCAACCACAAAAAAAATCTTTATCAATCAAAGTTTTGTCTAAGTTTCAGGAAAGGAATAAATCTAATTCCTCCATTTTGAGGATCTGGATATTGACAGTCAGAATTGCAAGGCTCCCACTACCTTCTTTTCATCCTTATTGGTTGAGAAATCAAGAAATCACTGCAAAAACTGTAGATACTTCGCAACTAATTCATTATTGCCACAAGCAGCTTGTTGGTGGAAAATGACACATTTAAGCAATGCCTGCAGGTGTGTCTAATTTATGCTTGCTGATTGGTTTAATTCATCAGCTTGATTGACAAGTGGTGATAGGTCAATTAGACATCATAAATTTTCTTGTGAAAACCTCATGCTGATATGACCTTCTATGGGGAGGATTTTAAAGATGGCTGCTGTTGTGGCCATATTGGACAGCATTCCCCAGAATAAGTCTTTAAGTAAAAGCACTATGTGTATATGCCAATCCATTCAGAAACTATACTGATGTCAAGACTGACTGAGCATAAAAAATTTTCATGTGGGACCAACTTAAATTTTCTGGTGAATACACTATGCTGATATATGGCTTTCCTTTTTGGAGTATTAATAGCAAGATTTTCAAGATAACTTTAGCTAACAGATGGATGGATGAGCCAACAGATGGATGGATGAGCTAATAGATGGATGGATGAGCCAACAGATGGATGGATGAGCTAAAAGATGGATGGATGTGCTAATAGATGGATGGATGAGCTAACAGATGGATGGATGAGCTAATAGATGGATGGATGAGCTAACAAATGGATGGATGAGCTACTAGATGGATGGATGATGGACAACAAGCTATAACTATTAGAGCTAGAACGAGATGTATGATCAAGTTCTCTGTGGAGTTGGACATTTTTGTGAACTAAGTGCTTTATGAAGGTATAAGAAACTTCAATGAGGTTGATACAACCAAACTGTCAAGAAAAGAAAAACACAATAAACAAACATATAATTACATTAGCATTATCCTCATACTTCTCAGAATAATTATAAAGTTAAGTTTAATTGCAGTAGCAAATGATATGTCACCAAAATTAAATTCACATTTTTGTTTTTTTAAGTATCATAAATGAAGATTTTCTTTTGTGCAAATTTATTGAAAGAACACAAACTGAAGCAAAACTGATCAACAAAATATGAAAAGAAATCTGATAGTGTATATAAAGATTTCATTGAAATGAATCAAAGCAAAAAGATCGTGTATATATAAACTTCATTGAAATGAACTAAAGCAAAAGTAATGAATGTACTCTGTATATCGACTATGTCACGTATATATAAGGTGACATCATGTCTAAAACTATTAATGAAACAAAAAAGCCAATAAGTACTAATAAATTCTGAATGAACACAAATAAAAATTTAAAAATATATACTGTGTACAAAACAGATAATTAAATATATATATAATTATGCATTATCAAATGTTATAGACTTAAATTAGTATAAATTTAGTCTTAAAGAATAATAAATGTTATTTGATTATTACTGGTATCACTTGTGTGCTATTTGTCCAAAACCATCATACCTGAGGATGGCTTTAAGTGTTTAATTAGGTTACTTGCAATTCTAATCTTTAGCTTTTATGATATACAGTACTTTAAAGTTCGAAATATAAAGCACTTGTAAGTTTTCAATGACTTTTAAATTGTAAAGAAAAATCAAGATATTAATGTTCATTTTCTGAAAGTAAGGTCTGTTGAGTTTCATCTTTTCGTCATGATTTGAACCTTGAAAACATGTTACACAAAAAGCAGTCAAATAATTTACATTGCATCCCTGTAATTATCACAGGCTTTGAATGTTTTCATTACCATTGTTTAAACAAAGATATTCATTGTGTGTGTGTGTGTGTCGTTTAGATTTTTAATGTAGCTTTAACAATTTTTCAGTCATATCGCAACAATGTCTGCAGATTGACAGTTTACAGTGATGTCTAGCACTGCGGCATCATGCTGCAGATATGTAGCATGATGTCTCACCCAGTCACATTATCCTGACACCAGGCCAACCAGTCCTAACACTAACCTCTTAATGCTGAGCATCAAGAGAGGAAGCTGTTAGTACTATTTTTTAAAATCCTTGGTATGACTCAGCTGGGATTTGAACACACTTCCTCCTGCATTTGAGGCCAGTGCTCTAACCACTAGGCCACTGGAGAAGTAGGTATTCATTGTCATTTTACAGTTTTATTGCCTTCTGTAATATGCTACAGCCAAAAGAGATATGACATTCACTAATGAAAAGTTGTCTGCAATATTTATCTGACAAAAATATGCACCCTTGAGGGTGCACAGGATATATTTGTGGACATGGTACAAAAATCTGCACGGAAGACATGAGTCTACACTGCGCGAAACACTGACATATTTTGTTTAAATGGGATGAAAAACAAATACTGGCTGTAGAAAATCTAAGTATCACAAAGAATCTTTATACAAATGTATTGACAATGTACTAAGTTTGGTTGCAATACCTAAAATGGTTTTGAGAGCTATACTCCGGAAATGAAAATATTTACTGGCAGTCAGAGTAATAGCTATATCCCAACGAAATGAATACATGGATGACAAAATGAGATACCCTTTACATAGTCTATATACTAAAGAGATCCCATTTACATAATATATATACTAAATGCAACAATTAAATAAACAATCAGAGATAACAATGTGCATCAACAAACTCAACTATACAAAAAAATTATTCATTTAGCTCTGTGATAACACATGTACAATAAGACAAAAATGCATCATAGAAATTTCAATAAGATAAAGCAAACACTTGCATTACTGGTACTTGAAACTGCACAATTATTTTTATTACACGAAACTTAAATGTATACTTATCGGACAATAAGCCCAGTAATCTAATATCTAATCTCCATGACAAAAGTAATTCAGTAATTTTCTTAACAAAGAAACTTATTTTACAGCAAATATTCTTACAATTAAATACAAATGAGTGCTGCCAATGAAAGATGTCCTTAAATTCACTAACAGAATTGTATGACTTGTGCAATTTGTTTTCCTTGTTTAGTATTTTTATTGAAATGATAAGGTAGTCTATTCATGAAATGTAACTCTAGCAAATGACTTGTTGATATATTAAAAGCTAAAAGGCAAAATTTGCATTGATAGACCATTCATTTCTCCTGTGAAATCCAGATAAAAAAGGCATGTTATCTGTGTTACACACTAAGTTATAGAAATCTTTCAGTACACATATAGGTGAAAAGAGCAAATGAATGTTTTGTTACTAAATAATTCTACAAGTATTTAATCTGTATTGTCTTGAAATGATATGCAATTAAAGTGTATAAATGCTAAAGTAATCTGTAGTAAACTTAAAGATTTGTACATTCATTTTGTTTTGATAAAATACATGTACTAACATATTCATTGGGCAATTAAGATCCATAAATAAATGATGTAATGAAGTGTAACAGTATTTAACACAATTTTATTGGGTATAACATGTAAAACATGGTTAAATCTGGAAACAAATGCATTACGTATTTTACACTGTAAATGATAAAACTTTAGATTTCAAATTTTTTTAATAAATAAAGGAATTATTCTTCCAACAAATGATATGATGTTCAATAGTTAAGAAAAATTAAGCTGGCTAAATTTGGAGTGTTATAAAGCATTGATAGTATCATCACGTTTCAAAAATTACTGGCCATTATCATAAAGTGAAACATGAATCTTCCTTTCCATGACAAACCTCAATATTCAGTATTCCTAGTTCTGACAAAATGCCCATATACTTTTAAGCAAAGGTATATATCTTCTAAAAATGTGATAAGTCTGCAGGTACTTCAGAAAATGTAAATAAATTGTAGCCCTTTCATGAGAGCTCTAATCACCACAAAAGTAAAAAAAAAAACTTCAATTTTAAACAAAATCTTGTTTAATTGTTGTCACTGATCATTAGCCGACATTGAAAAAAAACAACTTTTGCACCAATCATTTTGACTGGGCAATATTTCTCATTCAATCACTTTTTAGTTTTCACTTTTTAGTTAATCATTAAAATGGTACATATGAGGGAAGTTTTACCATAAACCAATGACATTCCAATTTTAATGTCTCACAGGATTTGCACATTTAAGATGTGTGCATGTTTCAATACCAAAGATAAAAACAGAAAAATTTTGGAAAAAAGATTTTACACACCGTTGCTTAAAATAGTGTTTAAATATTGGATTAACCATCAGAGAGGATGGCCAATATTTTGCAAAATGCTTGTGTCCTGTGACAAATACAACAGCGCCAGGTGTTCAGTAATTCTGAACACTGATAATAAAACCATGACATCACAAATGACATCAGGTAATGTCAAGGCTGACTGACTGAGGCATCCAAATGAATTTCAAATCATTTCACTACAATATTCTGTATTGTTTAATAAATCAGTATTTTTCATCATAAGATTTAAAGAATCTTATATTTGTGATAATTTTGAATTACATTTATTCAGGAATTCCATTGCAAGTGAGCACTAATCGGCTAGCATAGGATCTTTTGATATGTAGATACATGTAGCCATAATCTAACATATAATCCAGTTACATAACTTTCAAACTAATCTAGAGGCAAACAAATTTTAATATTTCCCCTGACAACTCCAAGTAGCAATAAACCAATCAGCTCTTATTGCATCCTTCTGTAGTCAACAAGAAAACAATATTTTTCAGGTGTGATTCAGCCGCATTCAGAAAGGTTACTTGCACAAAAATGTCCAGTCATTTTGATCAAATGTAAGAACTGTTAGAAAATGCAACATAACCTGTGCCTATTTTTTGAGAAAGTTGTGTCTAGGTTAGTGACTAACATCAGTAACGTAGTATTGGTGTATCTAAACTTGTACCTAATGCATTGGATTTCATCAAAAATGAAGAAGGAGAATATATAAGGAACTTAATTAGTGTATTAATGGCTCCCATGCTGCCATTATATGTTTTTGGGTGAGGTCACCATAAGCAAAGTTGTGCATGAAAAAAGGCACATTTTCAGTCACAAAGCTCGATAGCAAATAGTCACATGATACAGACTCTAATTAAATACAAAAAATTCATATTCCCACATGTCCTCAGAATACTTATCTTTAACACACTCTGTGATACCAGAGTCCTGCAGACTCTGGTCTATGTAAGCCAAACTCTTTTCCAAGTACTCCTGTTTGATTCCTACCAGCAGATGCTCGTGTCTGCCACAATTCAAGATGGGGACAAGCTTCAGAAATGGCATCTTTTCTTGGAGATGTGGACTGTCAAAAAAGTTTGGAAGCCGTCCATGGCGCAGTGCACTTTTCAAAAAGTGGATACAATCAGAAAATCTGTCTGGGAGATAGTGATAGTCCCATTGTCCTGGACAGCTTTCAAGGAGGAGAAAATTGACAACAGTTGTAATATGCTGAGCCGTCAGCTCCCCACGATAAAGGAGACTGTTCCTTGCCCCAGTTGTCAAAAGCACAAGAAGAATTTGTTGGACTGTTTTATGACAGCTGTCCACACCAGCCATTTTCATTTTTAACTGAACATTAGTCTGGAAGAGATCATCCAAGTCTCCGAAGGAAAGGGACCAAATAAATTCTGGATGGAAAGGTGTGTGAGTTACTGTGTTTTGTTTGAAACTATTCATTTCTGCCACTGGTATAGCATAAATCTGAGCCGCCTGATACCAACCCATAACTGGCAGTGGAAGTGCGGGGATCATATTGATTTTTATTTCTTGGACACCCAACCCAAATAGGCCCTTGGTATCCAAGGCAAGTACAAGATCTGCTGTAGCAGCCCTTTTAATCTGGAAAGGTAGTCGATCCATCAGTGACCTTGATCTCGTGTATAAGTTTTGAAGAGCAATATCAACCAGTTCTTCAGCACCTAACAGAAGCTCACTCGATGATAAACACTGTTTCTTCATTCCATTCACGCTGATGGTCTGAACAAACTTTGGACTTAATTTAAAACTTTCACTGAGGTTTTTGATACTAAGCATTATTTTCCCTGGAGGAATCCGGTTGTCAGAACTAGGAAGCAATACATCACTAACGCTGAGATTTTCCATCTGCATAACAAAGTGAATATCAAAGTGACTGGCCTTGGTCACTTGCAAACCCTTTGTTGCAAGCCCTGTTCCAAAAAAAGCAACAAAATGGATCCTGCTGGGAAGAGTGATCTGTTCAAGTTCTTTCTGAAGAAGCATTAGCGTGTAACTAACCACAAGAATTGAGGCCTTCCACTGCTCATGTTTTATGGAACAGAGCCTTTTTTGATAATGGAAAAGCTTCTTACTTAGTTCACTACATGTCTGCTCTTGACAATCAACATACTCTGGTTCCTTCCACCCCAAGCTCTCAAAATACTGCTCAAATGCCAACCACAGAGGATTCTTGATCTGAGATGTATTTTCAAATGAAAGAGAAAATCCAGGAGAACTGCCAAGTCTTGACCGTGACCTCAGAGCTGTGGACCTTCTTACAGGTCTTGGTGTTGCATAGACTTGACCACTGTCCAGACTCACGCCATTAATATCATTTGGTTTTAAAAGCAATTCATCAAGTTGTATCAACAGATCATCAATTGTGTATTGCAAAAATTCAGATATATCCACACTTTTGATTGTGGGGGGTTCTGCATGTATGTACTGCTGCCAAGCCAAAGCAACAATTACCCCTGTTTTTCCAAAATAGGTCTTTTCAGGTGGTTGTATTTCTGTACCTTTTTTTATTTCTTCCAATTCTGCTTGTTCTTGTTTAACTACTTTCTCTTCAACAGTTTCTTGTCTCTTTTTAGTCATATATTGGAAGATCCTTTTCATAAAAATAAGTACCATTAGCAGAGAAATCAAGCATCCTGTGATGACTGCACCCCAATACACTATAGTCAAAGGAAATATCTGAAACTGATACTGAAATTCTTGCACATGTATACATTCTTCCTTAATGATTGTTTCCTGATTTGTATCAGAAGAAAAGAAACCAACAAAAAAATTAAAAAGGTCTGGACCAAGATATTCTTTTAGGATAGTAATTGGGACATCTTCTTTTTCTGCATGTAAATTCTGTGACAAGGAATCTTTCTGATATAGTTCCTCTGGACAGCGCCATACATGAAGATCAACATCCAGTTGATAATATTCTGTGCCATTCAAACTCAAGTTCCACAGGAACATGATCTGCAGAAAAACAACCCAATTAATGATATATCTATATAAATTAATTTAATCTGGTTAGGGAATCAATCTAACATACATATATTATAATTTGTTTGTAGGAATTAGACAATATAATGTACATGGTGTAAGGTAATGTCATTAGCTTCAAAACATATGCTCCTAACAGATCCATTCAACAGAATGCAGTGAAACAAAACAAACTATATAATATGCATAGCTGATGCTTGCTATACACCATTTTGATAGACTGTTATTTATTCGTTATAAATGGTCCTATATGAAAGCAGGTACATTTGTGCCACTGTGGTCCTTTTAACACCATTGCTTGTGCCTTATGCTATGACTTGTGTACAGCTCATTTACATATTACATATATTAATTTGTTGCAAATTATGCATAAATAATCATTACATGAAACCTCAGAAGAATAATTTGCCCCAGAACTTCCTTAATTTACAAGTATCTTAAGGAAAAAAAATATTACTTTCATTTATGCCAATTTTCAATTCATGCTGCAAGTTCAAGAATGCATCTATGGCATAAATGTTTCACCTGTGTAGGCCAAGTCCCTTTTATTTTAGTACATGCTGAAACAAATGGCTAATGAAACATAACTTATAAAATTTAATGACATTTGTTTTATTAATTATTTATTTTAATGTAAATATCTGTAAATGCTGTTTATGCTACTAAGTATGTTACAGATGATATAGCTATAATTGCTAATTAAATTTAAAGACCACAGGGTTTGATGTATCAAACTGCATGTACCGACCGCATCTAGTTAAATGTGAGTGCAGTATCTTGATTCTATATAAATTGTTACAACTTTTTATATTGATTGAAGAAAATTAATATGACAAAAATCAGCATAATGCTTCCCATTTAGACCATGTTACTAGAACACAAAAGAGTTAGCAGTGGATTTACAAGTGGGTTGGTGGGAGGCAGCTATCTAATTAGAACAACTTTTATGCTTGAAAAAATTTCCCTACACTCTTTCTATTAGGCTTCAAGACATCTCAATATAAACGTTGGAAGTGCATGGTAAAATTGACAAAAGGCATCCAGATTAACTCAATTCCTTCCTGTCAAAAGCCTCATATTACATTTTAATTTGTCTCTTGTGTATTGTCACTGAAAAGCATTTAAAGACTAAATAAAATGACATAATACACAATATTTGTTCAAAATGTGTTCTACTTAAATATTAATCAAAGCTTTGCATTTGTTTCTGAGGAAGAAACCACAAATTTTAATAAACAAGCTCACAATGTACTTTTGATGATCGGTGTGCAAAAGTCATGAAACAAGTGCTCTAATATACAATCTAGTATGTTACAACAGCCATCATCTAACATGCAAGACAAGTGCTTTACTATACAATCTTGTATGTTACAACAGCCATCATCTAACATGCAAGACAAGTGCTTTACTATACAATCTTGTACATTACAACAGTCCATGCAAGACAAGTGCTTTACTATACAATCTTGTATGTTACAACAGCCATCATCTAACATGCAAGACAAGTGCTTTACTATACAATCTAGTATGTTACAACAGCCATCATCTAACATGCAAGACAAGTGCTTTACTATACAATCTAGTATGTTACAACAGCCATCATCTAACATGCAAGACAAGTGCTTTACTATACAATAATTTTCTTGGATTTCTCTTATTGTTTTATGATCATCTAACATGGTCATCTAACATGTAAGACAAGTGCTTTACTTTATAATCTTGTATGTTACAACAGCCATCAAGCATCATCTAACATGCAAGACAAGTGCTTTACTATACAATCTTGTGTGTTACAACAGCCATCATCTAACATGAAAGACCAGTGCTTTACTATACAATCTTGTATGTTTCTTCATCTAACCAACTAAAATCAGGACCTACCTACTCTAACATTTCCTTTCCATTTCAGTGGTGAGGGTGGAGATCTCAATTATATCTGCACAAGTTGATTTCTATTTCTATTTAGAAGCTTGACATGAGTGGGTTGAAAAAAAATGAGATTTGTTTGGCAATTTAGGAAAACAAAAAATAAATATGATCATTACATATGCTTAAATCGACAGTATCATACATATGTAATAATGGCAAAGCAGTTATTGCAAAATCCTGTTATGAAAAGTTATAAGTATTTCTCTTTAATAACTGAAAAGAAAACAAGAAGTCGGATTACACATCAATGGGGATTCAATTTCTTTTAACAGAAATTAACACCATAACATGTCTAGTAGGTGGTAAAACATTCATTTTTTTTTTAATTTTATGAACATATGTCAATGGTAACTAAAATTATTTTAAAAGTAAATTTGTATCATATCCGTAATTGTGGTGTCATCTTTGGACAGTCATACCTGTCCCTCTGTGTGTCTGCCAGTTCTCCTCTATAGTAACCACTTTCAACTCCACCAATCACGTTATAATCATTTGTTATTACGTTATGTTTCAGCACGATTGGTAGATAGTCTAATCACAAATGTCTGGAATCTTAATAGTACTACAATGTGAGACAAAGACGCTGATAGTTCAGGGCCTTAGCCTATAGGACCTTAGACCAACAAGTAGGTCTCTGCTTCTTTTTATATCTGACAGCAGCAGATATATATTTATTTATTTATATAAAAATGCAGAGACCTACTTGTTGGTCTAATGGGACCTTAAATTCACCACTAACCCAAAGAACAAATGTTTGGGATCTCCACTGAGGTGTCTGCACCAGTGGGTATGATGGTGTGACAGAATTTCAGGATACAAAGTGTGGAATTTTTATGATGAAATTTATATGCAGAACGTGCGTGAGAATGTAGGCATTGTTAAGCAATTTTAATTATTGCCGAAAATGAGGAGAAGATGCCAATGTACATCTGCAACACATAGTGCAATAAAAAAAAAACTTTATACATAAACATTCAACAAAGTTTAAAGGAAATTTTGTTATATAAAATATAATAATAAATCAAAACGTAATCTAACAGACTACCCGTGTTGATGTTGTCTTATGTCGAAATAACCTGGTCTCCAATAGTTCAAGTTTGAATCTTGAAAATTTCAGTTCAAGGGAAATAACTTAATCACATTTTTGGGGCTATTGAAATGAAACTCGAATACGGAAAAATAAGACTAAAGAAAGTTTGTGTACGTTGAATTGCGAGTTAAAGTGTAGAGTTGAGATTGACAATGATGTTCGGCTGGTTAACTGACACAGTCACTCGTTCAATCAAATAATTGATAAATCGACCAACAGACCAGCCAACCAAGAAAACAACCATCCAATCACCCAATAAAAAAGTAAATAAAAAATTAAACAAACAAAAATGCAGCTGAAACGAGACAAGTTTAGGCATGCATTACTATTGGAAACGTTGATTATTAGACATGTCCAAAAAGTGTAGTAAGGTCATTCAAATTCTGAAATTTTAAACTTATGTGTCTGGAAATCTAATTTCATGTAACTGCAATATTTTGACTTAAAATTATCATTGTGTCTTTTCCTAAGTATGTCCCACTCCGTTGTCGAGCTCGCTTATGAACCAATATATTAAAATATGTAGGCATAAGCATTAATAAGTATTAATACATTATTATTATTATTATTATTATTATTATTATTATTATTATTATTATTAGTAGTAGTAGTAGTAGTAGTAGTAGTAGTAGTAGTAGTAGTAGTAGTAGTAGTAGTAGTAGTAGTAGTAGTAGTAGTAGTAGTAGTGTGCCTAATTAGGTCTTGCTATGTTAGCGGTACAAAACATATTTGTCTTATTATTATTATTATTATTATTATTATTAGTAGTAGTAGTAGTAGTAGTAGTAGTAGTAGTAGTAGTAGTAGTAGTAGTAGTAGTAGTAGTAGTAGTAGTAGTAGTAGTAGTAGTAGTAGTAGTGTGCCTAATTAGGTCTTGCTATGTTAGCGGTACAAAACATATTTGTCTTGGACTTTGTAAAGGGCTTTTTCATGCTTAGGTTCCCTCCTGTTGTGTGAACATGCAAACAGGAGAGGACAGTCTTTCCAAGGTCTTGGCAACACAATTTGCTATGTAACTACTTGTGCATCATCTCACTCGCGATGTAGTACCCCGTCAATAATATACAAAGATTGCCATTTCCACAAACAATATTTTACGTCCTCGCTCAAAGGAGAAATATCAGACGATTTCGGTTTCTGACCCCTCTCTTTCCTTTCAAAAGGTAATTTCAATTTAGGCTCTCTCAACGACATGATCTTCCATCATGGCTTAACCATGAGTAAAAATGGAGTTACATAACCTTCACTAGAGAGTCATAAACACCTTTTCCATGAGTTTTTATGTTTCTTCCCGAGCCTGTAGATGCTCTCACGCTATCAAAACAATATTTGCGCTCAATTCGAGTGCAGCAATGACAGTTGGTTTCTAGACATGTCCGTCGCGAGATTATATTGGCGTCTACATGAGATCTGCCTGCTTTGTTTTTCAGTGCATATGTTATAAGATACGATGTCTCGACCCGTCTAGCGACTAGGCATTTATAGTCATTAAATGTTGAGTGCTAATGTAAGACACAAAGGTACTAACTGACCTTAAACGCCACACAATAAAGATAATGGTAGAAACGCTTGATGGAGGTAACTACTGCCAATAATTCTCTCCATGTCATACAGTTCTTCTTTTCTTCACACACTTCTTCCTTTCCGTATGATTAAATGTTTGCTAAAGTAGCAAACCAGCCTCTCAATTTTCCCCCGCACTTGAAAAAGCACAGCACCAATCTCCAACGTACTAACGTCGGTGTCCAAGACATAAACCTTCTTGGTTAGGATAGACCAAAACTGTAACACTTATCAAATCTTATTTAGGTGTTTCAAACATTTTGATAAGTCTCATTTCAATCAAATAGTTGCTTTTCTCTGTGAGCTTATGAAAAAGTCTAGCGATATCTGCATAGAAAGGAGGTATGGGTTTCTGATAATAGGAAGTCAAACCCAGGAAAGACCTTACATCTTTTACTTTCTGGATCGCCGGCCCAGTTTTCATTGTCTCAATTTTATCTGGATCAATTGAGATATCATTTTTACTGGCATGACCAAGGAAAGGTACACATGGGGTTAAGTCTTAAACTAGCCTGTATTAACTGTTTCATCACCGGTATCAAGTTTTCAATATGTGTTTTAAACGTGTCAAGATCGTTATGTCATCAATATATACAAGGCAGATTTGTCAATTTAGGACTGTCTAGTTTTAATACTTCTAAAGCAAATTGAAATAATAAAAGATAAATAAGAGGAACTCTTATATTGTGTATAGTGCCATTTTATCACATATTCTTTCCATGCTTTCAATAACTATACACAAAAGACCAATACATATTTAGCATCAGTTTGATATATTTCCTTTGACTATGGATTGTCCCAGTGTAGTCAGCCATGGATTTCTCTGCTGATGCTACTTATTTTTATGTAAATAATCTTCCATTACATAACTAAAAAGAGACAAGAAACTGTTGAAGAGAAAGTAGTTAAACAAGATCAAGTAGAAATGGAAGAAATAAAAAAAGGTACAGAAATACAACCACCAGAAAAGACCTATTTTGGAAAAACAGGGGTAATTGTTGCTTTGGCTTGGCAGCAGTACATACATGCAGAAACCTCCACAATCAAAAGTGTGGATATATCGGAATTTTTTGCAATACACAATTGATGATCTATTGCTACAACTTGTCGAATTGCTTTTAAAACCAAATGATATTAATGGTGTGGGTCTGGACAGTGGTCAAGTCTATGCAACACCAAGACCTGTAAGAAGGTCCACAACTATGAGGTCAATGTCCAGACTTCACAACCAATGTCCAGCCAAAGAAGCAGAGCAATACAAATATTATAAAAGAGGACACTATACAATATGATGTGTGTCAAAAGCAGCAATTTCCACCATAGAATCGAGAACGGAACCTGGCACTTTAATGTCTATCAGCACTAAGAAGTGATATATGTGTATAATGCGTGTAAAATTAAACAATGCTTCACTTTTATTCAAAACTGATACTAAAGGTTGTGCAAATGTAATTCCTGAGGAAGGATTTATGAAAGGTCCTAGACCGCAAGCTACATAAATCTGAAAACTCCGGATTTAAAATACTTTGAAAATTAATATGTGAAGTGGAATCGAACATATTTGCTGTAAATGGATTGAATCAGGCACCCTTGGGTAGACCCACAATACCGGTTCTTAGGATTATCCAACAGCTAAATATATCCACAGTAAATGCCTCAGAAAAAAACTCGCAAAATGCAAACAAAATTCACAAAAAATCGAAAATATTAGATAGATAATATCGCGAGAAATTCACATATTTGTTTAAAAGGCCCAGAGAAAACAAAATGGTTATATGGGATAATTGGACAAAATGCCAAACATTTACCCTTATATACCATAAGAAAGGTTCATATCCCTTTATTGCATAACGTTTAAGGGGAGTTAGATTAAATAGGGAAAAATGAGTGTTATTTCAAAGGCAGATGAGCTAGCTCAGTGGTATGCGGAAATAGTTGTCGTTCCAAAACCACAGGGTACGGTAAGCATTTCCGTGGATTTAATTAAATTAAACGAACTAGTCAAAGTTTAAGTTTCATGGGAAAAGCTACTTTCAAAGCAGTTTTGTCCCCTCTTCAAAACTGTACAGATGTCTTGTAATTAATGGAAATTATAGATTCGCCTTCTGGAATTATTCTTAAATAACAAATAAAATTACAACTATCAATGAGCCGAAATTTGAACACATGCTATGTGTTGAAGGCACATAAATGCGAAAGTGAATTTGATGGATGCTTTGAATACTTTCATTTAAAATAGATCAAAACAATTGGAGAAGACTAAGGTAAATGGTTGAGGAACGTTAAAATTTTGGTTAGGAAGGAAAATCAAGCATAAATTATTAAACAATTGTAGAAATGTTTACAAATTGTACACAATACTTATAATAACACAGTACGTATGTTATATGGACATAAATTGAAACCATTCATCTGCTATAAAATAATCACGAATCCTTTGTGATAACATTTAAATGTTTTGCTCTAAATCGTTGTTTTCCGTATTAAACTTATATTTCTATTATCGCTGGTAATGTAATCATGGATAATAATGTTTTCCGTAACTAGAGATAGACTAATGCATATTTAGAGCATACACATCCAATTGGTTTACCATTAATCACAGCCTCAATTACTAAAATATGTTATGGTTTCTTTATCCTGTTCACAATCATTTTTAAAATATTTTTGTTTTGTATTTGAGGAAACTAAATTAGTAGTGCTATCTATGGCATAGGGGACATAAATGTTGCCTCTGAAATAGGACTGGTGATATCCACCAGCCCTCCCTCCATTACATCCACTCTGCTCCTTTCTCCATGCTAAAGATCAAGATTTATAGAATAATTGAATCCACTTCATATATATATATATAGTTTAATACAAACAATACTATCATACAGGTTTGAGAAATTAAATTCGTACTCTACCGAGTTTCGAACCTAGGTCCGATAATAAATGGCACCCATCGCCTTGCCTGCCCGCACCAACCCATATACCGTCACGACTAAGCACGCATCACCAAAAAAATGATGTCACTGAATCGGTGTTATATAAGCTCGTGCGTAGCAGACACACTCGCATGACGACCTAGTAATTAATTCTCATATATATATATATATATATATATATATATATATATATATATATATATATATATATATATATATATATATACACACACACAGTCGTTCCAGATTCCTATGACAGAAATCAAGGTATATAGGATTTTTGTATTACAAATAATTATAAATATATACCAGACAGAACAGACTGTGCTATCCCTGGATTCTGTAGTAGAATCTTGATAATAGTGGACAGAAATAATAGTTTAATACAAACAAGATTGAAAACTAAAATCTATACCAACCAATCAAAATTTAGTACTCGAATGACGTACACAAGAAAGGCAACTTTAGTACAAATGCTCACATATAACTACTAATAAATGTACACTTTTTTCCAAATTAACGAGAAATAATTCAAATCTGAAGCATCCAATATTATAAAATATAAACTGAAAAGAATAATTTAGATCCCTTGTAATAAGAACCATAGGAATGATTACTCTCTACCTTTAGTCAATGTAGCATTAGTTATAAGCATAATTAAATCATAACAATAATCATAAATATTTATAACATACATATACTGTATTTGTATTTTAATCTTCCTTATAATAACTATATATACTCTAATTAGTAATGATAACCATCTATAATACTACAACTAAGCACATAATAAGAATGAAATACCATAAAACATAATTTTATTATAAAACCTAAATAGAAAACAAACTTGAACTAGAATAGGATTGAAAATTCGGCTTTTATCATCCAATCAAAACCGACGAGAAAACAACCTTATAATTTTGAATCATCCAATATTACTAAATCAAAAATGCAAGAATAAAGAAGAATCAAAAGAGATGCCTACAACAAACCTTCAACAAGAACAAATCATCAGTATCAAATAAAGGGATTCAATAAGCCTGTATCGGAACCTTAATAACCCATCCCCGCATACAAACATATACATAAGTGCAAGTACCATACCTAGTCCATACCATAAAACAGGCGCTAGGACTCATACTAGCACAAGCCTGAGTGGATCCTGACTCCTATAAGCACTATATATATATATATATATATATATATATATATATATATATATATATATATATATATATATATATATATATATATATATATATAGATATATATATATATATATATATATACACACACATACATACATACATACATACATACATACATACATACATACATACATACATACATACATACATACATACATACATACCCACCATGACAAGGACAAAAAGGTCAAGGCCGATATGGGAAAATCAAGAACCTCCCACCTGATAGCCCTAACTCCCAAGAGCGGAGTAGACCGATTAGCCTGACGCACACAAAGACCGAAAAGTAACCTGGTAAAGGCTACAATCACAAAAGTGAACGGAACGGACAAACAATTAGCGATGGACAGTCCGGGCCGCGCGGACAACTGTTCGAAAATAAGTCTACAACCTATGTCTTCACTTTGGCCTGGAAGACCCAACATTAAAACGGGATCCTTTGGAAAGGCAGTCAAAATTAAAAACCAAACATTGTCAAAGCGGTGATAAATGTCAAAAATTAGGTGACATACACCTAGAGATTGAGTTATATTTTTTAGAACCATATAAGTACGCTAAGTACGCAAAATTCAACCTAATCAAAATATATTCAAAATTCACAACTCAGGAACATTTGGATAATTTAATAGGTGACTAACACGTAGGATAAACTGGTTAAATTTGACAATAATCCACCTTAGATAAAGTTAGGTGAACTTAGACATTAGGGACTTTAGTAGGCGGGAGTTGAGGTGGAAGGCCGTTACGCTCTGTTACAATACGCAGCCAACCAAAGGGTCTTCAGGTCAGCAAATAAAGGTCAGCACCACGACCAAAAGCCCAGCCCTAGGGCTAAGCGCCTCCCTGGATAGCAATGTTATCGAAAGATAACATCCGGCCAAGGCGGTGAGCCACCAGGAGCGTTAATAGGCCCATGCGCCGGGGCGAAAGTGTCAGCACTGGACACTGGTGAGCCCGGCCCCGGGAGGGGGAGAGGCCACTAGCCCTTTTCAGGGCTTAAAGTCATAAAACACTAGAATGTATACATGACTGTAAACACATATGAAACAACAATATACAGCAAGTTACACAAATCGTTGGACAAAAAAGAGGGAGATAAAGTTAGGTGGACTTAGACATTGGGGACATAGGTAGGCGGGAGTTGAGGTGTTAAGCCCGTACGCTCTGTTACAATACGCTTCATAATGTCTTTTTGGGGGTCTCTGACCTCTAGGGGTAGGGAAAAGGCCTAGCACCAAGACCAAGTGCCCTCTTAAAGGGACTGCAGTCTATACCCGGGACTGCAAGTAGTCGTATAAGCCTTAGGGCAGTAAGCGACTTAAAACCCGCTACATTACCTTACCATCGGATTGAAGGAGTTTAGTTGGGGCAGTTGAACAGAGTGGACGCGTTTTCTGAGCTCCCGGACTTTAAGGATAATATTGGATGATTCACGACATATAACGGACACTACACTTAGAAAAGGCTGAGGTAAAGTAAAATCTACTTAAAATCTACTTAAATCACGAATATCAATATAATTATCAGTACAATTAGATTTCTACTGTCGTTATTATCATAGACACCATGTACATATATAATGAATCTAACTAAAATTGATTTATATTTCCTTAAATAACTCACTTCTATGACTAACAATATAAAATATACCATCTCTTAATAATTATAAAGCAAATTGACTAAGCCAAAAACTTTATCAGTTACAACAATTTCTTTGAGGTTGAGTAAATATGTGCTCAACTACATTTATCTTTGGCAATATTATAAAATCACACCAATATCCCAATCATTATCTTAATACTACTCAATAATATAAACTCTCCACAAAAAAGATCCCTAAAACTTTAATAGAAAACAAAATTAAACATTAATTATCGCCCGCCATACAAACTTCTCCCTTCCCGGTGCCGGGTAAAATATTCAACCAGCTTACAAATTAGGTAATACAATATAAATAAGCCTTCAATCTAAGATTGCATTTGATTGGCCAAAATTTAGGCGCGCTAACCCCATACAGAAAATTCAATATCGGGCCAGAGTAGGATTGAAAATTAAATCAAATCTACAACAACCAATCAAATATGGCATTCTAATGACGTAAGCAGGAAATTCAGCATTAGCCCAACGCTTCCCACTTTGTCACAAATTCAATAATTCTGAGAATTATGCTCACTTATTAAAACTTATAAAATATAAACTAAAATCGTTAATTTAGATGTATTGTAGTGAGAACCCTAGCAATTATTACTCCCTACCTTTAATCAAATTAGCCTTAGTTGTAAGCATATATAATTAAATCATAACTATTTATAACATACATTTACTGTATGTGTATTTTAATTTTCTTTATAATAACTATATATACTCTAATCAGTATTGATAACCATCTATAAAACTCGAACTCGACTCCAAATCGGATTGAAATCAACAAAGACCACAGAGGTGTTTTCCATCAGGTCCGCACATCTATACAGCAAGTTAAAAAAAAAAGGAATATACAGCAAGTTACACAAATCGTTGGACAAAAAGGAGGGAGATAAAGTTAGGTGGACTTAGACATTGGGGACATTGGTAGGCGGGAGTTAAAACGTTAAGCCCGTACTCTCTGTTACAATACGCTTCATAATGTCTGTTTGGGGGTCTCTGACCTCTAGGGGTCAGGAAAAGGCCTAGCATCAAGGCCAAGTGCCCTCTTAAAGGGACTGCAGTCTATGCCCGGGACTGCAAGCAGTCGTATAAGCCTTAGGGCAGTAAGCGACTTAAAACCCGCTACATTACCTTACCATCCGATTGAAGGAGTTTAGTTGGGGCTGTTGAACAGAGTGGACGTTTTTTTCTGAGCTCCCGGACTTTAAGGATAATATTGGATGATTCACGACATATAACGGACACTACACTTAAATTTGTGACAGCAAAAAAAAAAACAAACAAAAAAAACAAACATTTAATTGTCATTGGTTTGGAGCTCGAACGAACAAATTCTATAAAGAAAACAGTTACATACTAGTAACACATTACATGATGTAGGTCACATGGTCATCCTTCTAGAACAAAATAGAAGCTTTATTATGCCTCACGTCACGTACTCTCAGTATGGCCTTAACTGAAATCAGTGGTTCTTTCTCTGGAAAAGAATTAGAAAATACTTAAAAAGAATGTTTGTCAGAACTGCCTTGGTTTCTAAATCAAGGTCAGAAACGAGATAATGTGTTTATATTATTATGATAGTCAGGTCAGACAGAACTGATTTGACTTTCTGGAAAATGTCAAATACAGTAAACAAAGTTTCCTTACAATAACATTTAATAAAATAAAAATTAAAAATAACAAACAAATAATTAAATTAAACATACACAACACTTTCTCCATAAAAGAAAAAGAAAGATTTATTTAATAAAACTTTGTTTTTTTACCTTAGATAAATTATATATGATGCTTAAAAAAAACATAAGAAGACCTCTTATGAACTATACAAAGTGTACATGAAATAATGTTTCTATGCACTGGAAAGTGAATCTGCTATTAAAATGTCTTTGGTGCTTACTTAATTTTTTTAGAATAATAGCACACTGGATGAGCAACACCATTTTTATCTTCTTGAACCAATATTGATCCATCACCATCATCACTTGCATCTACAGACAGTTTGAATGGATTGACTAAAATTTGAAATTATAAGAACTGGCGCACTGTTAAGTATGGCCTTTAACTTATCAAAAGTCTCCTGACATTTTTCAGTCCAACGAAATCTGCTTTCCTAATTCGATATATTTGTCAGACGTTCTGAAAGTATGAAAAAATTGGAATTTTTTTTAGATAGTATCCAGCGATACATACAAATCACATCAATTGCATTTTTGACAGGCACAGGGAATTCGGAGATGGCCTTGACCTAAGTATTTATTGGTTTAACTTGTCCATGTCCCACAATATGTCCTGGAAATGTTACACAAACACGGCAAAATTCACATTTCGAAAAATTGTCAAAACTTGCATCAGTGAGTTTCTTAAAGAATTTTCTAATTGTTGCTAAATGTTCTTTCCAGGTGTCGTTGTATATGATGGCATCGTCAATGTAAGCATCACAAATATCTAGACCAGATGTAATCATGTTCATTAAATTCTTAAAAGTACTTGGCGACAATTTCATATCGAGCAGCATCTTTTTATATTGACAAAGTCCATATGGAATCGCCAATGTCGAAATTTCCTTTGCCTTTTCCGTCAGTGCAACTTGGCAAAATCATTTCAGAAGATCAGATTTGGTGACATACTTGGCATTTCCAATTTTATCAATACAGTCATTTATTCTTGGTAATGGATATGAATCTGTTGTAATCTCACTGTCCACTTTTCTATAATCCGTGTACATAAGGAACGTTTTCAATAGATTAAGACTTTGTAACGGTTATTTAAGCGCTGGCTTACATTAACATGACACGAGGCATAACAGTTCCGTTCTTGTCTCAATTATACAAATGAATGAATGTATTTTCATTACATGACGTTGCTACGTTATTTTCAGTCTATGCACGCATTTAAGTCTTGAGCATCCTTGAAATCTCACTTCATGGCTTAACAACGTTAATTGCAGTCAATACACACTCATGTCTTTATCTTTCGTGAAATCATCTTAGGTCGGTGAATTTACATGGATTCTCGTAACTCCTATCAGCTAAAGTAATGCATGAAATAACACTCCACACGACAAATCCAAAGAATTCGTCAAACAGATATAAAGAATATTGTTTTATGAATTCAGGTTAATGAACTTAACATAGTTAAACTCATATCAAGAAAAATTTAAACAAATAAATTGATGCAAACATATGCAAATAAAGTCAAGCAAATCATTATATTGGTATAAAGTGATTACACGAGATTAAGAAAACTATACATTATGCTTCAAGCTTTACTCGCTTCTACCCCAGAATTGTTAAATGACTTTCCAGATATCCGATGCCTTGGATCATTGTCCTACGTGAGAATTTCTTCTAAATTCATACTAGGAAATTCTTATACCTCTCATCAGAAAAACGTAGACTGATTTAATTTTGCGATGGGGGAAATTAAAACCAAGAAATTTTGTGTGTGAACCACGCCCCTTATTTAGTGTAACCAATCCGGATTAAATATATCTACCCACTTTTTGTAACTAGGCGCCCAAAATTGTGGTCCGCCTATCTTCTAGATTACCTAACTGATCTTGGACAATTCCAGCTATGACGTGTCTGATACAAATATCGAAGTTAACCTTCTTTTTTCTAGTCTGTCTGATTGTTAAATAAACGAAGGCTTAATTAAGAATCACTTACTCAGACATTAAAATCCTTACACTATAGCGACTTAACAACTCATAGAACCAATTAATCGTTCACCTTCCCAAATTAATATACTGTTCAAAGTTTGAGAAATTTGCACCCTTATACTAATGAACTTTTTAAAGCGCTGTGTTTTGAAATTGGATTGTACATTTTTACAGGGAATGCACCAGAAAGAAAAATGTAAGTGGTTTTGATATTCATAATCTTAACAAGGACCTACACTCACGCACTCACACACGTGCATCATGGGAAAATAAGAGATTTGAATTTTACTTGATTTTGGCAAGCACTGAGTAGTCTCTTTTCGAGAGAGTTGAATGGCCCTTAAAAGGGTGTTTGTATTTTGTTGATTTTTTTTTTTATCAAATAAGAGCTCCAGGAACGTGATGTAAAGAGCTTTAAGCTTTAACTGCCTTATCACTTTGTCATGGCCAAGGCCTACTGCTGGACCTTTTGCTGTCGATGGTTTGGTAGAAATTTCTAGTGTTGTTATCTCATGCATAGTGAGTCTGTGGACAGGGTTTGAATGTTTGGCCTCGAAATGTTTTTATTTTCTTTCGGTCATATTAAAGAAGTCTGAATATTTGTTTCAGACTCCTTAACTCTGCCAAAATGCCAAAGAGTACCGTCACCGTTTGAATTTCACCACCTTCTTTCTCTCCTAAACCTTGTTTCTTTTCTGCTTCTTCTTCTTCCTGTCGTTTTCTTCTTACCTCTTTTTCTTCTCGCTGTTCCTGTTGCATGAAAAAAGCATGTTCTGCTTATTTCAGCTGTTGCAAAAATTTCTTCAATTATTCTTTCTGTCTCTGTTTAAAATCCTCAATTTACGTTAAGGAAAGAGAAAGTGGAGAAGCTACTGACACCGGAATACATTCTTGTGAAGAGAGAAAATCCGCTATATTCCAATTAAAATCGTTGCCTTCTTGAAGTAGAATGATGGTTGTTTTGGTAGCCGCTGATATTCCAGTACTCCTCGTCTCCACAGCAATTGCACCCCAATTAATTGTCTCCTATATTTCCGTCTTGTTTTAACTCTGTGGCATTGATTCTCATCGCACAAACGCTAGTGCACCAATGTAAGTAATGTGGCGTCACAGACAACTCTCTTCGAATTTAAAGACAGATTTCGCACTGTAACTTAATTTTTTAATTCGTGTTAGGATTGGTGCAATAATTCGCTCAGTTTCAATCCGCTCTTATACTGCACATATCTGCGGTTCACCTCATTGCATTCACCTGTTCTTGTCACAAGATGTGGAGTAACGTAGAATCATCTACCCTCCCATCGTCGATGCTGTTCAACCCACACTATCTCATGTATGTAAAAATCATCATGGGCTATCAGCAAGGTCACCAATACAGCCGTTTTGAAACGAATGGTCTATGTTGAGAGGTAAGGCTGTCTGAAGCAAATCTTAATCTACAGTCTAGATGTCAGACGAAATTTGAGGAAGAGAAGAAGATCCGTGCGATGCACTCGATGTTAACTGAATGGTGTTAAAAAAACCCTCAAAGGTACTTTTCAGGGCCTCTCCATTGTCTCGAAAAGATGCATGCTCTCTCTTGCCTAAAAACATTTTAGTCGAATTTTTGTGTGATAGATTTATGGTCATCAATCTAAGTTTGTGTGAAATATCTATGTTTATATGTCTCTAACCCTGTCTCTAACCATATCTTCATGTCTGTGTCTGTATTTGTCCCTTCAGTAACGCGCACTCAGGTCAGCTCTTTGCCACGCTGTTCTGTCCGACTGAGGCCAGTTACTTGCAACATTGTTATTAGTGTCCAGTACCGTGACGTCACCCTTGTTCAATTCCTCTATTCCTTAGACTGTCGCAATCCATGGTCGCTATACATGCCCACTGTTCAATTTCTGGTCATGAATATGACTTGCATTTCAGTCAAGCACTCAGTTAAAGGCCAGAAGGATGAGAAAATGTAATCACGTTCATTTCTAGTAATGAAATCTGCATCTATTATATTAAACAGATATTCATTCCTCCATCATTAAATGTAATTGTAATTTAAATTTGCTGCAAACATAGACGTGAAAAAATGGTATGAAACAGGGCAATTAGAATCTAGCTTTGAACAGCAATCGTTTTGAGACTCAACTTACTTAAACCAGTTTCTTTTTTCTCCTTTTTCTTGGTCAAATTATTCCTACTAAACTACAAAACTATATTTATTCTTCTGTGCTGTTCTTCTTCGCTAATTGTATAATACCATGGAATCATACGTTTCTTCGTTAACAACTGCATCTGTTCGAATATGCAGTAATTATTTATCCCTGTGCTCTATTTATAGAACTCCCAAACGATGTCGCCAATTTGCAAATCTTGTAGTTTTATTTATACAAGCCCCATTTGCGTATATGTTTGAAATGTACATTTTGGGATAAAAAAAAATTACAACACTCCTTTTGGGTTCCATGAAATTTTTATATATATTTTTTTTATTGCTCTATAATGTTGTCAGCACTAAATAAAGTATAAATCAAAATATATGTGTAATGAGTTTAAAAACAGTAAACAAAAGAAAAAAGAAAATGAGTTGGAAAAAAAACTTCCCAGATAGTTTCGTGTGCGTCCACCGCAGTTATTTTCCAGGGTTATGTGGTGATACAAGAGTTAGATTTAGGCATTGTTGGTATGGATTTAAAGGCAATTGTTTATTCTTTAGGATATGAGTTGATGGTATGGTTTCGGCGACAGTGTACTGCGAGTAATAAGGTCTTGGTGATGATCCGGAAGTGAAATATGTGTTCCATTGCACGTTGTTTTGTTGACAGTCAAGTTTAAAAAAAATAATAAAAAAATAAAAAATAAAAAATAAACAAAAATAACAAAAAAAAAAAAAAATGCCGGTGAACCTTTGACAAGAACTTCACCGTGAAGTCGTCTTTAAAGGTATTTTATATTAACAAATGATTTTTATTGATTGTCACACAGTGTAAAGCTCAGTACTGGGATATAAATATAGAGAATATATAGTAAAATTAATTTTGTTTTAAGGCAGAACGCCAGTTTGATATGGGTCACAATTTTTACTTCCGGGTCCGTAGCTATAAAGTAGTCCTAGTCTAAATTCATATCATTTCGTTTGCTTTTTTTTTTTTTTTTTTTTTTTTTTTTTTTTGTGGTCGATACGCGAGGTAGATTTGAAAATTTGTTATATTGATTTCAAGGAATTGTCTTATTCTTTAGAATTTGTGCATTATTATTTAGTTGTCAGAGTGTATTTCGGCAACAGTGCACGGTTAGTAATGAGGCATTGATTTTTGAGTCGGAAGTAAAGTCTGTGACCAAAATAATGGTGCATAGTTTTTCGGTCAAGCCTTTCACAATAACATACCAGATATCCAAAGACAGTTACTTAATTTTGATTTCTTCTTTAAAAGCATTTTATAATAAATGATTTATTATTATTTGGACTTAGTGGAAAGTTCAGTACAAAAAAAGCAAACAGAGACTAAATAGGAAAAATAATTGTGACCGGTGTTCAGTTAGTTTTGTGCCTTATCTCCAAAGTTCGTAACAATAAGTGACACTTTATCCTAGCACCCTCTAGGAAAATACGCGGGAGAACTGAACTTACGAAATGCACAAAATTTTAAAAGCTCCGAAGACCGACGAAATGGTACGGTTTCGAATGAAACGTGTGTGTGTGTATATATATATATATATATATATATATATATATATATATATATATATATATATATATATATATATGTAAAAACTTTATTTGTGAATGAGTAGGCTTATTTGTGAATGAGTAAGCTTAACCTTTGAGGAATTCGGAACGAACATGATTTAACGGCATATATTTCTAACATTTTCGAAAGATACTGTACAACTTAAAGCAGCCGACATGTTTCAATTATTATTTTTTAAAATTATGTTTATACCCACCCACCCCAATTTTGTGAATGTTTCGAAAATTTCAAGACACCACAAAGATTCACCCTGAAGTATTGTTGCTTATCATTATGAATTCAGTTCATATTTATAATTTTGAAGAGAATGACAGTTTCACTGACAGTGACCAAGGGGAGCCCGGAACGCTGCATTCTCGCGGTACATAATGTTCTTGTCGGTACATATTAAAACTGTTTTGTTATTACTGCTTACTTATAATTTATAAAGTTTCAATGACTTTCATTCTATTCCTGCAAAAAAGTTTTGTCAATCGAAGCTTGTAAATAAACCAGCATATGGTGGCTGACCCAGAGTAACGTACGATGGGTAACAACTCTATTATCGCGATTTGTACCTATCTTAGGTATGGTAGCACGCAGGTGTTATAATAATATAATAAATTGCAACTTACCTATGAGAAGGAATGTGCATGCTTGTACTGGCAGAGTATTTCTAGAAGACCCCCCCCCAAGAATTTGATGATTAAATCGAACCAACAAATGTAATTAAATTGGAAATCCATGAATAACATCATTACAAATTAAGAACAATTATTTTTTAACTTTATATGAATTTTAAACACAGTGTGGGGATAGAAATATAAATATGTAAAAAATATTATTATTATTATTATTATTATTATTATTATTATTATTATTATTATTATTATTATTATTATTATTATTAAAGTATTAATGATTTCAAAAAAGTTGAATTGTTATTGTATATTTATATACAAGAAGTATGTTCACAAGCAACATTTTTGTCAGTTTTAGTCCATATTTGCTACCATGGACATTTATGTCACCATCAGTATATGATCTAATTTGTGGTATAAGATATTTGGGTCTACTGACTACAGCTTTACATCAAAAATTAATCTGAGAATCTTGTTTGCCATGATAATATAGAGCCCAAGATAAAAGCATTGGAGTATACCTCTTTTTGCTAAAGAATACTAAAATAATTATAAAAGCTTATAAAATGGTCCAAAACATTGATTATTGGATGTTTGTGGATGTGGTTTAATTAATGAAAAATGTTTTTTTTTTATGATGCTTTCTTTTTTTTATAGATAATGTTTGTGTTGTTTTGTTCTGACTTTCCTTGAAGTGATCTTGTAGAAAATACATTATTGAAACTTTCCACATAAATCTTGGAGAATATTTTCAATGCTTTGTTGTTGTTGTTGTTCTATGACTTAACGCTATTTTACAGTACACATGGCGGCCAGTATTAATGATGGAGGAAAAAACTGGTAAATCCACGGAAAGAACCATGACTAACGAGAAGCTACTGGCAAGTTATCTCACATATTTACATTCGCTGAATCTTAGACTCAAACTCATGCAGAGGTGAGATGGCAGTGATTCGTAATGGAAAGCGCTTTAGACCACTCGGCCACTTGGGACCCCCTATCCTCAATGCAAAATTAATTTTATTACAATTTTTATATATATGATTCGTTTATCAAATTAAAATAAGCAAAATTTACTTTCTTTGTAATAAAAAATAAATAAAAGGAAGATAAAAAGTAAAGGGTATCAATACATAAGCTTATGTTGAGTTCTTCATATTGGTATCATCACTGGCAATCAACCAAATATACACTACAATCAGATTTGTTTGAGAAGGTGAATGACTCAGTTTTTGTCCTTTTAGACCTTTGTCTTTGATGGCGAATAAAATAGCCTGCTATTTTTGTTTTAAAACTGAATATTTGTAACCAGTAACATACTGAAATCTATTCCTACGATATTTCAAGATTCATTTGAGAAATTCTTTGATCATGAAATTAAGACATTTGTAAGACAAGATGAAGAATGAGAACAGAGTAAACAATCATGTACTTACCCATATATAGAAATTATCAAAATGATTGACTTAAAAATATTTTTAATAAGTGCAATATTAATCAAATGATAAATATTTTGTTATTGATGCAAAAGATGAATTTGTATTTAATTTTGACTGATAGGAGACTTGATTATATTGTATTGTACTCTAATTAAACATTGGTAAAAGTGATTAAGGAAGTACCACCTAAAAAGATTTTTTTGAACTTGTTTAAATTTCTTCACTGTAAAATAGTTTGAAAAAACCTGTAACATGTACATGAGAGCAAATGCACAAATGTCTTGACACCTTACTGTTTGATAAAACACTACTGAAGCTATTCAGAGATGACAAACTGAAACGAAATGGTTGATAATTATATAAATTTAGAAATATGGATTTTCATAAAAGAAGTAGAAACATTTTAGCTTCATTACATCAATTCATTGATAGAAATGCAAAATGATGGTTTTGATAATTGTCGGCATACTTGAAACATCAATGACTTAGTTTATTTTTTTATTTTGAGTAACTGCTTTATTTTATATTTTAAAAAATGAGTGATGTTAGAAAACAACATTGACCACAACAAGTTACAGCACTTATTGAAATCCATGACATAGCATTGTCCCTTACATTTCTGACCTACATAATATTTTTAGGCTAAATCTTGATTACATAATATTTGGACTTTGTTTATGAAAACGTTCTGATGAAAAGTAACTTCCTAGATAAAGCTATGCCTGGCATTATTACTGCATAACAAATTCACTTGTGCTTTCACTGTTTTTATGAAGAAAACATACGCTGTTGTTGAAATCTATACATGTAATTTATATTTGTTTGTATAAATTACAAAGCACTTGTCAATGATACCAGTTTTAAAACAATCTGATATTTATACATTGATGTTTAAGTTTTGAAACACATTGATATGTTTAGATCATCAAATGATAACTTGTAGAAATGATCTGATGATAGTTTGCCTGGGAAAGTATTAATGTACAGTCATGAATGTGGATGAATTGGTTGGCAGAACTAATATCAGCACCAGCTATGTGCAGTGTATTTCCCTGAGCTTCAACACTACAATGGAACTGCCTGGCTAGGTCATAGCCACATTTAAAAAACATGAGCTATTTCGTTTAACATTCATCTGCAAAAATTACAAGGCAAAGTCATTTTCACTTTCCTAAAACAACGTTGCAAAATTTACATTTCTTAGGTGATTTTTGTCATTGACATAGACTGGGTAGTGTAAACCCTTATATGAAAAGATTGATTATTCTCAGTTTGATGTTGAATTTTGGGTGACTCTCCCCCATTAAGACCTCGAGACACTTTTGGCATCCACAAAAGCCCTCACTACTGACTGTGGGTAAGGAATATATGAACCAGGGCAATTATCAATGGTTCAGTTTTGATACAATTTGATTAGAAGCTCTTGCTCTACGGTCTTATGTGAAGATCTGACAGTAATAATCTAGGGGTAATGTTCTGGTGACCTCTGTTATTACCATAATTGATAATTTTATTGGCCAGGCAGATGAAGTCTTATATCCTTTCATTTTGGTATTTTATGATGTGATGTGATTATGATTTTTAAAGAAGCTTTAACAATATTTTAGTCATATTGCTATGATGTCTGCAGTGTGGCAGTTTATAGTGATGTCTAGTACTTTGGCATCATGCCGCGGACATGTAGCATGTAGCATGATATTCACTATGAAAACAAATTCATGACTTCATGAACAATCATGAATGTTCATGAACATTCTTGAAATGTTCATGATCAGTTCATCATTTGACTTCATGAACAAATAGTCATGAATGTTCATCACCTAAGTTCATGAACACTTCAAGAAATTTGATGAATCATGTACTTTAGTTCATGAACACAATGATGAACTTTTATGAACTATTATGATATCTTTGAAGTTTCTGAAATGTCATGAATTTGCTTCATGAACAATTCAAGTACTTTGATGCACGATCAAGATTATTCTTAAAAATTATATGAAATTTCTATATCATTATATTCATAAAATGTTTATGAAAATTAATCATCCAAACTTCTCACAATATTAGTGAAATATAAATAAAGGTGAATATTTTTTTAATTATAGGATACTGTATAAATGTTCAAAGATCTTTTATTCAATATTTGTGTACTTAACTTGAGTAGTTCTGGAATAATATGGAAAAATATTTTTCTGGCCATCATGAACAAAATGTACTTGCTATAAAAGCTTTCAGTGACTTTGTTCTAACGTTTTTTTTTCCAGTACTGTCATAAACTGCATATTTTATTGACTTTGTAACTGGTTGCCAAGTTGCAGTAAAAACTGAAATATGTAAACAACAATTATCCTGATTGGATGATTGTGAAAGACGTGATATGATTGGGTAAAATACGCGCGTGATTTGAGCGGCTGAGCGCAAATGAAAGAGATTGCAAAGGGTTTTGCAACAAGTAACAATCTCAAACAAAAACCGTGGACTTCCGTGGAATTAACAGATGAGAATATTTTCAATAATATTTCTTTTAAGTACGTAGAAGTGCAGAGAAGGAATTATGAAGAATATGAAGGAATTGACTTGATGAGAGCAAAATTAGGCGGAAAAGCGTACACAGCGGGATTATCAAAATTACGGTGAGTGAATCTTTTTCTTCGTCATTTCTTATTTTTTAATGGGAGTTATATGTATAATTTATTGGTTTTTATGTTATCATATCAGTTTTAACCAAACTAATATACCTGGTTTTTGTCAGACCCAATTTAAACTTTCTCTTCGAATTTTGAAAATCACGAAACATCATATCCCCACCCCCATTTTCGATTGCGATACCATACGCGGTACTGCATCGGCAATATGAATTTATATATTCGGTATCGTTTTATGTTTCATGACATCACTATTTATATGATCTGATGTAATTTGGTAAATTAAAACAAAAAACTAGTTAATGTGTAAAACTACATAAATACATGTGCTACTAAGGCGATCAAACCGGAAGCAGCTATATGCAACATCCGGCGTCAGAGTAGATAAATTTTTATAAAAACATTTGACTCCTCTGACTTATAATACATATGGCAAGTCAGCTTAAGTTAAAATACAACTAGTGAACAAATTTCTCCAATGTAAATGCACAGTAAGTTGTGTATTAAGTGTAACGGATTAAATAATTTTGAGTTGGATGGGTAAAGTTGGGTACAAAAATAATGTGCTCAAAGCTGAAGACAATGTTGACCATATATTGTCTGTAATTAACTTTATCTTTCTTTCAGATCAGGCAGCAGAAAAGTAAAATTATTAGAGGATGAAGTTTATAAGATAAGGAGGAAAATTTGACAACTGAATAGACATTAAAAAGTGACTGCTGCAATGTTAAAGATCCATACAGTAATCAAATGAACAGCTTAAGTTGCAGATGGAGACATTCAGTAGTGACAATAGGTGGAATTTCAATAATTTAAAATTAGGCCCTGACAGTCTTTACAAAAAAGAGTTATCTGACAGGTCAATTTGGGGGTGGGGATCCAATGTCTTCAGGAGAAACCCCATTGGAATTAGCTCCATGACAATGACAGATAAATATGCTTCAGCAGTTGATTGAACAAAACTGTCCCATTATCTCTTGAACAATTTTTAAAGGAAATTACAAAACATACAGAAGGTGTTGCTAAGAATAAAAAAGAATATCGCTTAATGTCAGTTTATGTGTTCTTTGTTGCATATTAGAAATTTATCTGAAATTAAATAGTTTTTTAAGATAATATGTTGCATTTTATACTCTTTTAAACACCCACATCTAAGGCTGTTTTATGATTCAGGATGAATAGGTATTTGTGAGTTTGTCACATAATCAGTTTTTTTAAGGAACTGTTCATGAAGTCATGAAAAATGAGGAACATTGTTCATCATAGTTCATGAATATGTTCATTAACTGTGATGAATGATGATGGAGGTCTATCAGTAATAATTGTGCCATTTTTATGTGTTGAAATATTGGGTGGTTGGATGGGGCTGTTTTAAATATATTGAAGTAGTGATTGTATTTTCAGTATACAGATAATGGACAGATAAGGCTGATCATCTGTTGATAAGCTATTCTCAATTTTGATGATATAAAGAATAAAAAAAATATTAATTTTATGCATCATTTACTAGTCACTTTCTCAGTTGTATTATATCGGTCTGGATTAAGTTTACTGTGAATACTTCTGGTGTATGACATAGTGAATAAGCTATAGTTGGTTCTGATTGGTGGCTTTTGTTTTAACCTGGACTTAACAAACAATGACCATCAATCAAAATTGAATGTAACATTTTACTGCATGGTAAACTGGAAGTACACCATTAAATTCAATACAAATGCACAGGAAGTAAAAAGTGGTCATTTAAAAGTGGTCATTGGATGATCATTAATGTACTTAAACAAAGGATGGGAAATAAATTTGTGATGTTTTTTTTATGCTGAGATGTATTATCAGTGTTTGAATATGTTCATGTTATAAAATAATCAGTATGGAATAGATGGAGGGTAATGAGAGTAGATTTCAAATCACATCAATTAGTCACCTTCCATTAATTTGTAGAAGGTGAGAGAGTGTTGCCAGTTGTTTTTCTTTTTTTTTTACAGACAGAAAAAAGTGCATGAGCCTAATACTAATGACTCATTTGAATTCTCAATTTCAAGAATATAAAGGCAAATGATTAAGAATTATTCATTTTTGCTGAAGATTAAATATACTTGTAAAGCGGTTAGGTATAGCTGTGCAGGATAGATCTTAGCAGAGAAAGATGTTATGACACCTGTTAATTGATTGTTGGATCCTAATGATCATTTTGATCAAAAGACAAATTACATATGATTTGACAGCTCTGCCGATTATTCCATGTTTTAAATACTTATGTGAGTACTTGCACTCTGCAGTTTCACATGTTACATAGAAATTGATTTTTTAAGAAAAACAATTTCCCATGTTTTCCTCACTAGTTGTAATGTTTATTTAAAACAGATCTTGAATATCTTAGGTATTATTAAAATAACTTAATTCCTTTTTGTGTTTTTTATTTGGCATATGATTTATGGTGGCAATTTGGTTATAAGGTATAAAGCTTGGCCTTATTCAAGGTTCCTGCAGGTCATGGAATCCTGGAAAAGTTTTGGAATTTAAATTTTTTTTTTTAAGGGCCTTGAAAAGTTATGGAATTTATCAAAACCTTGCAAAGTTTTGGAAAAGTCATGGAATTTGTGACAGTGGAGATAAAGAAATTGTTTACTTCAAATTTCATAGCGCACAGAGAACCGATAATATAAAATTATAAAATTACAATTGATAAATGGTTTCAATTCATATAACAAAAGTAAGTTCCCCTAATGGAAGTATCATGTGATTTCTGGTGTAGTTCATTAAATAAAAGAAAGCAACTGGAAAGTAATGTGTTTTGTTAATATTGTAAATAGGAACACATACAAAGACTACATAGAATTGTTTCCTTTTTTCTTTTGAATACAAATTACATTGATCATTGGATTATGACATGAATTACTACATAAAGTCAAAGTGTGCTAGCAGAGGTAAATTTAAAATGTACATATTAAAAATATTTGTTGTTAACTTATTTGTTATTGTAGATTGAAAGATGTCATTCTTTATATTCATTTACTTGACAGTGCAATATAGCGCAGTCCTTGAGTTTTATAAAATGGCCCTGGAAAAGTCACAGAATTTGTTTTGTTAAGTCTGCAAAAACCTTGCTTATTTCACATGTGCATCTCTCAAAAGACTTAGCTCTGCTTGACTGTTCATTTTCACTTCCTTATATTTTATAACTCATTGCACTTGTTTCTTTGGCTGGTATTATCTAATATGGCAATTTTATTTTCATTTTCTTAATCACTATTAAAGTAGGTGTACTTAGAACTCTTTTTTTGAGTACATGGGAGTGGTCATTTTATCAGCAGCATTCTCTCCATTGTTCATGTTGCCAATGAAAACAACTTCACCATATACTAGTACATCTTAGAGGTACAAAACCATAGTAATGTATTTAGAAATTAGTGCCAAGATTTTAGGACTTATTTTGTTTGTCAAAGGGATATTAACTCCCATGGTAATCATAATAAATCATAAAATCAGCCTTTTTGTGTCATGTATAGATAAATATACTTTCATTTTTGAATGTTTATCTTCAATATGGATGGCAACTTTACATAATTTTTTTGGTGCAAAGGATAAGGCTGCTGATGAGACTGACTGACAAAAGATAAGTACATACATCTGGCTTTCATACTGAAAATAGAATGCCATAGAGATTTACAGATCCATTGACTGAAAAGTGAGAAAAAAATGAAACATTATTAGCTCTATGCAGATTATGTTGTGACTGGGGAAGGATAATGCAATGGAAATCCAAAAAACTTGACCCTGAACCAGCAGAAGAGAAATTATATTAAAGTTTGCTTGAGACAAAGTGAATGAATTAGCTTTGCTGCTTATTTATGAAATGAAATAAAGTAAATGGAACATGGCAATTTGTTTCTTCTTCCAGTGTCTTGGAAAGATTATTGCTTGAAATGAAAATGAGACTAATTAAATAAATGAATATAGAAAAGAAAGTATCATCTTTTTGCCTGATTCCTTCTAGCTGCACGCATAATTAAAGAATGGCAAGTTAGAGGAATTGAGATATGTTTTAACACAATTATCACAGTTAGAAACTGCCCTAATTTTTCATTCATTTGTTATAATATAGTGCCAGGTAAATCTGGTTTGCTTCTTTTCTCTGCATCAGTTTTTATCAGTTTAGATGACTAAATCATAGAGAAAATTGCTTTCTAAAGCCAATAATTCTAAATGAATGAAAACAGCCATGAATCTTTTTTTTGTTTATATATTTTTCTTTGTAAATTTCAGGAGTATTTCTTAAAGGAGATAAAGACAAACTACCAGACTTTGTTGCTAGAGTGGAGTGCTTTACAGGAAGATTTAAAGAATGAGATTGTCAATAAAATTGCTGACAATGAACAGGTAGGTGCTTTTAGTAGTTCATCAATTATTCTTATATCAGTGATACACTGCCTGACATAGCATGTTATTCTGGAACAGAATAACCTCATTCTTACAATAAGAATTCATTCTTCCATGGATGAACCACAGAGAGGTTTGTTTTACAGACCTAGAATTGAGAATAAATTCCTTAGTAGCCAGATTATATTGGTGGACATGCCTTTGAATTTTAGCTATAATAAGCTAGCTACCTCAGTTGTGTCTTTTTTCAAAACATTCATTGGCTTTTGTGTGCTTTTTGCATCCACTCCCAATGTTATGTGTTGTTTATTCAGTAAAGCATCAAAAAGAATTTTGTAAGAAAATGTATATATTTAAATGTTTTTTGTTTGCAGGGGTTGATCTAAGAGTCAATCTCCAAGGTTCCTCTATTCACAGGTCACTAGTTTTAATCTCTATACCTATATTTATTAATCTTTGCTAGTTTAATGTTACATGTTACATACTTCCATCCATTGACATTTGTCCATGGATAATTTCCATGACATGTTGATCATAGCTAATGATCTTCCTACTTTCCATGCTTATTATTTATATGCTACATTGTTGTGTCTATTGTAGATTTTTGTGTTAGGACCAACCTTTATATAGTCAGATTATTTTATTTTCTCGTAGTTTGATTTTTTTATTTCCTAAAATGAAAGAAAAAGAACCCATTGCTTTTTGTTTTATATAGCTGTGTATTGTACTGGATACTACTAGGTACATGTGCTTGCATTGTTACCTTTGATTTTATTCTTCAATGCATGGACATGTATATCTCATTTCCTGACATGATGTAGACACATATTTATTTTGAATTTAGAAAAGAATCACATTTGTTAATGTGTGTGCAAAAATTTAAAAAATGACTAGTAGCTAGAAGGAATAGTAGTTGAAGAAATTTTTTAGTCCTGTTGAATCCTCACCATTCCATCTTCAGTTGCTGACTGGCAACAACTGAAACGTACCTTATCACCAAGCTACTGAAAATATGAAAACTACCAGTCCAGCAGGCTTGCTGATTACAGCTAATTTCAGGCCCTGTTTTATACTTAGGTAATTACTTGTAATTTTCCATATATTCAATAGCAGTATTACAGTAGAGAGCATACTAGATTGGTGTGTTCCAAAGGAGTCACATCTCACTCCTTCATCTTTTTATAAGCCATTCATTGGTAGTCATTTTTCTCTACTTAGGATTCAGGGCTGTATTCTAAAAGTGGTGAAGTTACAAGCATTGCACCACTCATAATAATTACTTTTATACACTGCACATTTAATACAGCACAGATGCTGCCAGAGCAGTGATTGCTTGAATCTTGCCAATTTGTTTTAAGTTGTGCATATGAAAATGTACTCTGCTTGTCTTTTTCCATGTACTGTTTAAACATCAGAGTTCTTCAGCTTGACATGAATGGTTTTTAAGCTAAATTTGATTGGCATATTTGGCCCAGGAACAAGCATTCTGTCATAGTTTAAACCTGCATAAAGGAAGTTCTAAAAATGTAGGTATATAAGATGAGCTAACTAGAAAATCCAAAATGGTTGATTCCCAGCATGGTTCATTGTTACAAGATGATATTGGCTGATAATAGTGATGAAGCAATAGTGTGTTGTTTGGAACCCAAAAATAATGTTAATTATGAGTCTAATGTACATGCTGGATCGATAAAAAGGGATGGCATGCCAGTCAACTCCTCCATTTCACAGTATTTTATTTTCAATTTAAATTTAGAAAACACAATAACAAAACCAAATTAAAAAAACAGAATTTAAAAGTAGAATGCAATTTTCATTTGTTTTTTTCTCGAACAATTACCCTATTGTAATCTTTTGCCTAAAAATCATAGACATAATATCAAGGTTAAGGTAAAAATTTAATACTGTAAAAAAAAATCTAAAAATGAATTAGCTCTCTCTCTCTCTCTCTCTCTCTCTCTCTCTCTCTCTCTCTCTCTCTCTCTCTCTCTCTCTGTCTCTCTGATAAGCTGAGTAAATAAAATAAATTTGTTGCCGCTTGGCTAAATTAGCTCTCTCTCTCTCGCTCTCATGTGCTGAGTTAATAAAATAAACTTGTTGCCTCTTGGCTAAATTACCATTCTCTCTGCCTCCCTATCTCTCTTAAGCTGAGTAAATAAAATAAAATAAATTAGCTTTCTCTCTCTCTCTCTCTCTCTCTCTCTCTCTCTCTCTCTCTCTCTCTCATAAGCTGAGTGAATAAAATAAATTTTTGCCACTTGGCTAAATTAGCTCACTCTCTCTCACTCTCTCTCATAAGCTGAGTTAATAAAATAAAATTGTTGCCTCTTGGCTAAATTATCCCTCTCTTTGTCTCTCTATCTCTCATAAGCTGAGTAAATAAAATAAATTTGTTGCCGCTTGAATAAATTACCTTTCTTTTCCTCTCGTACCCTCTTTCTTGCTCTCTCATAAGCTGAGTAAACAAAATAAATTTGTTGCCACTTTGCTAAATTAGCTCTCTCTCTCTTTATCTCTTTCTCTCTCTCTCTATCTCTCTCTGCATCTCTCTCTTTCATAAGCTGAATAAATAAAATAAATTTGTTGCCACTTGGCTAAATTAGCTCTCTCTCTCTCTCTCTCTCTCATAAGCTGAGTTAATAAATAAACTTGTCTCTTGGCTAAATTGTCCCTCTCTGTGTGTCTCTATCTCTCATAAGCTGAGTAAATAAAATAAATTTGGTGCCACTTGGCTAAATTAGCTTTCTTTTTCTGTCTGACTGTCTCTCTCTTTCTCACTCTTTCTCTCTCTCTCTCATAAGCTGAGTAAATAAAATAAATTTGTTGCCACTTGGCTAAATTAGCTATCTCTCTCTCTCTCTCTCTCTCTCTCATATTCTGAATAAATAAAATAAATTTGTTGCCACTTGGCTAAATTCGCTCTCTCTCTCTTTCTCTCTCTCTCTCTTATGCTGAGTTAATAAAATAAACTTTTTGCCTCTTGGCTAAATTGCCCCTCTCTTTGTCTCTCTATCTCTCATAAGCTGAGTAAATAAAATAAATTTGTTGCCTCTTGGCTAAATTAGCTTTCTTTTTTTTCTCTCTCTCTCACCCTCTCTCTCTCACATTAGCCCTGTAAATAAAATAAATTTGTTGCCTCTTGGCTAAATTAGCTTTCTTTTTTTTTCTCTCTCTCTCTCTCTCTCTCTCTCTCTATCTTTCTCTCGAATAAGCTGAGTAAATGAAATAAATTTCTTGCCTATTGGCGAAATTAACTTTCTTTTTTTCTCTCTTATCATCTCTCTCTCACTCTCTCTCTCTCTCTATCTCTCTCTCTCTCATATGCTGAGATAATAAAATAAACTTGTTGCCTCTTGGCTAAATTGTCCCTCTCTTTGTCCCTGTATCTCTCATAAGCTGAGTAAATAAAATAAATTTGTTGCCGCTTTGCTAAATTAGCTTTCTTTCTCTCTCTCCCTCTTTCACCCTCTCAATCTTTCTCTCTTAATTGCTGAGTAAATAAAATAAATGTGTTGCCTCTTGGCTAAATTAGCTCTCTCTCTCTCTCTCTTTCAATCTCTCTCAAATGCTGAGTAAATAAAAGAATTTTGTTGCCAATTGGCTAAATTGTCCCTCTCCATGTCTCTCTATCTCTCATAAGCTGAGTAAATAAAATAAATTTATTGCCACTCTCTCTTTCAAAAGCTGAATAAATAAAAGAAATTGGTGTGTGTGTGTCTCTCTCTCTAATAAGCTGAGTAAAGAAAACAAATTTGTTTCCATTTGGCTAAAATAGCTCTTTTTCTCTCTATCACTCTCATAAGCTGAGTAAATAAATAAATTTCTTGCCCCTTGGCTAAATTAGTTCTCTCTCTCTCTCTCTCTCTCTCTCTCTCTCTCTCTCTCTCTCTCTCTCTCTCTCTCTCTCTCTCTCTGTCTCTATGTTTCTCTCTGTCTCTCTTTCTCTCTCTATGTCTCTCTCTCAATTTCTCCCATTAGCTGAGTAAATAAAATAAATTTGTTGCCACTTAGCTAAATTAACTCTCTCTCTCTCTCATATGCTGAGATAATAAAATAAACTTTTGTTGCCTCTTGGCTAAATTGTCCCACTCTGTGTCTTTCTGTCTTTCATAAGCTGAGCAAATAAAAGAAATTTCTTGCCTCGTTACTAAATTAGCTTTCTTTTTCTCTCTCTTTCACCCTCTCTATCTCTCTTATTAGCTGAGAAAGTAAAATAACTTTGTTGCCTCTTGGCTAAATTAGCTCTCTCTCTCTCTCTTATAAGCTTAGTAAATAAAAAAAATTTGTTGCCACTTGGCTAAATTAACTCTCTCTGTCTCTCTCATAGGCTGAGTAAATAAAATAAATTTGTTGCTACTTATCTAAATTATCTAAATTATCCCTCTCTCTCTCTCATAAGCTGAATAAATAAAAGAAATTTGTTGCCACTTTGCTAAATTAGCTCTATCTCTCTCTCTCTTTCTCATTCTCTCTCTCTCTCTCTCTCTCTCTCTCTCTCTCTCTCTCTCTCTCTCTCTCTCTCTCTCTCTCTCTCTCATAAGCTGAGTTAAGAAAATAAACTTGTTGCCTCTTGGCTAAATTGCCCCTCTCTCTCTATCTCTCATAAGCTGAGTAAATAAAATAAATTTGTTGCTACTTATCTAAATTATCTAAATTATCCCTCTCTCTCTCTCTCTCTCTCTCTCTCTCTCTCTCTCTCTCTCTCTCTCTCTCTCTCTCATAAGCTGAATAAATAAAAGAAATTTGTTGCCACTTTGCTAAATTAGCTCTAGATCTCTCTCTTTCTCATTCTATCTCTCTCTCTCTCTCTCATAAGCTGAGTTAAGAAAATAAACTTGTTGCCTCTTGGCTAAATTGCCCCTCTCTCTCTATCTCTCATAAGCTGAGTAAATAAAATAAATTTGTTGCCACTTGGCTAAATTAACTCTCTCTCTCTCTCATAAACTGAGTTAATAAAATAAACTTGTTGCCTCTTGGCTAAATTGTCCCTCTCTGTGTCTCTCTATCTCTCATAAGCTGAGCAAATAATAAAAAATTTGTTGCAGCTTGGTTAAATTATCTTTCTTTTTCTGTCTGTCTGTCTGTCTCTCTCTCTCTCTCTCTCTCTCTCTGTCATAAGCTGAATAAATAAAAGAAATTTGTTGCCACTTGGATAAATTAGCTCTCTCTCAATCTTTCTCTCTCTCTTCTCTATCTCTCATAAGCTGAGTTAATAAAATAAATTTGTTGCCTCTTGGCTAAATTGTCCTTCTCTGTGTCTCTCTATCTCTCATAAGCTGAGTAAATAAAATAAATTTGTTGCCTCTTGGCTAAATTAGCTTTCTTTTTTTGTCTCTCTCTCTCTCTCATAAGCTGAGTAAATAAAATAAATTTTTGCCACTTGGCTAAATTAGCTCTCTCTCTCTCTCTCTCTCTCTCTCTCTCTCTCTCTCTCTCTCTCTCTCTCTCTCTCTCTCTCTCTCATCAGCTGAATAAATGAAAGAAATTTGTTGCCACTTGGCTAAATTAGCTCTCTTTCTCTCTATCTCTCTCTCACACTCATATGCTGAGTTAATGAAATAAACTTGTTGCCTCTTGGCTAAATGTCCCTCTCTTTGTCCCTCTATCTCTCATAAACTGGGTAAATAAATTAAATTTGTTGCCTCTTGACTAAATTAGCTTTTTTTATATCTCTCTCACCCTCTCTCTCTCTCATAAGCTGAGTAAATAAAATAAATTTTTGCCACTTGGCTAAATTAGCTCTCTTTCTCTCTTTCTTTCTGTCTGTCTGTCTCTCTCATAAGCTGAATAAATGATAGAAATTTGTTGCCACTTGGCTTAATTCGCTCTCTCTCTCTCTCTCTCTCTCTCATATGCTGAGTTAATAAAATAAACTTGTTGCCTCTTGGCTAAATTGTCCCTCTCTTTGTCTGTCTATCTCTCATAAGCTGGGTAAATAAAATAAATTTGTTGCCTCTTGGCTAAATTAGCTTTCTTTTTTGTTCTTTCTCTCACCCTCTCTTCTCTCTCTCTCTCGCTCTATCATAAGCTGAGTAAATAAAATACGTTTGTTGCCACTGAGCTAAATTAGGTCTCGCTCTCTATCTCTCTCATAAACTGAGTAAATAAAATAAATTTCTTGCCTCTTGGCGAAATTGGCTTTCTTTTTTTCTCTCTCTCTTACCCTCTCTCTCTCTCACTCTCTCTCTCTCTCACTTATATGCTGAGATAATAAAATAAACTTGTTGCCTCTTGGCTAAATTATCCCTCTCTATGTCTCTATCTCTCATAAGCTGAGTAAATAAAATAAATTTGTTGCCACTTGGCTAAATTAGCTCTCTCTCTCTCTCTCTCTCTCTCTCTCTCTCTCTCTCTCTCTCTCTCTCTATCTCTCTCTCTCTCTCTCTCTCTCTCTCTCTCTCTCTCTCTCTCTCTCTCTCTCTCTCTCTCTCTCTCTCTCTCTCTTTCTTTCTCCTAAGCTGAATAAATGAAAGAAATTTGTTGCCACTTGGCTAAATTAGCTCTCTCTCTCTCTCTCTCTCTCTCTCTCTCTCTCTCTCTCTCTCTCTCTCTCTCTCTCTCTCTCTCTCTCTCTCTCTCTCTCTCTCTCTCTCTCTTTCTTTCTTTCTTTCTCCTAAGCTGAATAAATGAAAGAAATTTGTTGCCACTTGGCTAAATTAGCTCTCTTTCTCTCTCTCTCTCACACTCATATGCTGAGTTAATGAAAAAAAATTGTTGCCTCTTGGCTAAATCATCCCTCTCTTTGTCAATCTATCTCTCGTAAGCTGGGTAAATAAAATAAATTTGTTGCCTCTTGGCTAAATTAGCTTTTTTTTATCTCTCTCACTCTCTCTCTCTCTCATAAGCTGAGTAAATAAAATAAATTAGCTGATTGAATAAAACAAACTTGTTTCTGCTTGGCTAAATTACCCCCTCGTCTCTCTCTCTCTCTCTCATGAGGTGAGTAAAATAAATTTGTTATCCCTTGGCTAAATTCTCTCTCTCTCTCTCTCTCTCTCTCTCTCTCTCTCTCTCTCTCTCTCTCTCTCTCTCTCTCTCTCTCTCTCTCTCATAAGTTGGGTAAATTAAATAAACTTTGCCACTTGGCAAAATTATCTCTCTCTTTATCCCTTTCAAAAGCTGAGGAAATAAAATAAATTTGTTGCCACTTGGCTAAATTAACTCTGTCTATCTCTCTCATAAGCAAAGTAAATACAATAAATTTAAATTAGCTCTAGCTCTCTATCTCATTGTATCTCTCTCTCTCATACGCTGGATAAATAAAAGAAATTTCTTGCCACTTGGCTAAATTAACTCTCTCTCTCTCTCTCTCTCTCTCTCTCTCACATTAGCCCAGTAAATAAAATAAATTTGTTGCAACTTGGATAAATTAGATCTCGCTCTCTATGTCTCTCATAAGCTGAGTAAATAAAATAAATTTGTTGCCTCTTGGCTAAATTAGCTTTCTTTTCTCTCTCTCTCTCTCTCTCTCTCTCTCTCTCTCTCTCTCTCTCTCTCTCTCTCTCTCTCTCTCTCTCTCTCTCTCTCTCTCTCATATGCTGAGATAATAAAATAAACATGTTTCCTTTTGGCTAAATTGTCCCTCTCTGTGCCTCTCTATCTCCCATAAGGTGAGTAAATAAAATAGATTTGTTGCGGCTTTGCTAAATTAGCTTTCTTTTTCTCTCTTTCTTTCACCTCTCTCTCTCATTAGCTGAGTAAATAAAATAAATGTGTTGCCTCTTGGCTAAATTAGCTATCTCTCTCTCTATCTCTCTCATAAGCTGAGTAAATAAAATAAATTTGTTGCCACTTGGCTAAATTAACTCTCTCTCTGTCTCTCTCTCTCTCTCTCTCTCTCTCTCTCTCTCTCTTTCTTTCTCTCTCTCTCTCTCTCTTTCCCTCCCTCTCATAAGCAGAATGAATAAAAAAAATATATTGCCACTTGGCTCAATTAGCTCTCTCTCTCTCTCTCTCTCTCTCTCTCTCTCTCTCTCTCTCTCTCTCTCTCTCTCTCATAAGCTGAATAAATAAAAGAAATTTGTTGCCACTTGGCTAAATTAGCTCTCTCTTTCTCTCTCTCTTCTCCCTCTATCTCTTTCTCTTTCTCTCTCTCTCTTTTCCCTCTCTCTCTCTCTCTCTCATAAGCTGAGTTAATAAAATAAACTTGTTAACTCTTGACTAAAGTGTTCCTCTCTATGTCTCTCTATCTCTCATAAGATGAGTAAATAAAATAAATTTGTTGCCTCTTGGCTAAGTTAGCTCTCTGTGTGTATTTGTCTTTCTCTTTAAAAAGCTGAGTAAATAAAAAAAATTTGTTGCCACTTGGCTAAATTAGTTCTTTCTTTCTTTATTTCTCTCTGTCTCTCATAAGCTGAATAAATAAAAGAAATTTGTTGCCACTTGGCTAAATTAGCTCTCTCTCTCTTAATCTCTCTCTCTCTCTCTCTCTCTCTCTCTCTCTCTCTCTCTTCTCTATCTCTCATAAGCTGAGTTATTAAAATAAACTTGCTCCCTCTTGGCTAAATTGTCCCTCTCTGTGCCTCTCTATCTGAAAAACTGAGTAAATAAAATAAATTTGTTGCCTCTTGGCTAAATTAGCTTTCTTTTCTCTCTCTCTCTCTCTCTCTCTCTCTCTCTCTCTCTCTCTCTCTCTCTCTCTCTCTCTCTCTCACCTCTCTCTCATTAGCTGAGTAAATAAAATAAATTTGTTGCCACTTGGCTAAATTAGCTCCAGCTCTCTCTCTGTCTCTCTGTCTCTCTCTCTCTCTCTCTCTCTCTCTCTCTCTCTCTCTCTCTCTCTCTCTCTCTCTCTCTCTCTCTCTCTCTCTCTCTCTCTCTCTCTCTCTCTCTCTCATAAGCTGAGTTAATAAAATAAATTTGTTGCCTCTTGGCTAAATTGCCCCTGTCTGTGTCTCTCTATCTCATAAGTGAGTAAATAAAAAAAATTTCTTGCAACTTGGCCAAATTAGCTCTCTCTCTCTTAATCTTTCTTTCTCTCTCTCTCTCTCTCTCTCAAAAGCTGAGTTAATAAAAAAAGCTTGTTGCCTCTTGGCTAAATTGTCCCTCTCTGTGACTATTTCTCATAAGCTGAATAAATATAATAAATTTGTTGCCTCCTTGGTAAGTTAGCTTTCTTTTTTTTTCTTTTTCTACCCTCTCTCTCTCTCTCTCTCTCTCTCTCTCTCACACACACACACACACACACACACATTAGCTGAGCAAATAAAATAAATTTGTTGCCACTTGGCTAAATTAGCTCTTGCTCTCTATCTCTCTCATAAGCTGAGTAAATAAAATAAATTTGTTACCACTTGGCTAAATTAACTCTCTCTCTCTATCTCTCTTTCTCTCATATGCTGAGAGAATAAAATAAACTTGTTGCCTCTTTGCTTAATTGTCCTACTCTGTGTCTCCCTATCTCTCATTAGCTGAGTAAATAAATTAAATTTATTGCCGCTTAGCTAAATTAGCTTTCTTTTTCTCTCTCTCTTTCACCCTCTCTATCTCTCTCTCATTAGCTGAGTAAATAAAATAAATGTGGTTCCTCTTGGCTAAATTAGCTCTAGCTCTCTCTCCATTCCATGTAACAGCTGGCTAAATTACCTCTCTCTCTCTCATAAGCTGAGTGAATAAAAATAAACTTAACAGCTGGCTAAATTACCTCTCTTTCTCTCTCTCATAAGCTGAGTGAATAAACTTGTTGCCGCTTGGCTAAATTACCTCTCTTTCTCTCTCTCTCTCTCTCATACGTTGAGTGAATAAAATAAACTTGTTGCAGCTGGCTAAATTACCCCCCTCTCTCTTTCTCTCTCTCTATCTCTTACTCTCTCTCTGTGTCTGTCTCTCTCTCATAAGCTGAGTGAATAAAATAAACTTGTTGCAGCAGGCTAAATTACCTCTCTCTCTCTGTCACTCTCTCTCTGTCACTCTCTCTCTGTCTCTCTCTCTCTCTCTCATAAGTTGGGTAAATTAAATAAACTTGTTGCAGCTGGCTAATTACCTGTTTCTCTCTCTCATAAGCTGAGTATATAAAATAAACTTTTTGCAGCTGGCTAAATTACCTCTCTCTCTCTCTCTCTCTCATAAGCTGAGTGAATAAAATAAACTTGTAGCAGGCTAAATTACTTCTCTCTCTCTTTCTGATAAGTTGGATAAATAAAATAAACTTGTTGCAGCTGGCTAAATCACCTCTCTCTCTCTCATAAGCTTAGTATATAAAATAAACTTTTTGCAGCTGGCTAAATTACCCCCCCTCTCTCTCTCTCTCTTTCTCTCTGTCTCTCTCTCTGTCTGTCTGTTTGTCTGTCTATCTCTTATAAGCTGAGTGAATAAAATAAACTTGTTGCAGCTGGCTAAATTTCCTCTTTCTCTCTCTAAGAAGCTGAGTATATAAAATAAACTTTTTGCAGCGAGCTGGCTAAATTACTCCCCTCCCTCTCTCTCTCTCTCTCTCTCTCTCTCTCTCTCTCTCTCTCTCTCTCTCTCTCTCTCTCATTAGCTGATTGAATAAAACAAACTTGTTTCTGCTTGGCTAAATTACCCCCTCGTCTCTCTCTCTCTCTCTCATGAGGTGAGTAAAATAAATTTGTTATCCCTTGGCTAAATTCTCTCTCTCTCTCTCTCTCTCTCTCTCTCTCTCTCTCTCTCTCTCTCTCTCTCTCTCTCTCTCTCTCTCTCTCTCTCTCTCTCTCATAAGTTGAATGAATAAAATAAACTTGTTGCAGCTGGCTAAATTAACCCCCTCCCTCTATCTCTCTCATAAGCTGAGTGAATAAAACAAATCTTGTTTCCGCTTTGCTAATTTACCCCCCTCTCTCTCTCATAAGTTGAGTGAGTAAAATAAATTTGTTACCCTTCGCTAAATTAGCTCTATCTCTGTCTCTCTCTCTCTCTGTCATAAGTTGAGTGAATAAATTAAACTTGTTGCAGCTGGCTAAATTACCCCTCTCTCAAAGTGAAGTTGCACACACTCCAATCCGATAAGATGAGGAAGGCACACCATCCTAAGAGGGATAAGTGCCCTTTTTGAACCTAGAAATGGGGAAAATGAGACTGCATCCCCATCCATCATGGGAGTAACATTGCCCTCTCCAGGTCCTTAGCCCCCTCTACAACTGAGGGGGAAGTAATATCATTTTAAAGCAGGTAGCCTGGAGGTGGCTGGCATATCTAGCCTTCCTGGTAGGAGAGCTATGATTGTGCTGTTTTTTCTTGAAGAGAGGTCATTTTACAGATCAGTTAACAATAATGGGAAACCCTTTGGTACAGCATGAGGAATTGGATTAAGAGACCAGACTCTTGCTATGCTTCATATAGACCTTGTTGGGGTTGGAAGTCAATGTAAAGACACCCTACAGTCCCATTCTTACTGTATTATGCACCAAGATAAGTTACATTTCACAACACTTCAGACAATGAATGGTTTATTAAGCATACAGATGCAAGAAAGGAAAGTCTGAACTGTCCATTGATATAAATTTGGGTGTTTTGAAGATGTTTTTAATACACTGGGATGTCCATTAACAGAAATGCAGTATTTCACGTAAATAAATTAAATTTTGCATGATTGTTTTTTTTTCACCATTATAGCATTTTCTATACATTTGAACAGTTGTATTTTTTTTTTTTTAACTGCACATTTAACAGGTTATCAATTTTATTATGCTGAGGAAATCACACCCATCCAAGTGAACTAGGGCGGGTTTTGGTAGTTATTGAACCTATGGCCCTTGGATTGCAAGCCTTTGCTGTACCAACTAAGCTATCTGTACTCCCAAAATCATTTAGACATGCACATTTTGGACTGGAGTGTTTAAAAAATAAGACATCATCTTTTTGAACCTTCTTTTGGACAAATTTTAGACTTACCATAATTTTCACAAAGCTGAAGCTTTCTGTGTGGTAATTGAAAATTGATCAATTTTTTTTGTACCAAAGATAAAGACTTAAATCCAGACCTTAAAAATCACTTGAAGGCCATTCTGTACCATCAAACAAAGTTCATTTTCTTCATCCTCTGAGATTTTTCCTTTGCTTCTTTCAAGTTCCATGTGTTGCACATAATGACATTGTCTCGAGTAGTGGTGGGGAGGTAAAGGAGACAATTTTGCTTTCAAAACAAATCTTTTCAAGTTCTTCCATGTAATGTTGTACTATTAAATTAATGCAAATTGAAGACATTCTCTTGTACATAAACCTGCTGTTGTTGAATTTTGTTTTCTTTTGTGGAGGGTAGGCTGAAACATGGCACATGTATCAAGAAATCAAATTAGGAGTTAAATTGAAAATGTAATGCTTGTTGATGCTTTGCTAAATACATACATGCTGGTTACATTTCAGGCAAAGCGACCAATGTCATTACTAACTGTAAATAAAAAGGACCTTGCGCAGCTGGCCACTGAGATCACCCAGCTCAAGATTACACTGCCAGCGGTCCTAAACCAGAGCAAGATGGCTAACATTGGCAGGGTGAAGGCTTTGGAGGAAGGTTAATCCTAAATGAACTTATATTTTGAGTTCGACTTATGTTGTAACTTTACTTAATTGGTATATTGTGTGTGAGACCATACTTAATTGGTACATTTGTTGTGAGACCATACTTAATTACTTCATGCAAAAGATCAGTTCTTTAAGTACATTTTGAGTGCTTTGTCCTTCAGGACACCTTTAATATGATAATAGGGTTATTTTTCTTTGAAAGAGACAAATGAATATAAAGTATTGAAAAGGAAAAATGTTACAAGTGACTGATGTTGACCATATAAATGAGAAGGGCTTTTCCTCTTTTCTCTTAAAACTGAATCATCCTTATGCTTATGATAGCCAAATGCTTCAGTTGTTAAAAACTTAGATATTTACATGATTTGCTTTAAGTCATGGTCCAGACAGAACTAAAGTAATTTTGAGAATAAATACAGTTTTCACCAAATAAATTCCATGAACATTAAAAAAGGTCCTTGTGAAAATGCCTTGAAATTTTGTACCCTAGAAATTCTATTTGTACAGGGTCAGTCCCTTTGAGTGATTTTTGTTTTCTTTAATCATTTCCTTTTTTACATTCTGTTCAATGTTGGTCTCTGTGTGACAGCATTGTTCATTGTTTAGTCTTTGTAGGGGGATCAATTCTCATTGTACATTGTAAAATAAAATGCCCTTGCACCACCACCCCAGGTGGTTTATTGTCCATCTTTTTAGAACATGATACAAAATATTAAATGGGTGTTTTTTACAAAACAAAGTATAAATCTATATAGTTTTTTTTCAGAAGCACTCCAGTTGCGAAAAGAGAAGGGTGAAGTAGAAAGTCAAGTATTGTACTGGAAATCCAGATGTCAGTCAGCCTTTGCCGAATGTCAGAGGGAAAAAGAGGTCATTATTAATAGCCTTCTGGCAAAGTTAATTACATACCAGATAGCCAATGATATATTCCCATTCCCTATTACATCTGTTATTAATTGTTATGATTAATAGCCTTCTGGCAAAGTTAATTACATGCCAGATAGCTAATGATATATTCCCATTTCCTATTACATCTGTTATTAATTATTATGATTAATAGCCTTCTGGCAAAGTTAATTACATGCCAGATAGCCAATGATATATTCCCATTCCCTATTACATCTGTTATTAATTGTTATGATTAATAGCCTTCTGGCAAAGTTAATTACATGCCAGATAGCTAATGATATATTCCCATTCCCTATTACATCTGTGATTAATTGTTATGATTAATAGCCTTCTGGCAAAGTTAATTACATGCCAGATAGCCAATGATATATTCCCATTCCCTATTACATCTGTTATTAATTGTTATGATTAATGGCCTTCTGGCAAAGTTAATTACATGCCAGATAGCCAATGATATATTCCCATTACCTATTACATCTGTTATTAATTGTTATCACTGTCTGCCCATCCATCCCATCAATCCTTCTATAATGAATTCCCTTTCTTAATTCAGTAATTATGAAAGAATTCTTGCTGGGTTGAAGCCAACTTTGGTATGAGGTTAAGTTAAGAAGATTTAGTACACTTTTATTTTAGTTTTCTGACTGAATTTGAGTTATGGTACTTTCATAAGCAACTAAGCTTGCTACATTTGCATCATGTAATTGAGAGTAATTTGGAAAAATGTTTTATTTCAATATCTATACTTACTTAAAAGTCAAATACCGTTGTTAACAACACATAACCTGATTTGTCATTGCATTATGGACTGGCAGATAAGGGTTTGTTTGTTCTACTGATTACTATTGATAGACATCAAAGACCAAGAGATATTTTGTGATATCAGATCTGGGTCTGTGCAGTTTGCAGCTGGACCAGACATATAAATAAGTATATACGGCCATGTTCTGATTCTGAATTTATGGCTTTTAATTGGACCATGCAATCTGAATAATGTTCAATATGTGTGCATCAAATCACTTTCCATTTGGGCATAAATTTGTGTGGTGTGGACATTTTGATTATTTTGCTCGGAAATGGGTATTTTACCAGCGAAATGTGAAAGGATTAAAATTATTGAAAATGAATGGCAGAATGAAACAGATGAATAATGAATGCATCTGGAAATCAACAGAAAGTGTAAAAGAAGAACACATAATGATTAATGATAAACTAAAGTGAGACAAAATGTGACTGCATTTCATGAAGTGATTAAATACACAACTTTGATTTATAATCTGGTGTCATATACTTTAGACAGAAACACACTTTTTTATTGCTTACATTTCATGACTTTTTCTAAAAACTTCTATTGATATGATGACATTATTGGTTGTATCTGTACAATTTTTATTAGACCAAATTGAAATAGGAAAAAGAAATTCCAGACAGATTCTCTGTAGCTTTTTTATATCTGTTGCATTAAATTATATACATTTTTATCACAAATTCTATGCTGTCTTTTAATTTTCTAATTTTTTACTATATTATTGGAGGACACTTTTAATATCACATGACATAGAAGCAGTAGATCTTGCCATTTAATACTAAACAAAAAAATGGAAATCTCAGCTTCGTTAAATGCATTACAGAGGAACAAAAACAATAGGAAATATTGAATGAAAGTTGCAAAATCCAAGTGTTTTTAAGATCTTAAATGAAAAGAATTGGGAAGATAGCTAAAATCTAAATATGCATAAAAGACAAATGGAATTCAGATGAAATGCAGATTTGGTAAAGTAATCTGCATCATTGTGTCAAAATTCATGGATTGAAGATCATGTCCTTTTGTTGATACCAATGAATTGTTTGTTATCTTTGAGTCCACTTTTATGGCACAAAATGTGGCTTTAGCAAATGCCATCATACAGTAGTGGACTAGAAGGGTCAGTATTACCTAGGGTTTTTTTTGTTTTTTTACTATCCATTTTTGGGGTTCATCAGTCTCAAATTGAGCTGGCAAATTCAGCTATGCAATAGCAACAGGTAACATTTATGATATTAAAATGTAGTTTTCTTGGGGAAGGGGGAGAACTAAATTTTAATACTGTAATACCTGCCTACTGCTATTGCCAGATTTTCATGTCCCACAAGACACTAATGTCCACCTAATTGTCTACATCCTGTTATGAATCTATGCTCTGAAAATAAGTACCAGAAAAGAGTGAAAGGCAACAAGCTTTGTAAAATTCATCAAATAATTTATTTCTCTGGTGAAAATGAAAAGAAAAAAGAAGAACTTAAGGTAATGTGAATTACATCCCAAAATAATCCAAGAATTACAGACACAATTTCTAATAATTTAAAGTTCAGAAAAAAATTCAGTAGAAGTCCAGAATAAATCCAAATCCTGATGGTGATGATGTGTCTGGTAGCATGTAGAATGTTGATGTGTTAGCAGTCTTTTGCGAATCACAGTAATATAATTCTGGGTTTGAATTTACTATAGATTCCAGTGAATGTCTATATACATGAATTTTATTAGAGCACTTTTGTATTTCCAGAGAAAATATTTTATTTGAATTCAATAATTTAAAGAAATAAAATTTCCAGCCCAAAAATGAAATACTGGATATAAGATATAATACAACTTCAAAGTGCTAGATCTTAAATATGACTGACAAATCCTCTCAGTTGTAAGATTGTATAGTTCTCTACTTGACGTTAGGTCACAATTAGCATTTTATATTAAAAAGCTTATTATTTAATTGAAAATAATCTTCTAGAATAATCCTGATGTTTACCAGAACCTGGACTATGTAAAATACACTAAGGAAATTCCAAAACCTAGATCTTGGCCCAAATGATCTTTTTTACTTAATAACTATTCAGGTTAAGCAGAAATGAACTCAATTTTGGACAAGGTCAAGTCCAACGTTCAATGTTATGTTAAAGTAGCATTTAATGAAATTTTAAAAAATCAAAATAGAAATGATAAACAAGCAAAGCAAATTACATTTACATAACAATCCTTGATAAAGGATGAGGACTGCTAGGCATGTGCCAGGTCAAAAGGTCAACTTCAAGAATCGGATAATCTGGAAAGTCACTTATGGAAGGAAAATTCTTAAGTATGGATGGGGGAAGGGTAATTTCCGTCCCAGAAAGGTTGATTTAAACAATGGCAACAACATAATTAAAATTTGTTTTACCCCATCCCCAAAATAAAATAACTACATATTTATATTTATTAATATGAAGATAATAAACTAATTAGATATTTGGCCCATTTTAGGAATTTGTCAGGTTTTATTTTACACATTTTTAAGCTCTTTGGATTTTGGACTTTTGTTGTAAAGCTTTTATAAATAAGCAACTATCACTTAATCCAGACAAATAAAATTTGGTGGGTTTTTTTGTGTTTTTATATGGATGAACTAATACTAGATTTTCAGGTCATTACAGCAATAATTCCAATTTTTAAAAAAAAAAAATACATTTTCAAACTTTTCAGACTTTTGACTAAAACCTTGTTGACACATTGTAGCAAAAACTGTTGATGGGCATATAAAACTTGGCAAGCATATTTGTAGGCACATGGTGATGATTAGATTTTCATGCTGTGTTAGCAATTTGTTATCATTTTTACTTGGACACGTTTATGAACACAAATGTGTTTGGAAAGGGGGTTGTCAAGATTTTAGCTACCTGACCCCTCTTTTGGACAAATATTAAAATTAATATTTTTCAAAGCTATTATGAAAATTGACTTAATGGTTTCAGGCTAATGAAAGGAGGACAAATATTTGGACCTGAAGAATCAGGAATTTTCCATCTCAAACTGAGCAAAATTTTATTTTATTCACCTTGTTAGAGTTTTCCATCCTTGTGTCAAATACCAGAGGCACTGATTGATATTAATTTCCAACCAGGGAGCGAGAAGACATGCTTTTGCTTTTAACAACAAACCCTCTGTTCATTTCTTAGGGAAAAAATATTGAGAAGAAACAAAATCTTTCTCTCAATTGTTCTTTTGTTATACATCCCAGATAATATTTATTTAAGCAGAATTAACATATTTATCCTCTAAAATTTAGATGATGTCTAGCCAGTTATATTTATCTCATTACAACTATTCTCATTTCTGTTGATACCTTCTGTATGATTGAGGTTGGAACTTTGCTCATAATGAGAAAGCCTCAAACTAAAATATTTTGATTTTTAGAAATGCTTGATTTTTATGCCAAAATTTTGTTATTGCATTCAATAAGTGCTGCAAATAAAACATGCAAAAATCAATTTATCCAGCTAAAGTGGCTAAAAGAGATTTATAATTTTTTGTCTCTGGAAAGTTGGGGAACAGTGTCCATTGTATTTACTATGTACAATTAACAGGAGAACCTGAAGCTGAGGTGTGACCTGCAGGAGCTGACCAATCAAATGTCCCAGCAATCAGAATATTGCACCAGTCTTGGTAGTGCATGCTGTACAATACTGTGGAGAGTGTCCAGAAATGAGGACAGTGTCCAGGCTATCCTTATGGGGGTCAGTATTTATAGATTACAGCATTTGTATGGGAAAATATGAAAGAGTTTTTCGGATGGATATACTGCACGACCTTGGGAGTGCAGTATATCCTTCCGACAAAACGAGTAAACGAAACATTTAAGTTTTTGACTCTTTCGTGTGACTGCCATTTTTGTTTATAGTAGATATGTGAATTACAAACACATGACTAATAAACTGCCCACTAGACGAAGATGACATATTCGTTTTTGTGGTCACTTTTTGTTTCCATAATAGTTTGTGACCTTAAAGTTTCAATAAAAGGGGTCCCCATCAAAAGTTCTTTTTCTCTCATTTATTTATCTTTTATCTAATTGAATTTTCACAATCTCTAGGTTTTTGTGAATTTTTTCAGCTATTAAGTTGATTCATTTCATTATTTTCATAATCTTTAAAATTCATAAAATTACAGACAATGCACTATTATGCCTTTAAAAACGTAGAACATTGGCAAATTGAATGTCATAATAAAAACTTTTGTGACTTAAAATGTTAGATAATAAGAGGATTTATCAACCCCAGATAAATGATACTCACTACAATTAATTGAATGATGGCTATTCCATCTGTTGTTTATCTTAAATATACCAAAAATGCAATATAAATAACCTCAACATTACTTCTACATTCAGTACAAGCACTAGCAATTGATTGACAAATAGACAATGCCCATTTTTTGTTATAACAATGCTTAAAAATGGGTGTGAATTTATGTTCACAGTTCAAATATGGTGTCAAGCTACCCTTAAGATCCATGATTGTATGTGTATGTGTGTGTGTGTGTGTTTGTGTTTGTGTGTGTGAGAGAGATAGAGAGAGAGAGAGAGAGAGAGAGAGAGAGAGAGAGAGAGAGAGAGAGAGAGAGAGAGAGAGAGAGAGAGAGGGATGGAGGGAGGTCAGGAAGGTAGATATTTTACATTTAATAATGTATTTATTTCAGGTGACAACAGTCATACCTGTGCACTAATGGTTATGCGGGATGCGAGTAAACATTAAAGCTAAAATGTTACTATATATTAAAAAAGTTGTATAAAAATTGTATAATTGATAAAAGTTCCTTTTCTTTGAAGAGCGCCCGTTTCCGCCAACGACAGAGTAACATGCTATGTATACATGCTCAGCCTCCGGCTTTACTCCAATAATGCCCCTCATCCTTCACGAATGCTTGGATGAGGGGTTCATTTTTCTATCAATTTCATGCAGGTATAAGTCAATATAATAAGTTTAAAGTTTTTAGACTCCCTGGAAAGTGACTACCATATGTTGCTACCTCGTGGTGGCAAATTTCAAATTTTCGAATGCAATCACAATGACCCCACACCCGAACCTAAATGTACAAATATGAAAAATGGGGTGGGGATACTCTGAGGATACCTGGATTAGAAAATGAACTGCTATTCGTTCTAAGCTAAATTTGTAGTCCAAATTGTTGGACCTCAGCTGAAATGAGAAATTGTTGTCCCTTGGATAATATAATATAAAATCAAAATGAGCACCAGAATCAATACATTTTTGGGGACTGTTTTTAAAAAATTACAAGAAACAAGTTGATTTTACAGAAACTTCAGTTCTTGTTTATGCAACAGTATATAATGTTGAAGGTCTTTTGTCAAAATTTAAATAAACCATTTTTAAAGTGATTTTTAACCAATGGATTTTTAACCAGATCATCTTAAGGTGGGTTATTTGCTTGAAAAATCGTGTGTGGCATTAATTGTATTGATACAGATAAATTCAGGGTTAAACTCTTTGTTACAAGACAAGATTCTAATTATATGTGGATTTTTTTAGGAAATGTTTAATATATATATATATATATATATATATATTGCTATAGAATTCTTTAGAATTAAAGCTTTGAAAGGAAACAATACTAATTTATGTTTATTATGTGGCTACCACTTTGCAACATAATGCAAGTTAGCAAAATAAAGCTTTATTCTGTACAATAATCCATTAACCCTTGGAGGTTTTTGTCGTTTTCGCCTGAAATGCGAGTAGGAAATTGATTTTGGGAATTATTTCTGAATACATTATAATACATCAACTTGGAAGACATTTTCAGTTAATCTAATGCCTATTTGTGTTAGAAATGTCGATTTTCATTGGCTCTTTCACCTGAGCATTAGCAGAGGGGTAAAAAAAAGACTTTTGTTTTTGCTTATCGGACTCAACATTTTCGTGACAAGACCACTCTTCATTCTAAATGCCCATCTTATTCTACTTTTTGCAAAGGTTCAAATGTCTGCAATTCAGACTGGTCTGTCTTTGATCTGAGGCCAAATCGTTTAAAATTCGGACACAAAATCAGATCACTTTTTCGGGGGAATTTCGTTTTTTTCCTCTGTATTTTGTAGTGCAACTGGAACATCCATGTTATTTGGTTTCATCGTAAAGCTACATCTGTCAACCTTTCAATAATACCACCCACTTTATTGTGTCGCACATGACCTTAATGCAACATAGCTCAGAAGTAGGCTAGCACCTCCTGCCCAGTAAACACGGTGCTAGGGGTTAATGAGTTAAAATGACTTATGAGCCAATTTATAGGAATATAATCAAACTTGTTTCATGTGATACATTTTATAGTACCATTTTGTACATGATCATCTTTTCTGACTTAGATGTTTTAGAGAATCTTGAAAGAAAAACATCTTTGGTCTAGAACATGCACGTTTTATAATCTAAAATGTTCTTTAATTTCATTCAGCAATGGTCATATGTGAACCATGAAAAATTAATTTTATCTTTTAAAAACCCTTGAAATGACCTGGAAATTTATATTTAAAAAAGCATGGGAACCTGTAAATAGAATTAAAAATTGGATGGCATTTAGTTTAATTTTTTATATACTGCTACTTTGACTGATAGTTATTTTGCTATAAAATTTTTGATGTTGACTAATTAAAAAAAAATTCATATATGGTCTCTCTAATGTGGTGTAGAAGTTTTTGAGAAAATATAATTAATAGCTGGACATTATTGAATGAGTTTCAAAATTCAGTAATAAATCGTTACCAATTTGAGATTCAGTTTATTACATAGTTTATTTTAATGGAAAGCTTTCTTGGAAGAAGAAATAATTTATTTGTTCTTACTCAGGCTCTGTGCCTTTCATTTGTTGCATGTATAAAAATAGTCCCAAGTGCTAGTTTATTTTTATTTTTCTTTATTTTCATAACCAGTTACATTTAAAAGCATTTTTTTATTTTACAAATTATAACTCATAAAACAAATGTCTTTCAGAATAAATGAAGCATTTGACTCGACAACATGATTCTTCAACACAAAATGTATATGGAAGTTTTGTGTGATGTCACAGTTTGATTCATTTAGGGTAGATAATATAACAATGTTTGAACCTTATGGAAAGTTGTTGGATATTCATATTAAAGGACTATTACTAGACAAAGAAGTTACATATTTACTGTTACAGTATTGTATTTGTGACTGGATATTTGTATCATATAATTACATTAGATCAGTTGGAGCTAGTTTACCACATAAAAGATGCTGTGGTTTGATAGGCCTAACATTGACTGTCTATTGGGGGACCAGTTTATATCTACATTCTTTAATGAATGAAGGTGAATTTATTTACTTCCCCAAGTCAGTATTTAAAAAAGTCTTGTATATAAGGTATATTCCATGATACTGTCCACCCACCCATGCCTGCTCAACCCCAAGTTTTGTTGTTTTTTGTTCTTGTGTGGGGTTTAATGCCCTTTTTCATTACATAATAGGCATTACATGACATAATGAGACACTTTTTAGTAATTTAAATAAATTTCATACTAAGTTTCTTGATAAAATATCCCAACTTTTCCCTACCTTTGTCTTACTTTTTAAATAAATAAAAGTAGCCTCACTTTATCCCAACTTCTTCTAAAAAGGTTGCTAGAAAGATAGAAAACAAGATCTAAGACAGTGACATCACAACAGCTTTATTGGTCCTGTGAAACTTGTGTACAGGAGGCAGTTAATAGTCCTGACACATTTATTCCCTTTGGAAAGGTGTCCTTAACAATCAAGTTTCATCTTGAGGGCATTATAATTGCATGTTAATGTATATATGTTTTATATTTTCTCAAATAACAAAGGTCTTTTTAATTACAAGATACTTGCATAAACAAAAAATGTTCATTTCATTGCTGATGTAATTACATTCTAAAAGCAAACAAATTAATAGAAACAAAATGTAAATATTAGAAGAGAAATGTTCCTTTTTGCATTTTATGACAAGATATGGTGTCCTTTATGTACAAGGAGAATGAGGGGGTTTACTTTTGTAGATACAAATTATATTACCATTTATCCATTGGTATACTGGACAATACTACAGTCGTTTTTTCCATAGTGAATACTGAGTGAATGTGTTCTTTTAGAACTGATGTTTTGTTGTTGTGATGTCCTCCAGAGAATATTCAACAACACATTTATCCTGAGGTAGTTTTATCATTCTTACCTGGGATGGTGATAGAATATATTCCATTCATCCAATCTCAGATCTAATAGTGCATGAGTTTGGTACTGTTTGTTTGTTAGCTTATATAAGAAGTTTTTTTTGGAATTGGTTGTTTTGCCATGATAAAAATTGGACTCTTTTTTTAAAATTTTTTTTTATTTTTATTATTTAATTACATTATTCTGGTCTCACGTTTGAAAAGATGTCAAATTTATCCAGAGCTTTGCAAAGCTTAGCCAGTTTGGGTGCTTTTTAAACAAACTGATTCAGATATACCAAGAGGAAGTCCAGATTGTAGACCAGACCAGAATGTGTAATAATGGTGAATGTTTTACTCTAAAAAATGAGGTCTTTAAGTTTCTACATATTTGAAGGAACTTTGCAAAAATCTGTGTTGTTTGATATCATAATGTACCTGCCGATCAGGGTATATGTTGTTTGTTCAACTGATTATTCCGAATAAATTGCACAGACCCAGATATGCTGGCACATTATGCGATGGCAGATCTGGGTATGTGCAGTTTGTCTCATCTTATAAGTGAGTATATATGGTAACTTTAGTTTTCTGCAAAGTGAACCTGCATGAGTAGTTTATGTAATTTGTAAATTGCCGAGATTTCCAAAGGGTTTAGATACTTTTTATTTTATTTTATTGCAAATATTAAAATTATTCTTTGTCATTATACAGTATGACAGAAGTTACAATGATGCAATTTTATGTACAACCTCTTTCAGATCGAGTTCAGTGATAAAATACACCTAACAAAAAGTGACATTGTATAATGTTCTAATAAAATGAAATCACCGGTGATGTCATAATGTAGTGAAATCATAGATGTCATAACCTAATGATCACAATAATTATGTTACATTCATTGGATGACTTTAAATCCAATCTTTTCCAGTCCAAAGTGGATGAATTTCTGTCCCTCATCTCTAGCACATTAAAAAGTTTCTGTGAAGCTTACAAAACTGACTGGCCTCAAGAAGATTCACATGAGACACAATTCATCTTAGCATTATGCGGCATTATAACAAGTAAGTCCATGTTGATTTTTAGGACTAATTATTTATTTTATTGTCTGTATATATTACAAAGTCACGGATCAATTTTATGATATAACCATCTAATAGTTCCATCACATAAAATAGTCTTTGGGGCCTTGAGTGGTCAAAAGTGTTTACTCAGCTCAGTCACTGTCATCTCACTTTCTGTCTGGGTTTAAGTCTCAGGTTCAGCTAACATGCGTATGTAAGAAAGCTTACAAGTATTAGTAGCTTCCTCTGGGTCATTGGATCTTTTGGGGGGTTTTCCATGGCTCTTTTGCCACCATGTATAGCCTATTATATTTTGCAGAAAAATGGTGTTAAACCCTACTACAACAACAACAAGTAAAATAAAATTTGTATTGATGTAATGTAAAAAGAAACTCAAACTTGTATTGAACTTATTTCATATAAATATATGAAATTTTATGACAATATGATATATGCCATAAACATGAAGTGGTTTATGCAATAAATGTATTAGTTTATGAGTTAATAAGGACTGATGTAATGTCGTATACATACACTCATGTGATTTTACTATTAATTTCAGATGTGGCTGCCTCTGCATATGGTAGAGATTTTCTTGTCAACAACCATCATGGCTGCCAAATCCTGGACACCCACATTAATGTGCTGTCCTCAATGCCTATCAGTAAATGTGCTCAGCTCAAAAAGTGATTCAAAATTATGGGACTTACAGTATATAGTCTTTTTGTCTCATATAGCAGGAATTCATTGTGTTATTACGAAAATTTGTAGTAGCTCACTGAAAAAATTGCTGTGAAGCACTGTCATATTATAACATGTATAACCATGATAATGGATCCAACTAATGTTGAATTAGTGTTAAAATTGCTATTTAACTTCTTCAACTTCATTTTAGTTCCTGGCTGATAGTAACCTATAATACTTGAAAGAACCCAAAAGCTATTCCAGGTAAAAGTTTAAGGGGGTGGGGGTGGAATGCAACTTTATTTTATTCTTCCTATTGTTACATGTGAAAAGTATTTTAATTTTTATGGTTCATATATTTTAATTATAGTAATTTTGGTTTATCAGTATTGATTTCAGTGTTTTATTTAATCCCATAATAAAAACTTCATACACCTAACAAGAAAAAAAATGAAATTATACTGATTTGACTATTTTGTGGCATATTCTTTATATCCGAAACCTAAAAAACTTGAAACATGTTTTGCAAACTCTGATAGCATGTGGTCATGTAAAACTTAATGCTGCACCACTAAATAGGAAATAATTCCTTTGGACCATCTTTGCTGTTTCTGTGAAACATTCATCAAAGTTGCTAATAGCAAATAACTCATGATACTTACAGAGGTATCGCTAGGATTTTAAAACTAGGAGTCCAGAACTCCTAATTTGGTAAAAATAGGAATCCTGCTAGCAAAAGGTGCAGTTCCACCAGCAAAAGTTGCAGTCTGGACTAAGCCAGAAATGATGTACTTTCTTACACTTTGCTACGGTCGAAATCCGAACTTTCAGTTATAGCAACTTTAGCACAGTTCTAAATGTCATTGAAATCTTCATCATTTTTCCATTTGACTACAAAACACTTGTCTAAATTTGCAAACAGCATTTTGTCCAAGTCTTTTGATTTTGAGTTCGCAGGCAATATTTATGCTGCAACAACTTGAAATGAAATCAATAACGGTGATTGCGCTGGGCTTCACCAATGTCGAAATTTTCAATTATGTTTTACATATTGGCGAAAAAATATACCTTTTGGCTACAACATTCTTGGCTGATGAAAACAGTATATAGTCTTGAGTTTGGAGTGAAGAAATTCAAACTCAATATGACAGGAAGTCACAAAATTGGATATAAAAATGCACTGGAATCATTGTTACATAAACAAATTCTAATTTCATATTGACAAACCATCCTAACAGTTAATGGCTATGTCATAATCTGCTTATGCTGATAGCTGGCCTTGATACTTGTATATTGTAATATAATCAAGCTATCCATCCAACTGACTAACTACAATAGACCACCACTAAGGGTGGAAATGTGAAATGACCACAGTCGACCACACAGCAATGTATATATATATATATATATATATATATATATATATATATATATATATATATATATATATATATATATATATATAAAACACAGACAAAATAGTTTTGCTGCAACTTTAATGAAAACTGATTACCTCTGAAGCATCAATATATATTTACTAAGGAAATTTTATAAAAATTGTGTCAATGTTCTACAATTCATTTGATGTTGACACAAACAGGTGTTTGTTTTGTCCTTCAAAAAGAGCCTTTAGCGGTGCCTTCAATAACACATTAACCTTCATCAAATCAAGCCGGCGACCTTTGATGAAAGAAGTCAGCAACAAACTAAAATAAAAGCATTGCTTCAGTTTTCATAGTGATTAGAACATATTTATTTTGCCACAAAAATATCTTTCTTGCAAAAAAAATGTGTGTACAGAGGACTCCTGTGTGGGTGATTTTCTGCATCCCAAATAAAAAATGTTTGTCCAAATATGCATAATTAAGCGTTTCCGAGATCTCTGACTTAAGTTGATTCCATGTGCTTAATGCACTGTACCATTGTCAATGAAAACATAAGAGGTTTTTTCTGTGTTGTGGAGATGAGTGACAAGTGTTTGGTGGAGGTACAGCCAGAATAAAAGTGGAACAGTTGGTCCATGAGGCAGAAAATGGAAACTGACACTGATTGGGTCGGGCACTCCTTTATCAGACCTGGGCCTCCTACAATAATCCAGTATTGGGTGGAACCCATGCTTGACAAGTTAGCTAAGTGCAAATTAAATGATCTAATGGAAGCAGTGTCTTAGAAGCTACCCAAGTAACTGTTGGGGTTGTGGGAAGAAGTGAGGATTCCTTACTATGTGACTGGAAGTGTGCAAACATATTTCAATATCTCAGAAAGTCTTTTGGAGGTGGCATTTTATTTTTAATGGAAAGGAATTAGAGTGTTTTTTAAGTTTCATTATGGTGGTAGTGGGTATAAAATTTTGTTTTGTGGTTGTACCTTAATATTACCCTTCCCCTATCAGCTTTATCCTGGAATAGCTTCTGTCATGTTTATTTTTATCTCCTCCCCAACATAGTTGAGAAAAGGATATGATATAGTGTTTTAACTGTGTATATTTTCACATCTATCTTTGTTCCTCCATTTTTTTGGTTTACTGCACCCTAAAAGATGCCAACATATATATATGGGTACCCACCTATTGATAATAATATATAATAAATTGAGCCACAGGGTATCGATACATTTACCATATATACATAAGGACAGCACTCACAATGTTTTCAAGTTGATGGCCCTTTTGATTGAGCTGCAAATACATGTAAATTTTCAGTGCCAAGCAAAGGTCTGCTTCTTCTATTAAATAATTAACCTAAATAACATGGTTTGTTTTTTCACATGACATCTCTTTAATTGAGCTGTGAGAATGGTACATTGGCAAGTAACATAGTGGTTGGTTGATCTTGCTATGCAACTGATGTTTTGTTGCACCCTTTAATAGATTTCACAAATTCTACAATCAGTGTTACCTATAAAGCTCAAGTTTAATTTCTAAATTGGCAACTGCATATGACATTGAGGTCAAGGACAGGGAGTCAGATGTATAGTGACTAGACCATGGCATATGACATTGAGGTCAAGGACAGGGAGTCAGATGTATAGTGACTAGACCATGATGATTTACTAGATGATGAAGGATTTCAGAACTTTATCAGATGATGAGGATGAATTCTTGGACTTTATACCAGAAATGATAATAATATTTATAGAATACAGTGAATTAAAGAAAAATGTGGACTTAACTTTGTAAACATTTGGATACATCTCTCCAAGAGTATTTCAACCTTAGAAAAATGAGATCAGCATGATCCAATATTTTTTTCCTCTGGATTGAGTTGTGTAGTTTCAACTTATGTGTTCATTATACCCTCACTAAAACCCTAATTCATCTAAAATTATGAAAGTTAGTATGGTTGAATATCAAGATGAGTATTCCTACCATATTTAAACTAGGTCACTGTGACTTTATTATTTTTATTTATTCATTGTAACCTCAGTATTTTTTACCCTGTTTCATGAACAGTCATGAGAACTGTGGTTTTGTTGGCATTGTACTTTCTAACCAAAAGAAGACAGATTAAGTTTCCACCATGCAATCAGCACAGCTTGGAAACTGGTATGACTCTTGACAAGGCACTTGCTTTGGCATAAGGTAACCTTAATAGTGTTGCTGTGCCATAAAACACCTAACTAAACCAACATTTTTGAAAATTGGCATATGGATGCATCTGAAGGAGGTTAACTCAATCATACTAGCAACTAAGTCACTGTGACCCATTATTATGCTTAAATGAGCTATCTGTTAGCTATACCATCATTATCTTTAACCCTATTTCACCCACATTTATCAAACTGAGCATGTTGATGAATCTCATGGAGAGTAACTCAGCCTTACAAAATGTAGGTTACTGACCTATTTTTAGGTTTGAGTGACTTACATTTTAAGTTTTTTGTTAACAACAGCCATCATCATCTCTATATCACTTACACTCATCAAAACAGATATATGAATGCATCTCAATGAGACTATAACTCAACAATACCAGAAGTAGATCACTAACCATAACCAGATTTTCATTCTCAAGTGATTTGTTTTTGTTTCCTCAGCACATTATCAGTCTATATTCTCAGCTACTCCAGAGGTCTTGCTGGCAAAAATATTTCTGTATATGTGGAAACAACTTGTTTTTGTTTTACATAGACATAGGTACTTACAACCCAGCTCAGTACTACAAGTCCCATTTGGTAGAGCATTGGATTTGTAATCCAAGGGTTACTGGCTCAATATCTGATTATGCCAAACAGTTTGGTTGCTTCAGTTTGCCTTGTGAAAGGCACTTGCCTCTCATTTACTCAATAATATAGCCAACATGTTTACACCATTATTAAAAAGCAACGAACAAAACAGTATAAAAATACAAATATGATCTTTGTTTCATGAATGATGTTGTGTAATTTGTGTCAGTTTTAAATTCTTTTTTGTTTATTTTTATTTAATTACATGTTATAGTATGATAACATTATTTTTCCAGAAAATTCAGTTCAGTTCTGTTAACCTGATAAAGACAGTTTGTGAAAAATTGTATCTTTTGGTGACCTAGATTTCAAAGTCAGTCTCAGTTCTGTAGTAACCAACTTGTTTATATTTTATTTTTATTATTAAATCTTATAGAAAGATTCGTTCAGTACAATTAAATTTTTCCATGGCAGACATGACAACTGACATATAATGTTACTATGTTGCTTGAATGATCGCATGACCTCTCATATGATCCATAATTGTGTTGTAGTTAGGGTTAAAACAAATATTTCTAAGTGTTTTTTAGACAGTAGTAATTCATACCCTTGGGCGTAAAGGTATTATTTCTGTTGTTGCCAGTTTCAATTTAATTTTTTATTTAAAGTAATTTGTTTACCCTGTAAAATACTTGTGCTCAACAGAGTTCTTGGACAAAGACATTTACTAAAAATTATTTGAAATTCTAAAGCCAGAATATTATTCTTGGTGATTCAACAATGAACTGTTGACATGACAAAACAAAACAGGTTATAGAAGACGTCTTCACCTTCTATCTTTATCAGAATTTAATCATTTATTTAATTAGAAATTTTTAGTGATAGGATGTATATTTTTAAATTCTAGGATTAATTTTTGGTTCACAAACCATAAGTTCCTTTTCATATTTTTACCTTGTTTCCTAGGGAAATAAATTATTCTGTTAAAATTTATAAAGCTTATTGGCTTCACATTTTTATTTATTACTTTTGTGTGAGCCTAGACTGTATAACTTTTGTATCATGATCGTTTACTGTATAAAGTATGATCAGCATCAGGAGTATGTATCCTAGACTAAATTCATTTTCAAATTTCTACTGCCATATGCTGTTAAGAGCATTTTAATGTCTGATGTATTATGCAAACTTGATGTCAATTAAAGAAAAATATTCTTTAAACTAGTGTCTTTCACAAGAACCCAACTTGTTAATGTTTTAGTCTTGAAATCTGTAACATAACATTTTAAGTACATACAGACAGTTTGCGACATATTGTATCTTACTACATATAATGATTTTTTGCTACCAATAATTGTATTCATTCTTGCTATTTAAATTTTTTGAAATGTTAATGTTAACTTGGACTGAGAGCACATATTTACAACAAACAATAATCATGTATCTTAAAGTTGTTCCAGTTATAGACTTATCTGCATGAATTTCTTTTAGTAATTCAAATTTTAATTTAGTAATTCAGTTGATATTGGCAAAGTTTTATGTGCCTATGCATATTTTGCCTTTTATCTTTATCTTGCATGAAGGACCTTGAAGTTTTTAATAGTTCCTAAACTTTATATTTCTAAAAACCTCTACAATATTTGTATTTTATCTTGAAAGACAATACAATTACATGTATTTGGAACAGTTTTATCTTATGATTTGGCAATATTATCAAATGTGTTGCTAGATCTACAATTTTAATTGGAACGAAGATTATGCTAATGAGTTGTTAAACCCAGTACATATATACCTCAGTTGGGCATATTATGTTACAGTGACTGATCATCCATTTGTAACAGTTGTAGAGATTTCCATGAAACTTTGCAGAGGTATATATCAGGATTAGATGTTGTAAAGGTACCATAGCCATGCCACCAGCTTTAAGGACAAGGTCACTGCAAGGGAACATGCAGTTATGTGACTTGCATCCTGTTCATAGAACTTTTGGACTGGAGATCTTTTAATAAAATTTTTGTCAATTATATATCATGTATAGATGGTGTTTCATGTTTAATAGCCATATCTTTAGCCTCAGAGTGAAGGTCATGGCAAGGAAAAATGCAACTCTGACTTGTGTCTTTGTCTGGATTATAACCATTGAAGATTTTTAATGAGCTTTACCCCATTATATTTTTTAACTAAACAGTGTCACATACCATATCGATGCCTCCTGTTTTAAGGTCATGGTCATAGCCAAGGAAATGTAAATAAATAATCTTGATCCATGGTATAACTTTTGAAGCAATGAAGATATTTTAATAATACATTAGTCTTGACCTGAGAGAATCTTGTGTATTCAGTCAACCCCATTCATTAAGGTCATGGCCAAACAAGAGATAATGGAAAGCAATTTCTGTATCCAGGTTGTCACTTTTTAGTCCCTTTATATATTTTAATAAAACTTTTTCAAAGGTCCACAATTATCATTTCAAAATTCCTATATGTGTATAATCGTGTTTTCCAGTGTACAGGAAATCTTTATTTACAATAGTCAAGTCGTAGATCAGGGATGATGGAAAAGGTCATGAAACAGACTTGGTACTAATTCATGTTGGTGATTTGTGTATATGTTTTATTTTCAGCCTAATACTTATGTGTCTATTCAACATCAGCATAAACCAAAAAGGAATAAAATACCTGAGTGCAAAGCAAGGGCTTATGGGATTACTGGCATGGCTACTCCAAGGTGAGTATATACTGCTATTTTTTAAAATTTAACACATTTTGGGTACAATGATAAACAGGTGGTGTGTGTTCCAATCAAAGTAATCCATGCAATTTTTCTTTTATGAAAATTGATTTTAGCAAGTTTGTATATATAATTTGATTCAATAAAGTAAATTTACTGTGATTTTTAATGTTTTATTCTTTCTACTGTCATATCAGTGCATTGAATTGCAGGCTATGTTTTTGTTTTCAGTTTAAATCATTGACAATTTAGTGACATTTTTTGCTTCCCCAGTGATGCTGGCCTGTAATTAATAATAATTATCTAATATACATTGGTAAAAATTTAAGAGTAACAAGATTGGCCATCTTGTTTAAGTGGGCCTCGAGTGGCCGAGTGGTCTAAAGCGCTGTCAGTTACGGATCACTGCCATCTCACCTCCGTCTTCGTGGGTTCAAGTCTAGGATTCATCGAATGTGGATATGTGAGAAAGCTTGCCAGTAGCTTCTCATGGGTCGGTGGTTCTTTCTAGTGATTTCCTGGTTTCTTCCTCCACCATTAATACTGGTCGCCATGAATAGCCTATCGTGCACTGAAAAATGGTGTTAAGCCCAACAACAACAACAGCATCTTGTTTAAAAAATCACACCTGCCAAACCTTCTTCCAAAATTGTGGTGAAATCCTTGCATTTATTATATTAAGCTTTCCTTGAATCAAATAAAGCAGTCTGCCAATTCTTACTTTTTCAAGCAAATAATCACAAATCTGTTTTCATGTAGGAAAAGGGGTTTGGACATACATTTAATCATACATGAAGAGAAATTTTAAAGAAAACCAAGAACAAGAGAAAGAAGAACAATATTAAAAATTAGGTCATCCCTGCATATAATAAATTTTCACGGCAAGCAGATATTTTCATTAATCTTTTCTTTGTGGATTTATGTTAGAGAAAGAAGAGCAGCAAATATCAACATGGAAAAATATTATATTAAGAGATAACAGTTACATTTAAAGAGAGGAAGATCCCCAATGTACAATTTCAAGGAACTGCAGCTTTTCTTGAGGAGTTATTGTCTATAATTTTGACATAAAATAAGGCTCTAATGTATTTATTTTCTTAATGTAATATAAAAGAAAACACTGAGATGACTTTTGCATTTTAATGCCAGTATTACATATTACCACTTTGTCCCACCCTCTTCAGGTTTGAAATATAACTTCAATAAGTATATGTCATGTAGCTAAATAAATTCTCTCATTATTAAAGCTTGGAGGTGGGTTTGACATGAAGGCAATGGCCAGCTTCTTTGATACTTCAGTCAAATGCATGATGCAGGATGCTGAGTAGTGTTGACTTAGTATAGTATTTGAAACTCTAACCACTTTACAGTAATAGATAAAAACAAGCACAATGACAAGATTACAAACACAATGAAATTACAAATAGCTGGTCTTTGGTATGCAAAAAAGTTATCCATATGACTTTGTTTAAACAATGGGAACAATGAAAATAAAAGTGTAGGAAGACAAAGTTTCTTGATAGGGTGTACACATGAGTGAGGTCAGATTATGGTATATTAGACTGGAACCAGTCAACAAAATATAGCATAATGAATAGATTATTTGATTGATTTTAGATGAGATGGGTAGCCAGTAGAACAGATGGAGGTGAATTCAGTTTTTTGTCCCAGCAAACTGGTTTTACTGTCAAAGTTTACCAGAATGTAATCAGTAATTACATAACCCACCTCTGCTTTCACTAGACTCCAGTAGCCTTTGTAGAGAACTGAACAGGGCCCCAAGTGGCCAAGTCCTCTGAAGTGCTCACCATTGTGCATTTGCTATCATGTACATGGCACAGGTGTTGTTTCAAACATGTTTAAAAATCTTTTCATAACTTTATTAATTTTTTTTATAATTTTAAGAAAGTAACAAAAACAATTCTTGATTATTGGTAGTTGATCAAGCACTTGCAATTACAATACTGTAATATATTACTCAGTTAAAATTCATTACAATGTATACACCAGATGTGTTTATAATGAAGATAGAACTCAGAAAATATTCTACTTGAAAATAAATTTTTGCTTCAAATCATTGTTAAATGCAAATAAATATACTGGGAAATAGAGGGTATAATTCTAGCAAACACACATGCATATATATATATATATATATATATATATATATATATATATATATATATATATATATATATATATATATATATATATATATATTTATTTATTTTACATGGCTTGCTTTGCTTCCACTTCTCCCTGTTTAGCTCTCACATCTCTCTGCTCTGTCTAAAAGGAGAAGTAACTTCTTCCTAAAATTTAGGTATAGCTTGACCCCTGGATGCTACACCTAGAATTTAGAGTTTTTTATGGTGAAACTAATATTTTGGGGAATTTTTAAGTCTTATTGTTTCTTTACTATTCCTTATCACTTGATCAAACAATTTGTTGCAGTTTATTTTCAGATGTTCTCAACCAGAATTATATTGTTGTGCTCTTGTTTTTTGAGAAGTTGCTTTCTTAAATAGCAGCAGTAGTTAAGGCTGCCATTTGTTGTTGAATTATTGGCATAAAAATAGCTTTCCTTGAATAACAAATCTTTCACATGAAACTAATTTTATCTCCTTATTTCTCTAGTATATTATAAATTTAGGCTGCATTATAATAATTTTGTTTCTTGCATACATATATTACTTGAATAAAGTGACATATGATGATATTGCAAGTTGTACATCAAATTAAAGTTTATGTTCCATTTGAACAGATCTTACTCTTTACAGCATAAATACCAAGCAGTATTAAATAAATAAACTAGAATACTGAATACTGTTAAAAACTGTCTTTACCTAAGAATGCAAAATGCATGACATATAATTTCATAAAAGAATACATGATTTGTTAATCTGAAACAATGTAAATAAGCGTTATTTAGAATTTAATTCTAGACTATTTGACTCCAAGCATATATTGGCACAAGAATCTCATGCTGTGTTTAATTTCAATAATTCAAACTATAGAATGTGTGTATAGGTCATTACCTCTATGTATTGTCAATTATCAAAACATAAAGTTTAAAAAAATTACAATTAATGAATGAAGACATGTACTCACTATTGTCAGTTTTTTGACACTGCACATATGTTGGAAAACCTGAATCCTAAATTAAAGGGTCAGCACTAGGAAGTGTAAAAAGTAGGTTCGGTGAATCATGAAATGCATATCAGACTGACCTCCTTGTATGACAAGAGTGTAGTACTTATGAAAATGCATCGCCTTAACAACTTTATGAATTCTAGGTATACAAATGCTAAAACTTATTTAATTCTGAGCTAAATGCAAATGCTTATAAATAACCTAAGCCAGTAAAGGCAAAATATAGGTTACAATGATGTTCTTTCATGTTTAGCGTAATGTATTACTATTAATAGAGTTGTATACAGTCCTCTGGTGTGATGATTATAACAAACGGAACTTGACAAATAAACTTGAAACACAATTTTAAAAAGTCAGTGAATCATAAAATATAGGTCATAACGACTGAATCAATGGTTGTGATGAGGGCACATCCCATCACTCTGGTGGCCTAGTGGTAGAGCATCTGCCTCAAATGCAGAAGGTCACGGGTTTAAACCCTGGCATAGTCATACCGAAGACTTTAAAAAGGTACTAATAGCTGCCTTGCTTAGAGCACAGCATTAAGAGATTAGTGTTAGGACTGATTGGCCTGGTGTCAGGATAATGTGACTGGGTGGAACATCATGCCAAATGCCTGTGGCATGATGCCCCAGTACTATACATCACTATAAATTGTCACACTGAAGACATCATAGTGATATGACTGAAAAATTGTTAAAGCTACATTAAAAATCTACATCACATCACATTGAACTCAATGACTTTGGTGACTAGTGATAGTGCTAAAAAATTATCCTTTACCAGTAAAATTTGAAACATAGGTCACAGGGACATTCTTACTGGCAAGATTCTTGTACTACTAGAGCTGCACACAGTTATCTGGTTTGATTATTCTAGTATACATTGAACATATCTTGACATGTAAACTTAAAACACAATTTAATGAAGCATGAAATCTAATTGGCAGTGGCCTGTTTTGGTGCTGAGGGTGCACCAAAATGAATCTCCTCACCAACTTTCATGAGTGTATATATACTATAAGTACTATAAAAACCTAGTTGATCATGAGTTTAGGGTAGCACAATAGCTTGCCTCTGCTTTGCAGAGATGAGCTAAAAATATTCTGTAAATTGAAAATATGAACTTGGGTTTGTGTTTAATGGTAACCATGACCATTTATCTGATTGTTTTACACCTCTAATTGTAGGTGAGATCAACAATGATGTGAGGGTAAACACACTGCGGCTGATCCAGTCCCTGCTCTATGATGATACTAACATCAGCATCCTGCATAGTCTAGAGGAAGTGGTAAGTGGCAAAAGATTTGTTGGCTAGCCACATGGTGGAGTGTATCATGTTATGAAGTCAATCCCTATTTCCTTTCCACACAGTAGCTCAAGATGTTATACTGTTACCAAACTTTATAAGTAGCTTGCATCTGAGTCCTAAGATGAAGGTCATTTTGACTGAAATAATAAAAACTGTTTCTCTACAATATTATTAGTCCTACAAAAAAAAACCCAGAAAGAATGACTGGGACCAAACTTTGTACGTCATTTGTCATACAGGTAAGGAACAATTTAAGCCTATCAATCTTGGGGTCAAAAGGTCAAAGGTAATTATGACTCAAAAAAAGTTTATTGCCTTGTGGCTGGCTTGCACTTAGAGTAAGAAAGAAATCTATAGATACTATGGTCCAAAAGTCAAAGATCAAATTGTATCTCATAATAAAAAAAATATTTTGTAATATAAGTTTAATTAAAGACTTTCAAAGTGCAAGGCAATTAATCAGTAATCTCCAGCTTCAATCATACCCTACTAGTGCCAACAAAGAGAACTGATAAAAAAGAAATATAGCATTCACAATATTTGTATTACACGTCACATATAAAATACAAAGAATATTATTTCAGTATCAGAATGTTATAATGATCTATTATTATTATTATTATTATTATTATTATTATTATTATTATTATTATTATTATTATTATTATTATTATGACTTTATTTAAAGAGGGTAACTCAATTAGGTAAGAACTAATCTGCCTTGAGGCCCTCATTCAAAGGAATTTATTTATTTTTGATGCATCTGTAAAGCCATTGTATATACTGGGTTTGGAAAGAGGAAATAAAGTGGGCATTTCTAATCTCAACTGGAATATTATTCCAGAGCAAAGTTCCAGAGTATTGGAAACTTTTTTAAAATAATTTCTTATTTGGTTTGGGAATTTTGTAATGTTTGGTAGACATTGATCGCAGGTGGGGAGTATTTCCAGGTAGCCTATACTTGAATAGTGATTGTAAATATTCAGGAGCATTATTATTGGCTATAATGAGGAATGTCGGAGGACAGGCAAATTATCATATGCCATTTGCAATACTCTTGCTTTGGTTTACTTTTAAGGAATGTTGACATTTTTCAGGTAGGCATATTTTCAAGTAAATTCTGGTTAATGCTTAAAAAGACAGTGGTAACATGTGCATTGAAAACTTGCAGCTAAGCAAATAAAATCTGGAAAGGAAAGAAAAAGATGTGAAATGATGATAGCAGATTTACCAAAGAAGTTGAAGAATTTGTTGTAGATTTTATTAGAGCACAAAAAATAACCCAAGGAGAAATTCCTTATACACAAGTTCCAGCACTTGACTGGAACAATATTCTCTTAAAATGTTTCCTTTGAAGCTTAGTCAATGGCCCTGAATTTTACCAAATAATAGAGACCCTAAACAGTAAACAGAAAAACCTGAAAAAGAAAGGGAAGGGAAATAAAACTGCTGAGGCTATCAGTGGTGAACTGTTTGAATCATCATATTTAGGCTATAACACACCATCAAGTTTATCAAACACTGCCCCTACGAAATGATTATGAATAATTCATGAACTGGCATGAACTGTTCTTGAACGATTCATGAACTTTGTTCATGAACCATCCCTGAAAGTTCATGAAAAGGTTCATGAACCATTCATGAATGTGCATGAACTGAAAATGGTCAATTCAAATTAAATAGATTCATGAACGTTCATGAACCATAACTTTACAAACTGTTCTTGAACGTTCATGAACTATTCATGAACTGAATTCATGAACAGTTCATAAAAGTTCACTAACTGGTTCATCATCATTCATCACAGTTAATGAACATATGAACTATTATGAACAATGTTCCTCATTTTTCATGACTTCATGAACAGTTGCTAAAACAATTTGATGTGGCAAACTTAAAATACCTATTTCATCCTGAATCATAAAAAAACCTTAGATGTGGGGGGTTAAAGAGTATAAAATGCAATATATTGTCTTAAAAAAACTATTTAATTTCAGACAAATTTCTAATATGCATCAATGAACACGTAAACTGACATTAAGCGATATTCCTTTTTATTCTTAGCAACACTTTCTGTATGTTTTGTAATTTTTCTTTGAAAATTGTTCAAGAGATAATGGGACAGTTGTGTTCAATCAACTGCTGAAGCATATTTATCTGTGATTGTCATGGAGCTAATTACACTGATGTTTCTCCTGAAGACCTGGATCCCCACCCCCAAACTGACCTGTCAGATAACTCTTTTTTGTAAAGACAGTCAGGGCCTAATTTTAATTTAATTAAATTCCACCTATTGTCACTACTGAATGTCTCCATCTGCAACTTAAGCTGTTCATTTGATTACTGTATGGATCGTTAACATTGCTGCAGCAGTCACTTTTTAATGTTTATTCCATCTTGGCTGTAAGATCCTCAAGTAACTGTCTAATTTTATTTTCAAGCTTATCTTATAAACTTCATACTCTAATAATTTTCCTTTTCTGCTGTCTGATCTGAAAGAAAGATAATGTTAATTACAGACAACCTATGATCAACATTGTCTTCAGCTTTTAGCACATTATTTATGTACCCAACTTTACCGATCCAACTAAAAATTATTTAATCCCTTACACTTAATACACAACTTACTGCGCATTTACATTATTGGAGAAATTTGTTCACTAGTTGTATTTTAACTTAAGTTGACTTGCCATATGTATTATAAGTCACAGGAGTCAAACGTTTTTATAAAAATGTATCTAATCTGACGCCGGATGTTGCATATAGCTGCTTATGGGTTTGATCGCGTAAGTAGCACATGTATTATGTATAGTTTGACACATTAACTAGCTTTTTTGTTTTTGTTTTAATTTACCAAAATACATCAGATCATATAAATAGTGATGTCATGAAACATAAAACGATACCGAACATATAAATTCATATCGCCGATGCAGTACCACGTATGGTATCAAGATCGAAAAAGGGGTGGGGGTATAATGTTTCGTGATTTTCAAAAATTCGAAGAGAAAGTTTAAATTGGTTCTGACAAAAACCAGATATATTAGTTTTGTTAAAACTATATGATGACATAAAAACCAATAAATTATACATATAATTCCCATTGAAAAATAATGAATGACGAAAAAAAAGATACACTCACCGTAATTTTGATGATCCCGCTGTGTAGGCTTTTCCGCATAATTTTGCACTCATCAAGTCAATTCCTTCATATTCTTCATAATTCTTTCTCTGCAATTCTACGTACTTAAAAGAAATGGCATTGAAAATATCCTCATCTGTTAATTCCACGGGAGTCCGTGATTTTTGTTCGAGATTGTTTCTTGTTGCAAAACCCTTTGCATGCTCTTTCATTTGTGCTCAGCCGCTGAAATCACTCGTGTATTTTACCCAATCATATCACTTCTTCTTTCACAGTCATCCAATCAGGATAAATGTTGCTTACATATTTCGGTTGTTACTGCAACTTGGCAACTAGTTACAAAATCAATAAAATATGCAGTTTATGACAGTACTGGACAAAAACGTTAGAACAAAGTCATTGAAAGCTTTTATAGCAAGTCAATTTTGTTCATGATGGCCAGAAAAATATTTTTTCCATATTAATCTAGAACTATTCAAGTTAAGTACACAATTATTGAATAAAAGATCTCTGAAGATTCATACAGTATCCTATAATTAAAAAAAATATTCACCTTTATTTATATTTAACTAAAATTGTGAGAAGTTGTATGAATAATTTTCATAAACATTGTATGAATATAATGATATAGAAATTTCATATACATTTTTAAGAAATATCTTAATGGTGCATCAAAGTACTTGAATTGTTCATGAAGCAAATACATGACATTTCAGAAATTTCAAAGATATCATAATAGTTCATAAAAGTTCATCATTGTCTTCATGAACTAAAGTACATGATTTATCAAATTTCTTGAAGTGTTCATGAACTTAGGTGATGAACGTTCATGGCTATTTGATCATGAACTCAAATGATGAACTGATCATGAACATATCAAGTATGTTCGTGAACATTCATGAACATTCATGATTGTTCATGAAGTCATGAATTTGTTTTCGTAGGGGTACACTTAAGGACATGGACTGGGGATGAAGTATCAAAAATATCAAGTGGGGAGATATTTCTTTCAAGCAAGATTGTCAACTTAATTTTGAGTTGAACAAAAGACAAATGAAGATAAGGATAGTGGAGAAAGTAAGAAAAATACAAGAAATGGAAAACAGAGGATGAACATTAACCCCATGTTTCTAACTAGATATCCTGTGACAATCTACAAATACTATAAGAACAAATGTCCCACTGATTCTTGTTGACCCCTCTGGTGGCCAAAGTGGTTCGAGCATCTGCCTTTGATACAGGAGGTCACGGTTCGAACTTCAGCAGTCATACCAAATACTTAAAAAAATTGTACTAACAGATGCATTGTTTGGCACTCAGCATTAAGCGGTAAGTGTTAGGACTGGTCAGATGGTGTCAGTATAATATAGATGGGACATGATGCCCAAGTGCTAGACATCACAATAAATTGCCAAACTGCAGACATCATAGTGACATGACTCAAATTATTAAAGATACATTAAAAATCTAAATTACATACACACTGATTTTTGTGATCCAGGTCATCCATTCTACTTTGTCTCATTAACTCGTGTGTGCACCTCAGCCAAAGGAGCAATGGTTTTTATGGGCACTGTTTGGAAAAGAAAGCTTAATGCACCAATAAAAAATATATGGCTGTGGAAGCAGACTTGCTTGAGTTGGCTTCTAAACACATTACACACTTGAGTGCGAGAAGATATTTTTATTTATTTTGGTATGACTCTGCTGGGGTTCGAACCGTGACCTCCTGTATGTCAGACAACAAAGTTCAGGATACACAGGCTGTACAACTCACTGGCCAAAAAAGTCCTAACTCTCAACAACTAGTTAGTTAGATCCAGAAATGTGCTATGTCAAACTGTCTTTCTTCCTAGTATGTAAAATATCTCCCATATGTCCCAGTTAAATCCAACATGAATGTGTAATCAAATATGAAAAATCTTGCACTTAACCGTAGAGTGAATCATTTATCCATCTAAATGTTATTCTACAAACAAATTTCCCAGTAGCACTTTTAAGTAAAGGCAACAATTGCCACATTTCGGAAATGGGGAGACTGGTGAGATAAACATGCAATCAAATATCTAAGGAAAGAAGAGTAATATACTACTGTAACAGATTTGTATATATCCTCCAACACGGTCAACATTTTACAAATCTGCCAACTGTTACAATTTGTCAGTAAATCTTACTGAAATGACCCTTAAATTATGGGCTTGTGCAATAATAGAAAAAAATTACAAACCTTTTTGTTGCAATCAAGTCTGGATACTGGGTTGTCTGTGTTTTATCTGGAACCTGGAATTCATATTAGATTTAGTTGAGTTTGTCTGGAAATCAGTTTGACTTTACACAAGTACCTCAAATCCTCAAAACTGCCCATGTTTCTTTAAATGCCTTGCTTTACCAAGCTGTTGCATAGATAGTATTTTCATAAAATGATGTCCAGTGCATGAAAAAATAAGCCTCTTAAAAAATTTAAACTAAATGTAAGTTAAAAAAGGAATAGTTAAGTCTGGAGAATAAGCAAAAAGACTTAGAGTTCTATGGGGTTTGGAACAGCAGTTTCTGAAATTCTACTGGAGATGATTAAGGTCTAAGTGGACTTATAAACATTCTATTTGAACATAATCACACTTCCGAAATGTGTAAATGCATGTTTTCCATGTCAACAGTAGCAGTACATGATATTGTGTTTCACCTTCTTAAAAACTGATGCAACGTGTGGAAAAATATGGATTGCCTTAGTGAGAAAGTTTTGGGGTTGCATTTCTGGGTTTGAACAGAGACAAATAATTACCATTTGTAGGGTTACATTATCTGTCTCCCCTTGAATGGGATTTCCTTGTCTCTGTGCAAACTTCAACACAGATGCTATTAATCTTATCCATAATCAATTAAAACAAGATTACTATAAATGGAACATTATAGTTCCAAACTCCATGGAGCTCAAGGACTTCCTGCTTATTCTCCAAACTTTTGTGTCAGTAATTGAAATTTGTCGATAGAAACTAATTTTCTTCTCTCAGTCACAGTAACCTTTCTCTTTGACCTTTTCATCCAAAAATTTTTAGAGTTCTTCCTTATCTCATGTTCAATCCATGCATAAAGTTTGGTAATGGTAGATCCTGGGAAACTTAAGTGCAGAATTGTTATTGTTATTTCACATCGACATTGACCTTTAGACCCAGAAATTTATAGGGTTTTTCGCTACCCTATGTGGTAGACATCAACAAGGTTTGGTAGCTGTAGATGGAGAACAAGTTACTGTTCAGAATCCAATTTTCTTTCAGTTAGTGAACTTGACCTTTTAATATTTGCCCCTCCCCAAATCAATAGGGTTCTTGCTTACCCCAAGTGCAAACCATCCACAAAGTTTGGTAACTGTAGTAATGGAGCACTGGAGTCATTGTGTAGAAACAAAATTGGAAACGTGCTTGAACTGGTCAACATACAGATGACTACATCACAACATTATAGGAGCTCCAAGTGGTCTAAATTGCTCACTGTTTTGGATCACTCTGTTACGTATCACTGTTGTCTCACCTCTGTCTGCGTGGGTTTGAGTCTTGGGCTCAGCCAGTGTAAGTATGTGAGGAAGCTTGCCAGTAGCTTCTCGTGGGCTGGTAGTTCTTTTCCAGAGTTTTCATAGGTTTTTCCTCCACCATTTATACTGGCCACCATGTATAGCCTCTCTTGTGTTGAATAATGACAAACAACAACATCATCATAACATAATTGCTTTGCTGTATGGCAGGCTTATAAAAATGGATTCAGACAGTTGTTGTAAAAGATAATCACCTCTAAATGTCAATAGTTTTTACTCTTTTTTTTCTGCTATTTTAAAAATGATATTCTTTAAATACTTTGAATTGACAAAGGCATCATTTCAGGCTTGCTTATTATTGAATGTAAATGTACGTCTTCATTGCATTGTCAGAGATTTATATTAAGATCTGGCATTTTAAAAATATTTTCCCCATGTAAAATTAGCTATCATATAAAATAACTTTATGCAACCCTAAATCTTATTCCAAAATATTCTGACCAATACAAAGTTTACTGATAGAGTTTAATGTTAGCATTTTCAATAGTAATAGTAAATGATAACATTTTTTCCAGTTTTCTTCGATGGGAAGATATTTCATAATCACCACAAATTAAGTAATAATATTTTCAGTAATATCTTTGAAGTTTGGTCAGCCCACCTCATTAATAGTTCTGTAAAGTGATTACTTTGACATCCATTTGCTTATATGTCCAGTGCATCTAGTCCCAACACTTACCTCAGTGTTCAAGTTTTTTTTTTGTTTTGATGTAATCAAAGGCAAGTTTTTTTTACCTTTTTAAATATATTTTTAATATCAAACTTTTCTATCTTGAATGTATCTTTCAATTTTTCAGTTGCCCCTCACAGCTCTGCAAGACCTTGGTAGAGATGGTAATAAAGAGATCCGAGAGCTGGCCCTGGAACTTATTTCTGATATCAGACACTTTCAGAAGGAGCCTTGATGGGGTGTCATAAGTCAGATTTGTGGAATTTCCTGTTTTTCATATGGATTGGACACTGATGGCAATTACTTGAGTGAAGACATCTCTATTAATCGAAGCAATATATTTAAACTTGTTAAAAATAAATTAGGATCTGACTGCAGTGTACTGTATTTACCTTATAAGTTGGGACATCATATTTGTTGGAACACCATAAATTAATTTTAAAAGTAATTTTTTTTTGTATGTACTGTATGTTCTGGAACACAATTTTTTTTAGTTGTATGTTGTGCGACACCTTTTAAACCATTTGAAAAATGCACTACATCTGAAATTGTATTTTTTTAAAACAAAACTCTTTAATCCAGTGCAGCAGCATATCAACACAACTGTTCTCCTGCACAATACATGTACAATCAATTCTTTCAGTGCATGAATACTTTTTGTAGCTTTCTCATACCATGGAAAAATGTTAGAGGCAACACATCACCTGATGCAGAAACTGCAAGGACTATAGTCAGATTTTTTCAAATCTGCACCAGTCTAACTCTCACACTTTTGACCCTCATCTTATTGTCTGTCTGTCCAAAAATGTGATCCAAGTACACTAGAATTTCATCCATGTTAATAATCATATTGTCAGCAAAATCATCTGCTCTTCTTCTGGCCTTCATGAATTCATCATGAATATTTTCTTCAAATCTTCTGGGCAACGATGTCCATGCGCAAAACACTATATTGTAATAACTTTCAAAATTGTTCCATTGTTTAAGTTTATTTTTCAAATTAGCATGAATACCAGTAAAAAGGAACCAAAGTTAGCTTCCATATCTTGGCTGTCTTTGTATATTCAAGAAAAAAAAGAAAGAAAACAAAACAGACTTAAAAGAATCCATAGTTGGCTACCAAGATTAGCTTACTTTGCAATAAAATAACCTTTGTATCAATATTCTTAAAAATCCCTTGCAAGTTGGCTTCTTTAATATAAATAACCTTTGTCTTTGATGTTATATTGGTAAGAGCTGTTCCAGTAAAACATATATATATATATATATATATATATATATATATATATATATATATATATATATATATATCCATCCCCCCTCCCGATGGCACTTAAATAAAACTTATGTAGGAGATTGTGATTCAAACTATTTAAATTCTGACAGTGGAGGGTTGATTAGGAAAATAATTAAGTTGTGTGTTGTCTTAACAAAATGAGAAATCCCTGGTGGGGTTGTTAGAAAAACAAAATGAATATATATTTAAAATTGTATTTAACCTTCTCCTATTGGTCTAGCATGAATAAAACATGGGTCAGAAAATAACTCCAGTAAACGTGAGTGCACCTAATTTGTACGAATTTGCATAATTGTAAAGCAGTGATACGCATTCTGCAAATTGTGTCAACATCACGAATATAAAACATACTTTGCACAGTATGCAAATATTTTTAAACTTTTAACTTTTAAAGTGCATTTTGTGATGTAATTTGTACCACCAGTAGGAGTAACATAACGCTTGATGCAAACATTAAAATAGCTGGATACTATGGTTCGACATAAATGGCAGTTAAATTAATTTGACTGATTCATTTGGCCCTGGAACATGTTATTAGAGTATTAACCTTACTTTCATTATGGAAGTTTTACAACTACGTCTTTAAAATAAGGGACACACAGGAAACCAAAATGGCTGAATCACAATTGGGTTTGTTGTCAGACGTATTCAGTTGGCAAACACTGGCTGGTGAGAGCTATGATGGCAATGAATTTCATGCATATCAGTCTGTTAGACATTGGGAAAATGTCACTGGAAAGTGTGAGTCAGATGTATGTGAATCAGATGTATGTCATGTTGATGGACAGGATAACAGTTATGTTTATTCAAGATACTCATTTTTGAATAAGCAGACTGGGAATGTTGGACTTAAACCCTAATGCAGCATTATGAAAGATAAAAAATCTGTCATAAGAAGCAGTAAAGCACCGATTCAAGAAGTGAATCTTTGGCAGAGTTCATGTTTGTGAAAACTTTTATTTTTTGGACAGAGATGTCCAAGAGAGAATACCCATGGGGCCATACCTGTGAGATATTGAAAATTGCACAACCATAAAAAAAACAGTAATGTATTCAAGCTCTTTATGCGTATGCATTTCAGACAGCAGGCAATGAAAGGGAGTTCTCAACACCGAATAATATTCATACACAGAGGATCATATTAAATTCAGAAATGGTCAACAGATTAGTGCTCATAGGAAACATCAGAGAATCCCCATACAACATAATTAAGTGTGTGTAGATCTCTAGTTGGCAGAACCACTGTGACAACAAAAGAGTAATGAGACAAATTTTCATATCATGCAGATGTATTATGAAATGAAATACATTCTCTCTATGTGCAAAAATTAAATGACATTAAACATAATAAACTGACTGAAATGTGTAAACTCAAAGCAAGATGGATAAAATTTGTCCTGTTTGTGTTTGATTATTCCTGTGTATATTTTGAGGATGTTGATATTTTCTGCAGACCTTTTGGCTCTTAGTTTCCAAGCCAATACTTGGTATTTGTATTACAAATTGGATTACTCTTATCTAGTACTCAACATTTTGAAGAAGTATCCTTAACTAATGATGAAAAAATACTTTGTCATTCTAATATATGGATTCTGTACTACACTACTAATCTATTCATCCTGATTCTTTTTTTACCTTCTCCTTTAGTTTTACTGGTGCCAATACTTTTAATAAACTTGCAACTTCTATTTTCTTATAACCTAAAATAGTAAATATATATCATGTATTAAGGTGTGATAAAGGTAAAATGTGCTTAGTTTTGTTGTAAAATCTAAAACTAATAATTAGCAAGAGACAAAAGAAAATGTGGGTCAACTTCATGTATACAAAAATTTTTGCCATATTACATAGTGTTGCTAGAAACAACATAATAGTTGTACTAGATATATTTTGCAAAGATGAAGAACCAGCACTTTTAGTGTAACCACATATTCCATTTAAATAATACTACCATTATTTATGTATATTCCTTTCAGATTTTCCCAATTGGTATAAATTCCTGATCTGATGTAGTTAATTTATTGTGCAAATTTTACACATCAAGAATTCTCAGGATCATTAAAAAAAAAAAATAATGTCATCTGCACCAAAAAGAGTTGTTTGGGAAGAAATTCTTTTTTTAACCCCAAAATCACTGAAGCTATGAGTTCTGGCATTCAAGTCTTACATTAAATAACATTTAAAGTAGCTATGATAGTAATTTAGGATGCAACTGTTCTAATTTCACCTTTGGTATATTCAAATCCTAAATGTGATAGAAGAACATGGCTCCAAAATAAACACATCAGTTTAATTCTTTTGACAACATTGCTATTAGTTGTCAAATATGGAGTAAGCCTATGGTCTTTCTGCCATTCTGTCCAAAACTCTCTATACATGTAGAGATGACATCTCTTAGAATATTTTGATTTCATTAGAGCCTTAACAGAGTGGAACAGTAAGAAAGAGTGACAGATATTTAAGTATTGGGGAGATATTTAACAATAGCTATTCCTCCCACCACCACTTCCTCATTGGAGATCACATGCACACAAAACTTTGATTAAATCCTAGAATCCTGGCAGCATCCCTGAAGGGGAGATAACTAATATTTTATTTGATTTTATTTGTCTTTGGTTATCGCATGGTTATTTCTGTTACATGAACATTATATTACCATGTGTCCTATCAGCATGGTCAAAAAAGGCATACAACCATTGAGAGTTGTTGAAGGACTCGCATTACTACAGATATGAAAAAACGAAAACCATACTATAAATTAGTGCAGATAAAATAAGAGTGTACATGGTTCGACTGTCTCTGATTGGTTGATAATGAAAGTAAGATTTTTGTAAAAAGATTTTGAGAGCTTGTCCTACTTGTAACTGAAAAAAGTAAGGGACATTGTTTTATTAGTATAATTTCCACCCCTTTACAGACCTGAGTTTGGAAGACTCATTACTGAAATCAGCAGAAGACTGGTGTAATGTTGCACATTTCAAAATTTGTGTAGATTCAAAAAATGGTGCTGCTGTAATGGTTTTATTTTCTCAAAAGGTGTCTTCATAGATGTGTCTATACTGATACAAATTTGATCAAAAGCATTTGAAGTTTTAAGTTATTGAATTTTAATATCATAGTGTTTGCACAGGTCTACAATGGAAAATGAATTAGTATAGCGAGTCTTGAACTCGAGTTTTGTGCACAAAACATGGAATCCAAGTAGAATACATCCAGAACTGTAGAGGTTTTCTATCTTGGATTTAGTCTCCCTGTTGCATTTCACATTGATATGCATATTCACAAAGGGTTAGTAGAGAAGTAGGAAAAGTAACTGACAAATTTTGATACACATTATAAACAAGACAAAAAGTATGTGTGTGTGTGGGGGACAGGATCATAAAAACAGGCTGAAATGGAAAAGTGCAACAACAACAGTGAGTAGAAGTGTGCCTCTTTTGATGTGTGCAATATTATTTTCTCAGCTTCAGTAAGAAATTACATAAAAGGGAAGACAATAAAGGGTGTACATTTAAATAAACCATGTGAATTCAGCTACTCAAATTAGTTTTATATCTGATGTCCACTGAATCAATATGGTTCAAAAAAAAATTTAGCAAATTTAAAGATTGAAAAATATTTTGGCAGATTATGATTATAAACTGTACTTCTGCCTGAGGGATGTGATTCTGGTTTTTTGCTCAGTTCAAATGCATCATTGAAAAACATTCTCATACTTTTGTTACAAATATTTATTACAGATGCTCGTCTCCATATATTGGTGAATATGGCTTGAATAAGTTATAACAGTTCTGGTTGGAAATGTGGACGTTGTTAGAGAAACTTCAAGTGAGCTAAAATGTAAACTTATTTGCTGCTGTTGCCACAGTTGATTAGTTGGTTGATTTAGTTTGGTTTGGTTTGATTGGTTTGGGGGTGTTTAAAAGTATATTAGGTAGAGGAGGAACACTGAAAGACCAGCAACCCAAATTGGTTGATCTGTGACAAAAAATCACTCTGTGATATGTGCAAGTAATATGTGAAAGCAAGAAGCCTTAGTACACTTGGACACATGAAACCTCTGTTGAGATTATATTTATCTCCAACAGCTTTAGTCATTAAGACAAGAAACCTCAGGTTTTGGTAGCTCATTGTGGCCTTAATACCATTTTCTGATGAAGATAATCTATATATGTTTTATAGCTAAAGAAAATCCAAATACTTTTGAGACACCAAACACCACTTGTGTAGAACCACTGACCTTCCACAAGTAACTGGCAACATTCTCACTGACATATTGGAGGCAAGTAATCACATGACAAGCATCTTGTACCAGTCTGTCTTGAAAGCCTCTCAGACAAAATATCTTCTTAAAAGGAATGATAGCGTAAAAATAGACAGAAATAATGTGACATAACTTGTACAGGTAATTATGATTTTTCTGACAAATAATGTTTACTAACACATATTTTGAAAAAATAACAAGGGATTCATAGCATCTGACCACATTTAAAGCATTACAAAATTTGAGTATTATTCTAATCAAAAACAGCATGCCTGAGAAGAAAAATAGCAAAACATAGTGATCAATTTAGTAAACATACAGTTTAGTATGGATACAAATTCATGATTTCTGTATTAAGTATAAAATTTCATTCATGGATATTAAATTAGTAGTTATTAAGGGACTGATCAATGACATCTATAAATATTAAGTCTCCAAGAAAATTTGTGATTTCACAGCATCAGAGACATATATGGCTGACAGACAAACAAACAAACAAAAGATTGATTATAATGAATGAATACAAATAAAATATGCAGTAGATTATAATGATCTATAAGAATTCAGTAGATTATCTCCAGCCAGCTGTCATTTAAATAGCTTGTACCAAACCCAATATTAAAATTGCTTCTACCACCCATTAAATCATATCTGATAGTGTATCATATTTTTTTAAAATTGTTTCTGTTGTGGGTTAGTTGAATTTGAAAGTGACTTCCCTCTGGGGGTATATTTTACTGGAATACCCCTAAGTTCAAAGGAGGAGTTTACTGCTTTCTGCCAGTTGTTTTATTCACCACCCGGGATTCTGTGTGCTTGGCATATGCAGTTATAATTAATACGAAGGAGCATTGGTGTCTGTGGGTAAAAAGTAATATTTTTGTAACTAGTGCTGGCGAAAAGATTGCCACTTGCACTCAAATGTGTTTTTAAATAATGATTTTTATTTGCAATATACTGTTGTAAAGTAGATTGGGTTATAATTCAATCTTGGTTATTTTGCACCTAACTGTGTCGTGTGAATGGCAGTTGTCGTCAATATAATATCAGTTATTTCCCTCTAATTTGCATATTCATCTGCTTCTCTTCTAGCCTGCACAAATTCATTTTATTTTCTCCAAATATTTTGGGCGACATTGGGTCATAGATGTCTGTGCATGAAGTACTATTGTTCTGTTGAAAGGGAACAAAAGTTTGTTTCCATATCTCAGTGATCTATATATTTAAAAAAAAAATGAGAAAAATCGGCACACTTTAAAGATTTCATAGTCAACAGCCAATGTCAGCTTGATTTGTAATAAGGTAACCTCTGTATTGATCTCTTTTTTAAAAAAAAGTAACAAACGCCAGCTTCTGAGGTTGGCTTGCTTTTTAATAAAAATATAACCAGTCTTAGATGTCTTGTCAGTAAGTTGAAAGGAGTCTACTGTTCACAGCCATTTGTTTCACCACCTGGGCTTCTGTCTGCTTGGCCTCTGTAGTAATAATTAATACAAAGAAGCATTGCTGTCTGCAGATCAAATTATTCAGTTATTATGTACATCTAATTTAAGTTTACAGTAATATGTGCTAGCTAGTTTGTGTTTGCAAATTTTTAAGTTTTTTCAGCAAAAGTATCAATAAAGAATTGCAATTCATCTTGTTTTGTTGTTATTAATTCCATTTACTTGGTCCATATTTTTGCGGAGAATATTTACTTTTCATAATAAAAGGAATGGCTATATGAAAAATAGAAGTTTACTGACCATGTAACTGAAGATCATGATGGACTCAGACCTTGTATAGATGTAGATAAGACCACCTTGTAGTAAATCCACCTTGTACAAAATTCATTATAAATATAATATCCTTATAACAGAAATGAGGCTTTAATCATAAGAGTGCTTATTTTCATCGGATGGGTGAAACTATATTTAGGATTCAAATAATTTACAGCTTACTTGTAAATTAAAAATTATGGTTTATTAAGTCATAATGCCAATAATCATACACCAGAAGCAAAAAACTGATTTAAAATAAAAGTGACAAGAACTCTAAAAATGGTAAACATTTATTCCCATCATTCTTCATTCTAAAGTTCCATGTCATATTGTCATGACTGGTTTATGGCATTACAAATATATATATATATATATATATATATATATATATATATAGACAATAATGAGAAAAAGACCAGATTCATTCTATACAATGAAATTTAAATCAATATAAAAATTAATTATATATATATATATATATATATATATATATATATATATATATATATATATATATACACACACACACACACACCTGGCCCTAAGATAGGTGGGGCCCAAGGCAGCTGCCTATTCAATTTGCCATAGGGCAGAGCCTCTATATATATATATATATATATATATATATATATATATATATATATATATATATATATATATACATACACACACACACACAAAGACTTATTCTTGCATCTTACTATACATTGAACTGTTAACATGTTTTATCACCTATCTGAATTTAATATGAAAAGCTTTCCTCAAACAAAATAGAGCTGTACATGACTCATAACATCCTTGTGATAAGCAGTATCCAGTAGGAAGAACACCTGATACATTTTCATGTATGCAACAGTGAGATGGGGCTACAAATACTATTGCAAAAAGCTGCATTGCAATAATTGGATATTGCACAATACAATGAACTAAAATTATACAGAGAAGTAATACTGTAAATACAACAATAATACCTAATAAAAGAACTTGCATCTCTAAAAATAATTGTAATAAAAGACTACTATGACAAAATAAATATATTTCATAAACCAAATGCAAAATAACAATACCTTATTTAAATGAAGGTCAGATATTAAAAATATATTAAACAGCATAGTTAACACATTATCACGCTAATGATGCTGTGAGGATGTCACCAATAGTCATGTAACAGTTACATTATATTTAGATGCAGTGCGACTAGATTGATCGAATCAAAGTAACATTAACACCAAAAACATAATGAGTCTAATGAAGGGATTTGACACTCCATTGGGCAAGAAATCAAATTAGTTGCAGTGGTGGATATAATGGGTGTCATATTGGCACCATTTTCCATTCAGGACCAAGCAGATATTGTTAGAATTCTTTTGACAAACCCCCAATATCAATATGTCGACTCATTCAGGATGAGTAGTGACAGCAAGATTTTCAAGTACATCAACTCTTGGCACCACTTTCATTTTGATACAAAAGTCAATTGGTTAAAACGATATGTTGATGTATCCAACCATTTGGGAAAAGTCAAGATTACAACGTTTTCAGTATGAGAGCCAGTCTGCTTTATTTTTATTAGGACCAACCAACTTGACACTATATGAACCCTTCTGCTGAAAGCCCCATTTCAAAAGGACTTTGCATTTAGAAGGACAAGCAGAAAAATAATTTTCAACACGGCGACCACAGTGGCCATCGCTGACATCAGATCAAGACCGTTTTAATTTAGGACCAACAAATGAAGTCTTGTGGTGTTATGACATTAAAAGTAACAGATTTTCAAAATGGTGGTCATAATGGATATCAGATGAACAGCTTCATTTATTACCAACTAAATATTACAATAAGGTTTTTGTTGAAAGCATGCTGTCAATATGACCGGGCATTTAGGAAAAGTAGCCACTGTAAAGAAGATGACAGTATTTGAAAGTCTCATTGACAACTAACTAGACATCACAATATTTTTCTTGTTTTAATAAAAACCATGTACTGGTTATGACCATCCATTCAGGAGTAGCAATTAGATGATTCTTGAGATAGCAACCATTGTCGATGTGCAAGCAGTACTATATTCAATGAAGACTAGTTGGATACGAGAAGTTTTCTGGTGAATAACCTATATCAAAATTAAGTTTTGCCCAGGAGTGGTAGCAATAAGAGAAATGTGTGTGCAAAATTTCATGGCAATCCTTGAGAGTAGTAGCATTAACAATTTTTTGCTTTTTGACAGACGATTTGATAAACTTTTTGGTCTACGACCAGTAGAACATAAAACTTTTATTACAAAATAACTGTACTAGTATGCAATAAAACATCACTAGTACAGTAATTGTCCTAGTATGCAATAAAATGTCACTAGTACAGTAATTGTACTAGTATGCATTAAAACATCAATAGTACAGTAATTGTACTAGTATGCATTAAAACATCAATAGTACAGTAATTGTACTAGTATGCATTAAAACATCACTAGTACAGTAATTGTACTAGTATGCATTAAAACATCACTAGTACAGTAATTGTACTAGTATGCATTAAAACATCAATAGTACAGTAATTGTACTAGTATGCAATAAAATGTCCCTAGTACAGTAATCATACTAGTATGCAATATGTCACTAGTACAGTAATCATACAAGTATGCAATAAAACATCACTAGTACAGTAATTTAATCTTGATGCTTGCGTTGCATTGTTTGACAGCAGAAGGACATCACATCATGCTGGACAATTCACATCATGGGAGATCATGTTAATGTACTGTTCACCTGTAGTTATGTGATCATTTTAGTGAAAAGAATTTTCATGAATGGAAGTTCCGTGATGAATTTGCCAATACTTTGTGTATTCTTTGATGCATCACATGGCATTATTCCCATAAATCAAAACCAGTTAATATATATACAGATATTTGATGAACATTTTATAAAGGTTTTAAAGCATTATACAGGCAGATGTATATATTTATTTCCACAGAGTTGTTTTAGATATGAGGACAGGTAATGAATCTGAGTAATGATAGTCATTATGAGTAAACATTAACACAAATCTGATTACAGAACATAATTCCTAAATAATCCACCAAACATTTCTCTTACGTTTAACTTTAACATTTGAACTGGAATAAAACAAACTGGGTATAATTACACAATGAGAAGAATAATTATTATAATGTCTGTGTGTCTTGTATCAGTATTGCATGATACACTTTTGAATAGGTGAGAAAATTAAAAATGCAAAAAAGACACGGCCTTTTCGGTTAATTTCATAAAATGCTGATCTAAATTTAACTGACCAATGCGAAAAATAAGAGTACTACACTGGATAACCTGAATGACCCCATGTTTATTGGTTCTTGGTTGTTACGGTTTACTCAAAGGTTATTGACAAACAAGTCTCAGTGACTTTTGGTTAAGCTATGTGATACTGAACTAAACGGTGTGGAGAAACCATTATTTTCTTACTAGACTTATTATGCTAGTATCCTCTGGTATTTGGTGCAAAGCATTCACAAAGCATAGCACTAGAACAAAATTTATTCTGCAAAACCTATTTTTCTTTAAGTTACAACAACCTTTGACTTTCTTACCCTAAAATCAACAAGTTGCATACCAAAAGTTATGCAATAACCATTTTTATCCCTGTGGTTGCAGAAACCTTGACCTTTTGACCCCAAAGTCAATAAACTGGCTGAAGGTGACCTTTATAGATCACTCACACATTTCACCTCAACATTAGGTTCAAATCTTGGTCTGACCATTTTGTAGGTAGGTAGGTGAGAAAACTGCCTGTGGATGAGTGGTTCTTATTAGGATTTGCAAAGGTTCTTCTGCCAAATATACTGTCCACCATGTATAGCCTATAATGTGCTGAAAAAAAATGGCATTATACACCAAACCAAATCAATCTTCCACCACAAGTGTGAGCCATCCAGAAAGCATGGTCTGTGTCTGTGATGTACAAACTAATGTTGCTGTACATAAACCATTTTCTCCTTATATATGTGCATAAACACACACACACAGAGGAATTCTTTTTTAATATGACGGTCCACATTGTACCATTCTATGTTACATAGCGTATTGGGCAATACCAAAAAAACTAAGTTAACTTAAGAAAATGTTTCATCTATGTAAAATAATTTCTTTGACAAGGGTAGCTTGGTTAGAATATAAATATATCTAGTCCACCTTGTGACCCTCGTACAAAAGCTAATTCCTATTCCCTAACTTTAGCTGAATTTATTCTTTTTCCATCTTAAATAAATAAGAGTTGATGATGCCTTCTGTGGCATAACATATAATTACCAAAACTAATAATCTGTCTATCTGTGGCATAACATAAAATTACAAAAACTAATAATCTGTCAATCTGTGGCATAACATAATTACAAAAACTAATAATCTGTCAATCTGTGGCATAACATATAATTACCAAAACTAATAATCTGTCTATTTTACAACATATCAACTGAATGTACTGTGTCTAGTAATGATGCAAATCAGAAATTGTACAAATTCTCAAAATCCTCCTATGTAAATTTTAAGGTGAACAATATTACAAATTGCACATTTGAAAATAAGTAAAAGCTATAGTCAACATTAAGCTGAATTGTCCTTCAGTAAATTGATGAGCACCTTTGTTTTACTGTTATCAGAAATGCCATTGATAATACATTCATAAATAACATGCAAACAGAAATGTCTTACAAATTATCAACACATTAGCATGTGCATTATAAAAATGCTACAAAATTAATGATACATCAACATGTACAAATAAATATTTTACAAATTATCAATACATTCACATGTAAGGGACTTAGAAACAATTACAAAACACATGTAAGGGACTTAGAAACAATTAAAATACAGGCACATGGCACAATTTTAAAAAAAATCAGTCTTTCCAAAGCTGGAAAAATATCTTGCTTAAATTTATTAGCAAAAGGACACTATATAGCTATTATATTATTAGAGATAAAATATATCTCAGCTCAAAAGAAATCAGAGCACATCTCCCCCAATTGAACGGCCAGTACCTTAAAGTAGATGTGTATACACTTAAGCATGCTCCTTGAAGAAAGACATTGTGCTAATATTTAGAAACGTTTTTCATAAAAATATGAAGCCTAACACTGAAACACACAATTTACCAACTGTACTATTGTAATAAACATAGGGTTACATGCTGTTTGTATTTATGACTCTGCTAACAGTGCTGTTCAATTTTGCTGATTTGTTAATTAGAGGAATTGATATTTTAGTGTTTGGGTTGAGTTTTGCACAGCATGGCATGAAGAACTATTTAGCTCAAAAAAGGCTTAGTAATAAATCATATAAATGTGAAATAAAAGATTAAACATGCAAGTCAAAAAGGATTTTGCAATATCTGGTCATTTGGGGAATTACTGAAATATTAGCATATTTAAAAAACTTTTCAGTTAACAACGATAGTTGTTATGAGGTTATTGGAAGTAGGGAAAACATGGACTATCCAGTCATGTTCACACAGATGCTTGATTTGACTTCCGTATAACACTACTGATATAATCAGGAGAGGAACCTTGAGTCAACAACTGGGCAAGATATTTATTTGAGAGGGCAAGTTAATATTAAAACCCATGGATTAAAAAAATGAGAAAATATTTAATGTACATGAGAAATTAGGTAAGATTCAAACAAAAAAACAAACGCTCTCCTGAATCTCTTGGGATGATTTGCAGTCTTGCAAAGGAATTCATGTCTTTCACATTAACATGAGCTAGAAAATGCCCAAAACATGACCTTTATTTTTGTTTTATAATCCAAAAATAAGAACTATATATCTTTCACAAAATCTACTTTGACCACCATATTGGCTGTTAGTAGAATTAAATGTGTCACAAGATTACTATGGAATTTCTCTGAACTAAGTCTCCATGTTTATATTTATCTTGGTCTCTGGTCCTGAAATTTTTGGTTTCAGTATTTCATCTTTTCTGCATCATTAACTCTAAAGGTTTTGGAGACTTGTAGTCCAAGAATGAAATATTTTATATCCTGCAGACAGGAAAATCGCAATGCTTTCTAAATAAAAGTGTTCATGCATTTTATGTTCCACTCTGTAAAAGATGTTAACAACGCATTGGTTTTCCTGGACAGATTATCAATAGATTTATCTACCTTGATCACTTAAACACTGCAATATATTCTTATAGTTGGCAAACAACAATCTAAATAATGGTACCATATATTTTTTCTCAAATTTTGGGGCTAAAAAGTGTCAATGTCTCCAATGCTTGATAGTACTACAGGATCTGAAGTGTCTTCTGAACTTTTTGCTAACTTCTTTTCCTCTTCCCTAATCTGCTCCCAATATGACCGAACCCGAAGTATATCCACTTCATTGTAGGGCTCCCATGTAACAATATCAACAGATTTATCTACCTTGATCACTTCCACAACACATGCCCCAGCTACAGCTAGCTCCACATTCTGATTCATAGAGCTTGGCAAATGCTGTAGACGTTCCTTGTGACTAATGTCATGAAGGACTGCCATTACCTCTCCAAAACTACAACTTCGTCCATTTCTCTCTCCATCCTGTAGGGAAACTATACAAATATCACCCAGATTTCTTCCCAACCAAAGGGAGCCATTGACAGCAGCAACTGATGTTACCTGAATGCTTGCACTGCTATTTCTTTGAGAGCCAAAGGCTGGCAAAGATGTAGTTGATCCTGGTCTAAGATTGTGTAAATTATGACTAGATTTTGGAGGCTTAGGTGGAATTCTTCGGATTTTATTACGGGGAGGAGGCTGTGGTGGAAGATCTTGACCCAAAAGTGTCTTAGCTGCATTATCAGGAACAGGGGGTGGAGGACGATGATGCCTCAACTCTGAAACAATTTTTCCACTTGCATTACTTGGCCTCGGAACTGTGGGGTAATATTCCTTAACAGTCAAAGTATGTCGTTTTACAGACCTTTCAGGAAGTGGAGGTGGAATGTCTACATGTCCAGCAACTTTTGAATTCCTCTTTGGCAATGGAGGAGGAACTTTGATGTCAGTGGATTCATGGTCATCTCTTACACCTCTATCTGTGACATTAATATCTGATGAAATACTGGCTGATAATTGATCTAGCGACCTTGACAATTTCATGCTGTGTGTGCTCACCAATGCCTCAAGACTATCTCCATCCTTATCTTCTTCCTCCTCATGTTCAGGATCATCTTCCCTGATTTTAAAATGTTCTTCATCAGCATTTTTTGATTTTGTCTCAGCTGCTGCTTTGTCGTAAAGCTGCAGGAACTGCTTGAAATTATCTGATGGATTTTTATTTGTGTCATAAATTGTCATTTTGGAACCAACAAACACACTCTTAGCTCGAACTTTGTCTTCTGCAGTGGCACAACTATCTACCCGAGTGTCATGAAATTCCTTCGACACCACCTGACCAGTGGGTTTAAGAACATCCAAAGAAAACATGTGAGTGCATTGATAAGTTTCTACATTCAATCTGAGAACAATGCTTGAATTGGCAATAAGGCAAAAAACACCATTATTAATTTGTACCATTTGTCTTATTAATACATCACTTGTGTCACAAAGATGTCCTAATTTATTCAAACTAATCCGCCTTTCACTCTCCACTTTGAAGATACGAGTGTTTATAACTTCAATATAGTTTTCCGTTGCTACCCAGACCTCTTCTCTATCCTCGAGAAGAATCATGGTATGCAGACTGTCACGAAAAGTCAATGATGATGGCTTCACTTGGTCATTAGGTTTGCCTTGTTTCCAAGAAGCTCTTAAAACCTTTCCATCACTAAGTCCAATATACACAAACAAATTAACAGCATCCATGTTTGTATTCTGAAAAGTGAAAAATAAAATCAATTAGCATCAGTCGCTAACGATTTTAACAAGAAAAGACTGATACTCTAATGGACAAAAGAATTTCCAGGAACACAATATGAGACCATAAAATTCTTCCTTTAACTGACCTTTGCTAAAACTATCTCTGATATTCTTCAGCGATGACACTATTGTCAAATTAGCTGCTGTGGATTTCAGACTGGCTCCATTTTCATTATGATGAACAAGACATCTTAAGCCTTCTGGTGGAAATCCCATGTTTCACATTCTGTTTTTGAGAAGTCCTAATAACAGTATTTTTAGGATGGCTGCCTTGGTGGCCATATTGGATATCAAATTGGAACCATTTCAGTTAAGGATCATCTAGACACTATTACAAATTGTCTTTTGTTGAAAGCACAATAGCAATATGACAAGACTTTAAATCAGTGATAATATTTTCAAGATGGATACTGTGGAGACCATATCAGCTGTCTGAGCAACACCATTTTCTTTAAAACCAACATTACATGATAAGAAGTCATTTAGACAAAAATCCAAGTCAATATGACCACCCATTCAGTAGAGTATTTTCATGACGGCCATATTAGCAACCAACAAAATAACATCTGAAGTATTTTAGCAACAACAAGTTTTTCCAAATTGCCAATATTGTTGCCATATTAAACATCAGACTGGCACCCTTTTCATTTAGCACCAGCAGACAATATTGAAGTCATTTAGCAAAGACAAGACATGTTGATACAACTGGGATAACAAGATTTTCAAGATACTCATACCCAGGGCTTAAGAATTGAGGGAGTTGCATATCTGGAACAGAGTAACTGCCATAACCACTTGACTTCAGTTCAATAAGCAAACATCACTTTGGTACTTTTAATGTTTAAACAACTGAACTTGGGAGTGCTGAATTTATGAGGTAGTGGAAGAAGTCCTAATGTATTTTTATCAGGAAACATGTATGAAGAATAAACAACATTATAATGGGCTCACCAAAAAACAAAATCAAGTGCAAAATGTTACAAAGAATAAAACAAAAGCCAATTTGTTTTAAGAGGGGGCTGCGGTATACTAAGACAGTTTGCTGAAGCAAGTAACCAAAATGGTACTTGAAAAAAACTTACAAGATGCTTTCAACAGACTGGTGCAAGGAAACATTTTATCAATACAGAAAAAAAATTGAAAGTCCTACTAGTTACAATGCAACAAAAATGAACAAGTCTTGATAGCAAGGTTCTATTTGACAAGGTGAGCCTTAATATGACCTCTCATGATAAAATTCTTGGTGTATTCATAGATAACAATCTTACTTGGCCTGTTCACATTAAACATGTTTCAACAATAAAGTTAATTCTTATCATTGGCTACTGAGGAAAATCAAAGCAAACATTCCTCTTCAGTATAGGGTCACCTTTTATAAAGTTTTATTCAGCCAAATCTGGACTACTGAAAAGTAATTTGGGGGTAATACCTCTAATTCAAACATAACAACACTTTTAAGACTCCAAAAAGAGGATTTGCCATTTAATTCTAGATCAATGTCCAGACAATTTTCAGGATGCAATGAATAATATAACGATTACAACAATACATAAAATAATATTTCTTAGAAAGGCTAAATTGAGGTATAAAGTATCCAGAAAAGCCATTCCTGTCTATTTAAGCAATATCTTTAACCAAAGAGATGCTGATGGTACTCTAAATTTAAAGTCTGCTGGAAGTAAAATTACATTTGCCAAGACCAGTGAAGGAATTGTTTTAAAAAAGTTTTCAATATACTGGTTCATTGGTATGGAACAACATTCCCAGTGACATAAGGCAGGCTCCTAGCATTTCTTCTCTCCATAATCAATGTCTCAAATGGATGAAATCTTTAGACAACTGAAGAGTTCTAGTAAAATAAATACTGCCTGCTTTCCTGTAATTTTGCATCATTTTCACAGTACAATTTTTCAATGCAGGTTTATAGTTTATACTTTATATATGTTTATGTGTTCAGAGATGCCTGTGCTTATGTTCCAGACTTGAAATTTAATGTGTCAAGCCAGATTCTTCACAACATGTTGTATATACTGTATATATTGTACATTACTGATAGAAGGCCTCCAGGCAAATTAATTCTGTAACTAATTGAGTTACCTTCTTCAAATAAAGTATTTATTATTATTATTATTATTATTATTATTATTATTATTATTATTATTATTATTGGTGTTTTTATTGTTGTTATTATTATTATTTTTATCATTATCATTATTATTATTATTATTATTATTATTATTATAGTAATTAGTACCTTATCTTTCAGTGTCTGACAGAGCATGCTTACTGGGATCCCATCAAGCACTTTTTCTCCAGTCTTTGTCAAACCTGTGTTGTTATAACTGTATACCTCCACTCTTTCCTCCTGTTACAAATAACAAAGTCAGTGCTGTATATCATTCAAAATCAAATTAATTCAGAAATTGTAAACCATGCAAAATGCACTTATTTACAAAAAAGAAGTTATTTGGAAAAAATTTAGAAAATGGATGTGAACAGTAAATAAACATGAAATGGCCACAGATAAAGCCAATGCTGAATGAAATGAATATTTATTTTCAAATGAATCATGGAAGAACTGCAACAAAACATTTAACATTTTCATCTTCAAAGTGAGGAAAGTGAGGAATTCATTCTAATATCTTAAACAGAAAATTCTGAACTTTTAATTATTTAAATTAAAACAGAACTTAAATTATGTTCAAGTCTAATTCATCTGATTATCTCTTTAGAGCTGTCAAACATTAACTATACACATTCTAATAAGAAGCTAAAACTTACTGGAGAAAGGTCTTCTCATGTTATGCTATTTTTAAAAATAGTTACAATTAGAAGCTGTGTCTGTAAAAAAACATTTACCCACCTACACCACTACAAACCAAAAAATCTAAGTCCATGAAAGTTTTTAAAACAAATTATAATACTTTAAAAAATTTCTTTCAAATCTAATAAGGTTATTTACAAATGCTTTTTAATAAAAAAAACCAGAAAAAAACAAGCCAAAACTGCCTGCATAGCAATGAGAATAACAATCAATTTTGAATCGAACCACTCAGAATCTATTTAAAGCAAAGTAAACTGGGACTTGTTTTTTGATGAACAACAATGTAAGAATATTGCTGTTTATCATTTATCCTTTAGAAATAAATAAGTAATAACTACTAAGATTTTTAAAGTTTAAAATATGCATATACATCAGTCTACAGAAATTTCCAGCCAGATTTACTGTGATACTGTTAGCTGGTGGTATGTTGTTCTATGCACAGTACACTGTAAAATGGAACCACATATATTAGCTTTTAAGTTGAGTTCAACTGCAAACTGGACAGTCCCAGAGTTTGTAAGGTTTAATCAGTAGAACTATAGACCCCGATCTGCAAGCACATTGTGCTATGGTAGGTTGGAAATTTTTTTATTTGCTGGTTGCCTTTTCTTATAAATGATTATATAAGGAAACAAAGTGTTTGCAAAAGTTCTGAATATTAGTGTGCTGTAAATCAAAGTTCTTTATTAGTGAACAGTGCATTACTATAGTATGTCTACAATTTCCTTCAAAGCAATTTCCATGCTGCTGTACACATTATTCAAGTATTCAATACCATTTTGTATTCACTTTTTAGTACATTTCTCTGACACTGAAAAACTGCAATTCCAACCAAATGGCAGCTTTAAAATCATCAACCCCCAGTAAATCTTTGGAAAACAGGATTCAGCTAAATTTCACTTGAATTCTAAATCAGGACTGGATGAAAGGTGTGGCAAATTTTGACTGCTATTCTCAATGGCAGCTTTATGTGCTAGTGCACTGCCAGGGACTAGCGCATTGATGGGTGGTTTGGTACAACTGTTTGCAACACTTTGGAGATGTAAAAATGTCATTTGACAGAACCAGGCACATTTCCTGGATGACTGGCCTTTGCATCAAAATATAATGTGGTGATACCATTTTTCCTGCTGTAGTATTTTAATATGATCTCATTAGGAAATATATAATAAATTCTGGTATTATTTGTATATGTAGATAGACATATTTACATAAATTTATAACATAATTTCAAATGGATTTAATACACACTGAGTTATCAGGTTCAACCTACCTCTGTTCCTATCCAGACTTCTCTGTCAACCTTAACCATACACAGCGCTGATGGCCCATAGAATGATCTACATGATATACGATAAGTGCTATTTTTGGCATCAATAACACTGCATTTACGTTCCACATTTGACTCTGTGTCTGTTACATTCTCCCATAACCACAGCAAGGTTTGATCTGGAAAATCTGACTAAAATAGAGAATGGTATTTTATAAATCTGCTTTATCTTATATGGCTGATGTGGTATCTGAGACAGATAATCATTACCTGCATTACATTAAGGGATGTTCCAATAGGGTTCTGTTCTGACAATTACAATTCAGTAAAGCACAAAACAGTGTACTTAATGATGTAAAATCACAATATACAGTTTAATTGGTTCTTATGTATAAAGAACTAAAATAATGCAAAATAAATTCAGCTGCAATAATTAAACAATAGTGATCAATTTAATGACATCCATGGCATATTTGCATTAAAACAGAAGCAGCATTAGAATGGGTGACTTTATAATAAGGGAACACTGTACACTGATGATTTTCTGTGTAACAAGGAAATTTATCAACATTGGATACAAAATACTGGACTTAACACAATGGCACTGAAACCATAATGTTTTACTGGACTTAACACAATGGCACTGAAACCATAATGTTTTACTGGACTTAACATGACAATAGCACTGACACCATAATGTTTTATTGGACTTAACATGACAATGGCACTGAAACCATAATGTTTTACTGGACTTCACATGATAATGGCACTGAAACCATAATGTTTTACTGGACTTAACATGACAATGGCACTGAAACCATAATGTTTTACTGGACTTAACATGACAATAGCACTGAAACCATAATGTTTTACTGGACTTAACATGACAATAGCACTGAAACCATAATGTTTTACTGGACTTAACATGATAATGGCACTGAAACCATGTTTTACTGGACTTAACATGACAATGGCACCGAAACCATAATGTTTTACTGGACTTAACATGACAATGGCACTGAAACCATAATGTTTTACTGGACTTAACATGACAATAACACTGAAACCATAATGTTTTACTGGACTTAACATGACAATGGCACTGAAACCATAATGTTTTACTGGACTTCACACAATGGCACTGAAACCATAATGTTTTACTGGACTTAACATGACAATGGCACTGAAACCATAATGTTTTACTGAACTTAACACAATGGCACTGAAACCATAATGTTTTACTGGACTTAACATGACCATAGCACTGACACCATAATGTTTTATTGGACTTAACATGATAATGGCACTGAAACCATAATGTTTTACTGGACTTAACATGATAATGGCACTGAAACCATAATGTTTTACTGGACTTAACATGACAATAGCACTGACACCATAATGATTTATTGGACTTAACATGACAATGGCACTGAAACCATAATGTTTTACTGGACTTCACATGATAATGGCACTGAAACCATAATGTTTTACTGGACTTAACATGACAATGGCACTGAAACCATAATGTTTTACTGGACTTAACATGACATAACACTGAAACCATAATGTTTTACTGGACTTAACATGACAATAGCACTGAAACCATAATGTTTTACTGGACTTAACATGATAATGGCACTGAAACCATGTTTTACTGGACTTAACATGACAATGGCACCGAAACCATAATGTTTTACTGGACTTAACATGACAATGGCACTGAAACCATAATGTTTTACTGGACTTAACATGACAATAACACTGAAACCATAATGTTTTACTGGACTTAACATGACAATGGCACTGAAACCATAATGTTTTATTGGACTTAACATGACAATGGCACTGAAACCATAATGTTTTACTGGACTTCACATGATAATGGCACTGAAACCATAATGTTTTACTGGACTTAACATGACAATGGCACTGAAACCATAATGTTTTACTGGACTTAACATAATAATGGCACTGAAACCATGTTTTACTGGACTTAACATGACAATGGCACTGAAACCATAATGTTTTACTGGACTTAACATGACAATAACACTGAAACCATAATGTTTTACTGGACTTAACATGACAATGGCACTGAAACCATAATGTTTTACTGGACTTAACATGACAATGGCACTGAAACCATAATGTTTTACTGGACTTAACATGACAATAGCACTGAAACCATAATGTTCTACTGGACTTAACATGACAATAGCACTGAAACCATAATGTTTTACTGGACTTAACATGATAATGGCACTGAAACCATGTTTTACTGGACTTAACATGACAATGGCACTGAAACCATAATGTTTTACTGGACTTAACATGACAATGGCACTGAAACCATAATGTTTTACTGGACTTAACATGACCAAAGCACTGAAACCATAATGTTTTACTGGACTTAACATGAATAATGGCACTGAAACCATAATGTTTTACTGGACTTAACACAATGGCACTGAAACCATAATGTTTTACTGGACTTAACATGACAATAGCACTGAAACCATAATGTTTTACTGGACTTAACATGACAATGGCACTGAAACCATAATGTTTTACTGGACTTAACATGACAATGGCACTGAAACCATAATGTTTTACTGGACTTAACATGACAATAGCACTGAAACCATAATGTTTTACTGGACTTAACATGACAATGGCACTGAAACCATAATGTTTTACTGAACTTAACACAATGGCACTGAAACCATAATGTTTTACTGGACTTAACATGACCATAGCACTGACACCATAATGTTTTATTGGACTTAACATGATAATGGCACTGAAACCATAATGTTTTACTGGACTTAACATGATAATGGCACTGAAACCATAATGTTTTACTGGACTTAACACAATGGCACTGAAACCATAATGTTTTACTTGACTTAACACAATGGCACTGAAACCATAATGTTTTACTGGACTTAACATGACAATAGCACTGACACCATAATGTTTAACTGGACTTAACATGACAATAGCACTGCCACCATAATGTTTTATTGGACTTAACATGACTATGGCACTGAAACCATAATGTTTTACTGGACTTAACATGATAATGGCACTGAAACCATAATGTTTTACTGGACTTAACATGACAATGGCACTGAAACCATAATGTTTTACTGGACTTAACATGACAATGGCACTGAAACCATAATGTTTTACTGGACTTAACATGACAATGGCACTGAAACCATAATGTTTTACTGGACTTAACATGACAATGGCACTGAAACCATAATGTTTTACTGGACTTAACATGACAATGGCACTGAAACCATAATGTTTTACTGGACTTAACATGACAATGGCACTGAAACCATATAGTTTTAATAGACTTATACAATCTGATATTATAGGTTCCTCTATTATCCTAAGCGCATACAATCCACAAAGTTTAGTGAAAGAAGTTAATCTAGAACAAAAGTTATTCTGCAAAACCCATTTACTTTTTAGATACACAGACCTTGTCCTTTGATCTTAAGACCCCAATTCACTATGCCACAACTGAAGTGTAAGCTGTGATCATTGTCTACACCTCAAAGATTTTACACAAAACCAAACATTTTTGTTTCTCAGTCACATAACTCAACATGGTTCATTCTTACTCAATTTGCAAATCAATACCAAACATTGGGGATGCTACACGGCTGGGATTTTAAAGTTTTGGGCAGAAACCATTTTTCTCCTTTCAGTAACACTTACCTCAACCTTTGACCTTTATAATCCCAAAACAAGATACTACCTTGCAAAGCAAGCCAATCACAAAGTTTGGTACATATCTGTGACGTAGACCTAATGTAGAAACTATTTTTCTTCCTTTCCTCAAGTGCAAGCAATCCATACAGTTTGTTAACTGTATCTGGTGGAGATCATTAGTTTATTCTGCTTTGTGATGGGGGTGTACAAACTGTCTGCATAGCCTTCAAATCTATACAGATCAGCATTGTTCAAGTGCAGCCACCCCTCCAGGGTCATACCAACTTCTGGCCATATTTTTTTCAGGTGCTGAGAGTTTTTCTTATGAAAGCTTGGAACTTCTGTGGGTGAATCATATTCATACTGTTTGTGTTTATGTAGAAAAAAATGGTATGAAATAATTTAAGACCGGGTAAAACAAAAGAAATTCTCTTTTATAAATATTTCAAGCTATCTGCATTCATTCATATTTGGATGTAGCATCAGATGTGATTTGTGATACCATTTGAAACCAGCTATAAGGAATGTAGCATTTTGTTTTGGATTGGTTCAACCTTCAAATAAACATCTGTAAAATCCATAGTAAATCATCCAACATTCTTATAGCACCAATATTTCTGTGTCTCATGTATTGCTACAGTGAATAAAATTTATCATAATTTCTCCACAAAATGTTATCATCGTTCTGGAGTGGAGATATGTAGGGCCCATATTTGTCTAGACAGTATTTGAGAATTCGGTGGTACAATTGATGTGTTTACTGTAGCAAATATCTATGTAAAACCACATATTAGGATCTCAAACCTTCCAGTGTAAGATTGTTGTCTCCCAACCATGCAATACCATACAAACATTTTGGATCTATTCACTGACATCATTACAAGAGTTCCATAAAAGTATTTTTCTAAGAATGAGTAGAAATGAATAAATTCCCTTATACATGCTGAATAGACATGTTTGATATAAATTAAATCAGTAAGAACATGCTTTTAATGCCAGACAATCTGAAACAATGGTAAAGCATTAATTTTGACTGCCCCTGGAACCAGTTACCAAGTAAAAGGTAAATATTAATTTGTAGTCATTGAAATCATTGCAAATGAATCAATTTCTTATAAGAATTATGTTTAATTAACAATTCCTTACCTAAGTAATGCTAAATAGGCAAAGAACATGAAAACAAATTTTAAACAGACATTACTAATAGTGTGTGAAAGGCATAAATAAAATTTCATCAAGGTCCGCAGGGGTTAGAGTAGATTCAATCAACCCAATATGTCATTGTCCAATGTTGATTTTAAACATAGATACACTGTCATAATTCACTGTTTGTGACAAAATCTTTGTGTTTTCATAATGATCTTGATACACAATAGTTGACTGTTACAATAGACATTCAGTATACTTACTTTTGTAATATTCAGCATGCACTCTGAACTGTGCATGCCTCCTGTTGGCGGTCTCAGAATGGCCCTCTGGCACAAGAAGCGGGGATTCCTCATGGTTAGCGACACAATGATATCAGCACTGGGACGATTCAGTGGGGAATTTACCCAACATTCCTCCATCAGATGCTCCAGGTAAGGAAAGTTGCTCTCAATGTTATATTCCTGAAAACAGATTTTGTTTATTATCAATCATTCCATGGATCATCACTACGACTTATTCACTAGTCATGTGGGGCCCATATTTGTCTAGCCAGCAGAGCACAATGGAGATGTTAAATCTTTTCAATGTGTGTGTGTGATGGAAAGATTCACCAGTCAAAGAGGCTTTTTAAGTCTGGAGTATACATTGTAAGTCTCCAACAGTTTAATTTTCCTACCCCATCAGCAAGTAGGAAATAATTGTTCTCACCCACTACCAATCAAATTTTTCAATACGAAAATTGTTACACAAATACAACAGTACCTCCTACTGCATTTGAATAAAAGGATATGTCAACAGGACCTACAAATAAAATCAGCTTTGCATACATACCAATCTTGGTAGCTTCTTGTGGGTCAGTGGTTCTTTCTGGGGGTTTTCCTCCAGATCTTCCTCCACCATTTATACTGGCCACTATGTATCTTGTGATAAGAAATGGCAAATAATGGTGCATATATGTAAGTGCATGTGTTCACATGCCCGAGTGTTGGAATGTTATTACTTATCTTAGATGCACATTTTCTTCATCAAAGTTATTTGGATCGGCAGCTCTTTAGTCCATCTCACTGAATCTTTATGTGAGCCAGGCATTGTAGAAAAAGGGGCAAACACAACACATTCAGGTCATGGGTTTTTTTTTTTCATTAGCATGAGATAAAATAAAAAAATACCTACAATGACACAGAACATTACTAAATCAAACAATACACAACCCCCATGCATATATATCAATATAGCAACACAATAATATGTAAATAACAACCTACCAGACACGAAGACACTAAATATTCAGATGCTACAATTCTCGTGAAATGTATTCACCACCTTAGGGGTAGACAAAATAAATAAGATGTCAATTGTCCAGAGCTAATAGAGTGCCTAGGGCTTTTATTAGGAGCCAGGCACTCAACATTACTGTCCCCATAATGCACTTTGTGTGCTTATTAATCACTCACTCATGTGCTCACTCATGACAAACACACACCTGGGTCATATTTAAATAAGGTGAACTAGTTGGTGACCCAACAAAAGCGTGCTAACAAAAGCATGTAGACAAAAACGCGCCAGGACAAAAGCGTGCCAAGAAAAGCACGCCGACCTGCACTCAGCAAAACATATAAATAAAAAAAAAACAAAACTAAAATTGTTCAGAAATAAAAAAGCAAATACTATTTATTATAACATTATTATAATTTTTTTTTAGTATAATATTGTTATGATGCTCTCATAAGTTTAAACACAGCTTGAAAAATTAAAACTCCGATTTAATATAAAGAACATCACTTTAAAAGAGTTTTCTGAGTACTTAGCCTATAGTTCTTCTATGTAAGACCAAATACTACAAAAAAATAAGAAATAATTGTAATTTTAACATGTTCAAATGTTTCAATTGACATTTACTGAGTTTATTACTCTAAACGCTAATGTTATATGGGATCCCTAGTATGAAAGTAAATTACTTTGATCATGGGTTACAGTTAATTAGAATTGGAATGAGAATAATGGTCTTTGCTTTGTATTGTTGAAGACCACACACATTGTTTACTTGAATTTAATTTATACCTGTGCGGTTTTGTTGTGCGCGCTTTTGTTAGGGTTGTTTTGCACCATGCACATATGTCAGTATGCTTTTGTCCACACGCTTTTGTTACGGAGCCGAACTAGTTATATCTGTCTGGATGAGAACATTTTATAATAGAAGCCAGCAACTCACTAAATGACAACATCACATATCAAAGATGCTAATGGTATGGTTATCATCCAGTTTCATTTCTTTCATTCATTTATTCAAGAATTTGAAATGCTTATTATGTCATTGACTGCAGGAACAGCAATGTCAATATGGCTTCAATCCATGTAGTCCTTCTCATCGCAAAGAACCAATATGGCTTCAATCCATACAGTCCGTGGAGATGAAATTCAGGATAGGCAGGCAAAAACACGACTCACAGATGTCACACAGATATGTGGAAGCATAGTAGACAATTACCTTTAGACCAGGTCTTTTCCCAGAAATCTTCATGGCTTTGGAAATCTGAGCCAGATTGGTATATGACTCATATGGACGGTGGCCAGATAAAACTTCAGTTATCACCATAGCAAAAGAGAATATATCAACCTGTGGGTAAATGAAAATTTTCGTTAGAATTTTATTTATATTTAGCTCTCTCTCTCCAAATTTAACTAGTGTATACTATCTAAGTACATCAGACACTAGTGATAAATAAACAAATGCAGACAAACATTAAAACCTAAAAATCATTTTATTTAATTTCCATTATACAAATATTAGGCAATTTCATTTATCTTAACAAGCAATACAAAACATCATTTGGGACTTTTCAAACAAGTTTCATCACGATTGATTGTGTACCTCTGGAAAAAGAGAACAATATAAGAATGCTATTCAAAGAATGCATTACAGAACAATATGATTGTGAAAGGTGTAATGGATAATATGCATGGCTTTGGCCAAGTGGTTTACAATGAATAAAGGTGTAATGGATAATATACATGGCTTTGGCCAAGTGGTTTACAATGAATACAGGTGTAATGGATAATATGCATGGCTTTGACCAAGTGGTTTACAATGAATAAAGGTGTAATGGATAATATGCATGGCTTTGGCCAAGTGGTTTACAATGAATAAAGGTGTAATGGATAATATGCATGGCTTTGACTAAGTGGTTTACATTGAATATAGGTGTAATGGATAATATGCATGGCTTTGGCCAAGTGGTTTACAATGAATAAAGGTGTAATGGATAATATGCATGGCTTTGACCAAGTGGTTTACAATGAATAAAGGTGTAATGGATAATATGCATGGCTTTGACCAAGTGGTTTACAATGAATAAAGGTGTAATGGATAATATACATGGCTTTGACCAAGTGGTTTACAATGAATAAAGGTGTAATGGATAATATGCATGGCTTTGGCCAAGTGGTTTACAATGGATAACGATGTAATGGATAATACGCATGGCTTTGACCAAGTGGTTTACAATGAATAAAGGTGTAATGGATAATATACATGGCTTTGACTAAGTGGTTTACATTGAATACAGGTGTAATGGATAATATGCATGGCTTTGACCAAGTGGTTTACAATGAATAAAGGTGTAGTGGATAATATGCATGGCTTTGACCAAGTGGTTTACAATGAATAAAGGTGTAATGGATAATATACATGGCTTTGACTAAGTGGTTTACATTGAATATAGGTGTAATGGATAATATGTATGGCTTTGGCCAAGTGGTTTACAATGAATAAAGGTGTAATGGATAATATGCATGGCTTTGACCAAGTGGTTTACAATGAATAAAGGTGTAGTGGATAATATGCATGGCTTTGACCAAGTGGTTTACAATGAATAAAGGTGTAATGGATAATATGCATGGCTTTGACCAAGTGGTTTACAATGAATAAAGGTGTAATGGATAATATACATGGCTTTGACTAAGTGGTTTACATTGAATACAGGTGTAATGGATAATATGCATGGCTTTGACCAAGTGGTTTACAATGAATAAAGGTGTAATGGATAATATGCATGGCTTTGGCCAAGTGGTTTACAATGAATACAGGTGTAATGGATAATATGCATGGCTTTGGCCAAGTGGTTTACAATGAATACAGGTGTAATGGATAATATGCATGGCTTTGGCCAAGTGGTTTACAATGAATACAGGTGTAATGGATAATATGCATGGCTTCGACCAAGTGGTTTACAATGAATAAAGGTGTAATGTATAACATACATGGCTTTGGCCAAGTGGTTTACAATGAATACAGGTGTAATGGATAATATGCATGGCTTTGACCAAGTGGTTTACAATGAATAAAGGTGTAATGGATAATATGCATGGCTTTGGCCAAGTGGTTTACAATGAATACAGGTGTAATGGATAATATGCATGGCTTTGACCAAGTGGTTTACAATGAATAAAGGTGTAATGGATAATATGCATGGCTTTGGCCAAGTGGTTTACAATGAATACAGGTGTAATGGATAATATACATGGCTTTGGCCAAGTGGTTTACAATGAATACAGGTGTAATGGATAATATGCATGGCTTCGACCAAGTGGTTTACAATGAATAAAGGTGTAATGGATAACATACATGGCTTTGGCCAAGTGGTTTACAATGAATACAGGTGTAATGGATAATATGCATGGCTTTGGCCAAGTGGTTTACAATGGATAACGATGTAATGGATAATACGCATGGCTTTGGCCAAGTAGTTTACAATGAGGATTATGTCAAAATCACACTATTTTGTTTCACTTCAGAATAAAATTAAATGAATCTGATTAGACAGTCACAAGTACATTATCATACAATACATATCCAGTCAGATGGTGTAACAAGCACACAATATCATACATCCCTAGTCAGATGGGGGTAATGAGCACAAATTATATTGTACATCCCTAGTCAGACAGTGTAACAAGTACACATTATATCATACATCCTTAGTCAGATGGTGTAAAAAACACACAATATCATATATCCCTAGTCAGATGGTTTAACAAACACAATCATACATCCCTAGTCAGATGGTGTAAAAAGCACACAATATCATATATCCCTAGTCAGATGGTGTAACAAACACACATATACATCCCTAGTCAGATGGTGTAACACACATATACATCCCTAGTCAGATGGTATAACAAACACACATATACATCCCTAGTCAGATGGTGTAACAAACACACATATTCATCACTAGTCAGATGGTGTAACAAACACACACATACATCCCTAGTCAGATGGTGTAACAAACACACATATACATCCCTAGTCAGATGGTGTAACAAACACACATATACATCCCTAGTCAGATGGTGTAACAAACACACATATACATCACTAGTCAGATGGTGTAACAAACACACACATACATCCCTAGTCAGATGGTTTAACAAACATACATATACATCTTTAGTCAGACAGTGTAATAAACACAAATGATATTGTACATCCCTAGTCAGATGGTGTAACAAGTACATATGATATCATACATCCCTAGTCAGATAGTGTAACAAGTACACATGATATCATACATCCCTAGTCAGATAGTGTAACAAGTACATATGATATCATACATCCCTAGTCAGATAGTGTAACAAGTACACATAATATCATACATCCGTAGTCAGATAGTGTAACAAGCACAAATATTATATCATTAATTATAGCCTGGAAATTGTCTGTACATTTTGAATCTATTGCGTGTGGATGGAAGTTTAATATTTTTGTGAGTTGTAACCAGCATACTGTCAACCATCCAAACAGCAAGTCAGCAAACTTGATGCTGCTATACCCGCCACCTGGCAGCTACTTTTTTACTGGCAGTCTGCTGTATTAATCAGGGCCACCTGGCAGAAACTTTATTCAATGTCAGTCCCAGATCATTTATTTTCAAATATCCCAAACTAAAGTTAGTAAATTTTACTTGCTGAAATTTTCCTTCATTCCATACATATCTGTTACATGTGTTACTTGATTATAACACTAATGTGACCTTTTAACTACCAAAACTCATCTAATCATGGAATAGCTTGCTAAATGCATTATATTCCTGAAATAAATGGAAGATAACTCCTAAGAACTGCTCAACTGATGAAAAGGCACAAATGAATTTAATTTTGGTATTTGTAAAACCTTAAGAATGAGTCAAAAGAAAAGGTACAAAAGGACAAGCAAATTACAAACAGATGACTGACAAAGCTTGGCACCATTTCCTCTGTCCGAAAGGAGACTACCATCAACTGACTTCTGTCTAAACAAGTTCTGTTGCTTAAAATTACGTGATTTGAGAGGTAGTCAATGTGCCCTTAACATATGACTGGATATTTGAAGGAAAACTTGCAATAACAACAGAAGTGAAAATGAAATCAAAATGAGGCACCCCAAAATTTAGAGGTGCTAGGTGGCACTGTAAACACTAAGGTATAAAAAAGTAAAAAAATAATGAAAACTAAGCATGCCAGTACACACCATTAAAGTAGGAAAATCTAAAAGTAATATCAGTTATAATGAATGGTTTCAGATTTAAATGTATTTTAGCATCACATGATTTTGATGTAATGTACACTATGATGTCACAATCTGATGATGTTATCACTTATATAAGGAATGGGATAAAAATGTATTTGCTTGATATGAACATACAGTTTCTACTTAATTTTTCCCAACCAAGCAGATACAGTCTGGCCAGGCTGAGCCAGACTGTATCATGCATTTACCTTTTCATCATAAGCCAATCCATCAAGAACTTCTGGCGCTTGGTATCCTGGAGTCCCAACCATTCCCATGGTGCCTCCAGACCAACAATACTTGGAGATCCCATAGTCAGAAAGTTTGACGTTGACACTGGAATCCAAATCACGTGATGTAACTAAAATATTGTCAGTCTTAAGGTCTCTATAGGTAATACCATTGTCATGGAGGTACTGAAGACCTTTTGCAATCTAAAACAAAGGAAAATTATAAAATATGAAGTCACTGGAATACATCCATTTCCCAACACATGGTTCAAGATGAAGAGAAAAATTTGCAGTGTTCCTATGCTTATGAAAACAATTACTAAATGCAAAACAATATTTAAGCAGGCTGACACAGAACCAGAGAGAGGGAGAAAGCTGAACACACAATCCCCAAATTATTTTAAACTGAACATATCTAATTTTCCATTATATAACTATGTCTCAATTGCTCCATTCTCGGGTTAAAGTGCGCAGAATGTCTCAATTGCTACCCACCCCCACCCCCTTTCTGGGTTCTTGGCTGGGAGTCTGATAATCCTTCCTACATAAAAGGCAAATAATGGCTACAAGCTTTTGATCTGGACTACATGCTGTGAGCATCTAGAAGAAGAATGTTGGAAGACTCCAGTAAGAATCACCAAACCATGGGAAGCTACTGGCAAATTTCTCACATACCCACAATGGCCAAGCCTACTTTATCCCATGAGGACTGAGGTGAGATGACACTAATCAGTAAGAGTAACCCTTTTAGACCACTTGACCACTTATGGCCCTATAAATATTGATACAAGTAAATGAATCAAAATGATCTCACCTGAAATATAATCTTAAAGGTCAAATCTTTGTCAAGAACTGGTGGAAATGTTTTGTCTTTATCTCTGTACTTGTTGAAAGGTGGTCTTTTCTCATTTTCTTTGTCCAAAATGTTTCTCAGGCTTCCCCAGGGAGCTAACTCTAATACCATCACAAGCTTTGGACTGAAAGACAGTCCAATGAAGGATATCACACAGGGATGCTGCAATTTGCTGGTTAATGCAACTTCCTGCCTCATTTCTATCAGAGATCGATAAGCCTGAAAAAAAAAGAAAATGGGAGATTTCAACTACCATGTGAACCTACTATCAGCTGGATTCACCTGATCTGCCACTATGCAATATATTGGAAGATCAGGGTGTACAAAGTTTGTTAGGACTAATCAGTAGAACAAACAACGCATTATACAACTACAGCAGATCTGAGTCTATGCTATTTGTAAGACAGTCATATATAAGTAATGGTATGAAATACAATTTGGTACTCACTTCAATAAAACAATGGCATTGAAAGAAAATGAAGTAGTGAAACATACCAAAATAAGCCCTCTTTTTAACTCTGCATAATGGCCATGTGTTTTGGTTTTATTTGCATAATGGCCATGTGTTTTGGTTTTATTTGCATAATGGCCATGTGTTTTGGTTTCATTTGTATAATGGCCATGTGTTTTGGTTTCATTTGTATAATGGCCATGTGTTTTCGTTTCATTTGTATAATGGCCATGTGTTTTGGTTTTATTTGTATAATGGCCATGTGTTTTGGTTTCATTTGTATATTGGCCATGTGTTTTGGTTTTATTTGCATAATGGCCATGTGTTTTGGTTTCATTTGTTTAATGGCCATGTGTTTTGGTTTCATTTGTATAATGGCCATGTGTTTTGGTTTTATTTGCATAATGGCCATGTGTTTGGTTTTATTTGTATAATGGCCATGTGTTTTGGTTTTATTTGTATAATGGCCATGTGTTTGGTTTTATTTGTATAATGGCCATTGTATTTTCATTTCATTTGTATAATGGTCATGTGTTTTGGTTTCATTTGCATAATGGCCATGTGTTTTGGTTTCATTTGTATAATGGCCATGTGTTTTGGTTTCATTTGTATAATGGCCATGTGTTTGGTTTTATTTGTATAATGGCCATGTGTTCTCGTTTCATTTGCATAATGGCCATGTGTTTTGGTTTCATTTGTATAATGGCCATGTATTTTGGTTTCATTAGTATATTGGCCATGTGTATTGGTTTCATTTGTGTAATGGCCATGTGTTTTGGTTTCATTTGTATGAAGGCCATGTGTTTTGGATTCATTTGCATAATGAACATGTGTTTTGGTTTCATTTGTATAATGGCCATGTGTTTTGGTTTCATTTATATAATAGCCATGTGTTTTGGTTTTATTTGCATAATAGCCATGTGTTTTGGTTTCATTTGTATAATGGCCATGTGTTTTTGCTTCATTTGTATAATGGCCATGTGTTTTTGTTTCATTTGTATAATGGTCATGTGTTTTGGTTTCATTTGCATAATGGCCATGTGTTTTGGTTTCATTTGTATAATGGCCATGTGTTTTGGTTTCATTTGTATAATGGCCATGTGTTTGGTTTTATTTGCATAATGGCCATGTGTTTTGGTTTCATTTGCATAATGGCCATGTGTTTTGGTTTCATTTGTATAATGGCTATGTATTTTGGTTTCATTAGTATATTGGCCATGTGTATTGGTTTCATTTGTGTAATGGCCATGTGTTTTGGTTTCATTTGTATAAAGGCCATGTGTTTTGGATTCATTTGCATAATGACCATGTGTTTTGGTTTCATTTGTATAATGGCCATGTGTTTTGGTTTCGTTTTTATATAATAGCCATGTGTTTTGGTTTTATTTGCATAATAGCCATGTGTTTTGGTTTCATTTGTATAATGGCCATGTGTTTTGGTTTCATTTGTATAATGGCCATGTGTTTTGGTTTCATTTGCCTAATGGCCAATTGTTTTGGTTTCATTAGCTTAGTGACCATGTGTTTTGGTTTCATTTGTATAATGGCCATGTGTTTTGGTTTCATTTGTATAATGGCCATGTGTTTTGGTTTCATTTGTATAATAGCCATGTGTTTTGGTTTTATTTGCATAATAGCCATGTGTTTTGGTTTCATTTCTATAATGACCATGTGTTTTGGTTTCATTTGTATAATGGCCATGTGTTTTGGTTTCATTTGCTTAATGGCCATGTGTTTTGGTTTCATTTGTATAATGGCCATGTGTTTTGGTTTCATTTGTATAATGGCCATGTGTTTTGGTTTCATTTGTATAAGGGCCATGTGTTTTGGTTTCATTTGCTTAATGACCATGTGTTTTGGTTTCATTTGCTTAATGGCCATGTGTTTTGGTTTCATTTGTACAATGGCAATGTGTTTTGGTTTCATTTGCTTAATGGCCATGTGTTTTGGTTTCATTTGTATAATGGCCATGTGTTTTGGTTTCATTTGTATAATGGCCATGTGTTTTGGTTTCATTTGCTTAATGGCCATGTGTTTTGGTTTCATTTGTATAATGGCCATGTGTTTTGGTTTCATTTGTATAATGGCCATGTGTTTTGGTTTCATTTGCTTAATGGCCATGTGTTTTGGTTTCATTTGTATAATGGCCATGTGTTTTGGTTTCATTTGTATGATGGTCATGCGTTTTGGTTTTATTTGTATAATGGCCATGTGTTTTGGTTTTATTTGCATAATGGCCATGTGTTTTGGTTTTATTTGTATAATGGCCATGTGTTTTGGTTTTATTTGTATAATGGCCATGAGTTTTGGTTTCATTTGTATAATGGCCATGTGTTTTGGTTTCATTTGTATAATGGCCATGTGTTTTGGTTTCATTTGCTTAATGACCATGTGTTTGGTTTTATTTGTATAATGGCCATGTGTTTTCGTTTCATCTGTATAATGGCCATGTGTTTTCGTTTCATCTGTATAATGGCCATGTGTTTTGGTTTCATTTGTATGATGGCCATGTGTTTTGGTTTCATTTGTATAATGGCCATGTGTTTTGGTTTCATTTACTTAATGACCATGTGTTTTGGTTTCATTTGCTTAATGGCCATGTGTTTTGGTTTCATTTGTATAATGGCCATGTGTTTTGGTTTCATTTGTATAAGACAATAATGGTTATTTCATAGTGAGGGACCAACATGTTGGCAGGGAACAAGAGGTTCTACGGATGCTTATATATAGTAAGACCAGGAGTGCTGGATCTATCATGGTAGCTCCCTGACCATTCAGCGGAGCATTGGGACTGAAATATCTTGTGGTGATGAACTGGATGCCACAAGATACATGTTTCAATTTTTGCAATCATTTATCAAAATATTTGTGAAAACTTGTCATTTATCACTATTTGAGTGTAAACTTGTTAGTGTGTGTGTGCATGTGTGTGATTTCCATTTTTAATGTAGATTTTAAAAAATTTCAGTCATATTGATATGATGTCTACAGTGTGAAAATTCAGTGATGTCTAGCACTAGTGCATCATGTGGAAGACATGTAGCATCCTGTCCCATACAATAACATTATCCTGACACCTGGCCAACCAGTCCAAACACCAACCTCTTAATAGTGAGCACTGAACAAGGTAGCTGTTATTACCATTTTTATAAGTCTTTAGTATGACTTGGCCAGGGTTTGAACCCATAACCTCTTACATCTGAGGCAGAAACTCTAACCACTTGGCCACCTGAGCGGTTGAAAACTTGTTTCAGATGTACTAAATCATTTAGCAATATTTTAGTGAAAATTTCTTCATTGTTTTTGTTAATTTATCTTTATTTAAGTGAAATAACTTTGAACAATCATTAATCTGTTTTATTTTGCATATAATTTTTTTGTTCAATATGAGTTCATTACTCGTTTCCACTGCAATATGTTACAGTTATTAACTGTATTATTAATACTGGTTATTGAAGTCAGTACGCATCAGTGTGTTAAATATCCAACATTGGATTTTGTATGCATGAATGTGATATAGGGTTTTCTACCTTTAAATCATCAATAAATAAACATCATATTTTTTTCACCATTTCTTAGTGTCTTTGCTGTGATCTAATGCCAATTCCGTTCATCTTGTTACATCATGATAATTAACTGACTGATGATGATGATGATGACGATGATGATGATGATGATGATCAATATGATGATGATGATACAAATTTAAATTATCCAAACTCACTGGCAGGCATGGATTTTCTCTGCATTAATTACAATAATGTGCAGAACAAACCACTGTACAAAGGGCGTTCTTGCAGACAGCTGAAAAGTCTGGATATACATTTGGTTTATACTATTTTGCATTCTATGAGATGCCTATATATGACTGAGACAGTCCATATTTGCATTCCACAAAGAAGCAAACTGAAAAATGACAGTCCATACTGTTCTTGATGCTACCAGAAAAGTTATATATGACAACATAGACAATCTGCATTGTTTGCATTCTACAAAAAGATGCTATCAGACAAATGGTATATGACTGGGATAGTGGATGTTGTATTACATTCATCTGATTTATTCACAACTGAATGCAGCCTAGTACATCATAAAATGCAAAGCTAAAAAGTATACTTTTTTCTGTCACCATCTTTGTCAAATGCAAAAATCACAAAATTATATTTTCCATGTAACTGATATATAAATAATTGATAATTTACCATTAAAAATATTATTATTATTTTTATACCTTCATGCTTTCCATCTCATCCAAGTCAAGGGACTCAGTGTTCCTAGATATATTTGAGTACATATCGTCTCTTTCAAATCCTCCACTCTCATCATCGGTACTTCTTGTGGATGTGTTGGAGGGCATTGATCCTGTCCCACTGTCCACGCTTGAGTGTCCAGCACCATACTTGTTGCGAATGTCACCATGGTAAACTTTTATTGCAACATTATCATCTCCAAATTTACCTTTATAAACTGATCCGGTCACACCACCACCAAGAAAATTCTCTTTGGAACTTGTATCAAAATCTAATTTTGTAGCATCCAGGAAGAATTTCTCTGGAAGTTCTTTCATAAGTAGCTCTGGAATGAGTCTTGATAATGGAAGAGGAACACCTTTCCGACAGGCTATTGATATTCCTTGCAACATAAATCGGGCACAATGATCCACAGTGAAATGATCTAGGTCACTGGGAGGAGTACCATTCACTGGGTAGCAGATAGGACATACAGCATAACTGTACATCTTCCGTCGACCATACTCATCAGGTTCATTCAGACCTAAATGTTCATCAAGATAGAAAATGTTATTTGTGTTCTCCTCAAATCATTCCCTAAGTTCACAAGTTCTGATGATTAAAACTAAAAATGTATACATAGAGCTTTTTTGATTATCATAGCAATATTTTTAATTATTTTTCTGCAAAGTTTTGATTAACAAAGTGGGTTGATTTGAAACAGTTCCATATCAATCACTGTAACACATTAATTAATTTTTAACAAAAAAGTCCTCTTCTTAACTATGCTTAATGGCGATGTGTTTTGGTTTTATTTGTATAATGGCCATGTGTTTTGGTTTCATTTGCATAATGGCCATGTGTTTTGGTTTTATTTGTATAATGGCCATGTGTCTTGATTTTATTTGCATAATGGCCATGTGTTTTGGTTTTATTTGCATAATGGCCATGTGTTTTGGTTTTATTTGTATAATGGCCATGTGTTTTGGTTTTATTTGCATAATGGCCATGTGTTTTGGTTTCATTTGTATAATGGCCATGTATTTTGGTTTCATTTGTATATTGGCCATGTGTATTGGTTTCATTTGCTTAATGACCATGTGTTTTGGTTTTATTTGTATAATGGCCATGTGTCTTGATTTTATTTGCATAATGGCCATGTGTTTTGGTTTCATTTGCATAATGGCCATGTGTTTTGGTTTTATTTGTATAATGGCCATGTGTCTTGATTTTATTTGCATAATGGCCATGTGTTTTGGTTTTATTTGTATAATGGCCATGTGTTTTGGTTTCATTTGCATAATGGCCATGTGTTTTGGTTTTATTTGCATAATGGCCATGTGTTTTGGTTTCATTTGTATAATGGCCATGTGTTTTGGTTTCATTTGTATAATGGCTATATGTTTTCGTTTCATTTGTATAATGGCCATGTGTATTTGTTTCATTTGTATAATAGCCAGGTGTTTTCATTTAATTTGTATAATGGCCATGTGTTTTGGTTTCATTTGTATAATGGCCATGTGTTTTGGTTTCATTTGTATAATGGTCATGTGTTTTGGTTTCATTTGCTTAATGACCATGTGTTTGGTTTCATTTGCTTAATGGCCATGTGTTTTGGTATTATTTGTATAATGGCCATGTGGTTTGGTTTCATTTGTATAATGGCCATGTATTTTGGTTTCATTTGTATAATAGCCATGTGTTTTGGTTTCATTTGCATAATGGCCATGTGTTTTGGTTTCATTTGTATAATGGCCATGTGTTTTGGTTTCATTTATATAATGGCCATGTGTTTTCGTTTCATTTGTATAATGGCCATGTGTTTTGGTTTCATTTGCTTAATTGGTTTACCTAAAATTGTGCTAAAACAGTGTGACCCCGCTATAATGCGGTAGTTGGGAGTTATAGTACCTGACCGTGTTATGAACCGAACCGTGTTATAAGCAACCATGTATGTTACCAACAAATTTGCAGGGTTTTGGGTAGGTGGGTAATAAAAGCAGGTGCAAAAACGTGTGCATCACTGGCACAGTTACCATTTTAAATCAATGTATATTAAGTGAGAAAAACACCTACAGTGATAACAGATTACATATATAATATATCACTTTATTCAGAGAACCATGCATTGGCGCATACATGTCTAATGTATAGCATGAATAGAGTATCAACACCGTGTACTCACCCAAAAATCTCATCATATACATTGAATCCACAATACAGATATTTCCATTGAAAATATCTGCATCGGTATGTGACTGAATACAGTAGAAAAAAAATAATGTGAAAAAATAAGAAGCAAATAGTATGTAACAAATGATGAAACAGTATGTCTGATAACTGTTATTAATTTTACACTGCTAGTTTTCTCATCTATGATCTGTAATACTTTATTATTGTTTGAAAAACTGTAATTTTCAGTTGCTTTCTGACTGCAGCAATAAACAACGGGGTTATATTTGTAGGGAATGGACGACATTATGCTTGGTGGCTTGCATTTGATTTTTATAAATTGTTGACCTATAATTTGAACAAGTTTAGCCCAGCAACTGATGTTGATGATGAGCAATGTACTTAAATTAATTGATTTATAAATTTAGTTGAGAATCTTTTATCAACTGCCGCATTGTTTGTTGCTTATTTGTGAATGCAGTTTACAGAACATATGTCAGATATTGTTTGAGCTGTGATTGTATAGGGAATGCATTGTAGACAAACACAAAGTAAATTTGATGGCTTCATTGCTCATGGACCAGTAATAAGAACATTAACCCTTATGAGCTGTCATCTTTCAACAATAAACAAAGACCAAAGTTCTCAAAAGGCCCAGACATGGGTTCAGATACTCATATTTCTGATGCTTATTTTGGCACAAAACTGTAAGAAATTTGTTAAATTTATAAATTTTAGGAGTCACGCTATGATTGTTTTATATTAAAATCCATATGTGATTTCCTCCCCAAAATGATAATAAACTTTCTACACATTATTTTTGCACTTTTAAGAACAAATGTTGTCTGTGTAGGAGAATAATACATGTGATATTTCGGGAGCAATGCCACAAACGTCTTATATTCAAATTTAAAAGCAATCTCTTTTCCAAAAAGATAACAAAACATTATGTAATTTACTTTATGTACTTAATTTTTTTTTAATGAGAAAAATACAGGTAAAAAGATAAATGAAATTTCAGGAGCCATGCCATGATCGTTTCATATTAGAATCTTTTTGTGATTTCCTATCCAAAATGATAATAAACTTTCTACATGTTATTTTTGCACTTTTAAGAAGAAATGTTTTCCATGTACAAGAATAATACATGCACATGTATATGATATACACATCTCTTTCCCAACATGATAATAAAACTTTATGGAATTGACTTTACGGTCTTAAAAGAAAAGTTAAATGAAATTTTGGGAGCCATGACATGACCACGTTATATCCAAATTTGCATTATTATGGAGTGTGTTATAGCCTGGTCACACTGTAACATTTTTGTGAAAAATGTTAAAATCAAAAAAGTTATTAAAAGTTCCCCACCCACCACTGCAAATACTACTGTAACAGATTAAAAATCTAATCATGTCATCTACAACTAAATACAAATACACCAATCAATTTTTTTCATTTCAACCTGAATCACATTTTTCTTTTAACTTCTGAGTGTTAAAACTATCTCTAATAATGATATATTCTTCAACAATAACCAGATTTCAAATTATGATGGCTATGGTGGCCATATTGGATATCAGACTGGCACCATTTCCATTTAGGACCAAATAAATATTATAAAAAGTCTTTTGGTAAAAGCACAATACCAATATGACCATTCTTTCATGAGTAGTAGGTAGAAGATTTTCAAAATGGCTACTGTCGTTGCCATACTGGATGTCTGAGTAGCAATATTTTAATTTAAGATCAACTAGGCATCATAAGTTGTTTAGTAAAAGCCCCATGTTGAAACAAACAGCCATTCAGGTGGAGTACCAATAACAAATATTGTCAGCATGACCACCATTACAGGTGGCAATACTTAAATGTACAAATTTCACCATTTTTATTTAGGACAAACTAGATATCATAAAAAGTCATCTGTTGAAAACCCCATGGCATAATAACTTTTATGTAGGACAAACTAGACATCATAAAAAAATCTTCTGTTCAAAAACCCATGGCATTATAACTTTTATTTAGGAAAAACTAGACATCATAAAAAAATCATCTATTGAAAACCCCATGGCATAATAACTTTTATTTAGGACAAACAAGACATCATAAAAAGTCATCTGTTGAAAACTCCATGGAATAATAACTTTTATTTAACACTACCTAGACATCATTAATGTCATCTGTTGAAAATCCCATGGCATAAAAACTTTAATTTAGAACAAATTAGACAACATAAAATGTCTTCTGTTGAAAACTCCATGGCATTATAACTTTTATTTAGGACAAACATATTTGACAACATATCAGCACAATTTTCATTTAGGGCAAACCTTATTTGACAACATATCAGCACAATTTTCATTTAGGACAAACCATATTTGACAACATATCAGCACAATTTTCATTTAGGACAAACATATTTGACAACATATCAGCACGACTTTCATTTAGGACCAACCAGACATCATAAGAAATCTTTTAGGTAAAACCCTATGGTGATCTGACACCATACATTCAAGAGGAGTAGTGAAAACAATATTTTCTAGATGGCCACTGTAGTGTCTATATTGGAAGTCAGGTGGAACCAACTCCATGTAGGAGCAACCTGACATCACAAAATGTCTTCTGGTGAAGACTCCATGGCAATAAAATTTCCAAGATTTCCAAGATGGCTGTTGTGGCGGTCATTTTGGGCATCAGATCAGTAACATTCATTTACAGCATGATCAACTAGACATCATAAAATAACTTTTAGAGAAAACCCAATTCTGATATGACCATCCAATCAGTAGAAACAGTGATAAACAAGATGACCACTGTGGTGGCCATTTTGAATGTTCAAGTGGCACCATTTTCATTAAAAACCACCTAGACCATGAGATGATGTCAAATGACGGTCAACATCTCATCCTATAAACTCATCTGTAGTAATACCACCATAACTGCCAAAAAATTCTAATTCATGCCTATAAGCTAAATAGTTTTTGTGTTATGGTACTAAAATGGATTTGGGTACATAGAGGTATCTATGCTTGGACATACAGCAGCAAAACAATATGCCCCACATCTGCTTGCTTCAAGACAATTTACAAGGGTGTGGTGGACTAGATTGTATCATCATGTCATAATGCCAAATTTTACAATACCAGACAATTTACAAGGGTATAGTTGACTAGAGTGTATCACATTGTATGATGCCAGACAATTTACATGGGTATAGTTGACTAGAGTGTATCACATTGTATGATGCCAGACAATTTACAAGGGTATAGTTGACTAGAGTGTATCAAATTATATGATGCCAGACAATTTACAAGGGTATAGTTGACTAGAGTGTATCAAATTGTATGATAGACAAACGTTTACAATATCAGAGAATGTATCTTACGCTTGCTGCTATTTCAGATAATTTGATGTGAGTAGGTATCTTCACAGACAAGTGTTCACAATTCCAGAGAATGTATGAGATCCATACTTCTATTTCAATGAGATAGCAAGTGAGGACACATCTTCATATAGCAAAAAATGCAATGACAGAGCACTATTTATTTCCTGTACTTTTGTTTTTTTTTATGAAAAATAAATTGACTGAATTTCTGTCATCCCAATCTGATACAAATTAAATGATTTTGAAAAATGTTTTCAAACAGATTGCAGTCAACAGAATTCTGTAGCGCTAGTAGTTTGGTTCAAGCCACAACTTTGATGTGAAGAAAACATACATACATACATACATACATACATACATACATACATACATACATAAATACATACATACATATTCCTTGAACAAAATGCATTTGCTATTAATTGTGGTAGTCTATTCAACTGGAGTTGTGAGGTATGAAATTCTCTCTCTCTCTCATACACATACACACACACACACACACACACACACACACAGAGTTCTCACTCACTATAATACAGACCCTATTATAAGGGAGGAAAAGCCATGAATCACATGTCCTTACAAACCAGTAATATTTTGCATAAAATACCTCAATATAAAGCAACCTCATCCACAAGTCAATTCATTTTTTTATTCAACAGATGCAAGGTTGTGACATAGACTCCATCTCTTAAAAGCAGCATCCTTTTAAGATTGCATTACCATCGACTACATTTTTTTAAATTAAAGAAGTTTGTGAGGGTATTGCAAAGTATGGTTTGAAATTTGTAACATATGAAAGGTTGAAGGTCAAACATTTGTGACCTAGACTGTAACTATGCCAGGTAAATACTCTCCAAGATTAATGGTGTAGTATGATTCAGAAAGAGTCAGATTCTGAAAGTAATTGGGAAAACACAGTATTAAAAAACTCCAAGAGTATTAATGCCTTTTTACTCACTGGACCTTAACCAAATTTAAAGTCACTGTGACCTTGACCTTTTTACCCTAAATTTCAACTGGTTTGCAAAGGTCTTTTGTGTGTCTAAACCATCAATATTTGATATAGGTCATAGTGGTCATGAACATCTAATCTAATGAGCAATAGATGTATTCCTTGTTTCCTGTACAAGCCATCTACAAGGTCAAGGTCTTTGTTGCAGAACTGTTTAAAATGTTATTGTGGAATCCATTTTTTCTTAGTCACTGCTATCTTAACCTCTGACCTACTGAATCAAAATTTATTCTTGCCTCAACTGCATGAAATATACAAAGTTGGGTTAAGTATGTGGCGAAGAGCACAAATTACTGAACAGAAGCTATTTTTTCTTTTTACAATAACTTTGACTTGGATTTCTGATCTACTGAACTCAAATTTAGTATTGTCCATCTTGCTTCAAGTTCAACCATCTACAAAGTTTGGTACCACTATGTTAGATGGCTTAAAACTGCTTACTAACATCGACATTAAAGGTACCAAATAGAATTACAGATGGATGTGATAACATTATATGCTCTGCCTTTTGACAGACATATAAAACGGATCAATAAAAAGTATACAAAATGATACACTTCTTAGCATGCAAAATTTTATTTTCTGATATTGTATCAACCAATAAATTAGTCTGAACCTTCAAAATAAAAAAAAAATGTATAGGAACTGCGATGCAGACTTTGCAAAACAGAAAACAATACAATTTTATTCTCTTCATCTTTAGACGGAAGATGTTTCTGATGCATAACATTAAAAACAATGTGATACACTTATAAATGAACTTATATGATAACATAAGCTATTCAGTCTATTACCTGGGTAAAAATCATGGACTATGTCCTCAATTTCATCCACAATAAGGCCCATCGGGGAAAAGTCTTGGTTCCTGGACACAACAGTGATTAAGATGCCTTCATTTAACTCCCCAGATTTGGCCTCAGTTGCCCCATGTACACCCTCCACCAGGAAGAAACCATCCCTGTGACGAACATATATACCTTCCTGCCAATACGCCTTTTCACAGTCCTTTAAGTGAAGGCCATGTCTGGAAAATATTTTTAAATGAAATACATTGCAGTCCATAATGTCTCGCAGTATGTTGCAGTCCCAAATAAGGATACCAATCCCACCGACTTAGTCGCATCATTAATACTTGATCCTCTCCCAAATAAATGCATATCTGCACACACCTAACTCATTTCCATGCAAACTATTTGACACCTCCACTTTATTTTAAGTGTGTCTTGCCATATCTCCATACAAAAGTTAAACAACTGCCATTTGCATGATCAATTCTATGCACCACCTGATGTAACTATCCCCTCTATTAAGACTCTGGTAATCTTTAGGTGACCAGTTTGGAATTCTTGCCCACACTAACTACATGTCCTAAAATATTCTGGAGTCTGCTTGCCCTGACAACCAGAGCTAATATTATAATAAAACCAAGGCATATCAAAACTTGGCATGTTCTGCCATCTTTATTCCAGCTCATTTCTGCTTCAGAGATGGTATGAGTTCTCCACAGTAGAATATTTTTCTTTATTGTTCTCATGGGTCACACAAGGACATATTGGCTTTAATCATCTTTGACATCATAGTACGCAGTAGTGTATTATATGAATTTTAAACAGCCATGCAGAAAACCCTAATTTTCCTAATTTCTTACTGTTGACTTTTTTTTCAGACCAAAAAATACAAAATTAGGTAAAGCATTCATAAATGTTTACCTTGATAAGCTGTTGTCCATTAAGTAAAGATAACCTTTATCTGGGGTGTCAGACAAGACTGGTTACTGCACATTTACATTTTCTTCAAAAAAGCTCTGGACATGACTGTACAAGCTTTATCTGGGGTGTCAGACAAGACTGGTTACTGCACATTTACATTTTCTTCAACAAAGCTCTGGACATGACTGTACAAGCTTTATCTGGGGTGTCAGACAAGACTGGTTACTGCACATTTACATTTTCTTCAACAAAGCTCTGGACATGACTGTACAAGCTAGACATTTTTTTAAAAAGGTTTTCAAGGACTTAAAGAAGTTTTGAAGGTCATGTATTCTGACCGAAATTTCTCCACATGTCACTTTGTTTTTTACTGCATAAATAAGCAGAGCTTATGACTCAAATTTTCCCATCCAATAGAACAATGGTTAACAAAGCAAACCAAATCTTGGTTACGCCAGCCATTACCTAAAGTCAATTGGATATTCATATTTCAATACAAATCATGATAGGACAATATAATAAAGGAGATATTTAATATTTGTATTATTGGTGAGAACTGCATGGATGTCATGGAGACAGAGCAGCTGATGTAGAGAAACTACTTTTATTTAGCTTATGGTAAAACCTTAAAATACAGAATAGTTTTTTTAGAAGAAGATAAACTATGCATACATTGATATGGTTTCTCTCTTCAGGTTGCATGTGAGTCCTATAAAAGTTGATTTTACTGTACTTGGTTAGGCGATGGTTGCAGACAGATGTAACCAGTTTATTGGGAATGATAATTTCATTTCTTGCATTTACGAAGCACAAAATAAGGCATTTATTCCCTTTAATGTTATATTGTCCTATGACTGCAGTCATAGCCATCAATCACATCATATAACAAACCATGAATGGTGAAAACCGCATTATGTACAGAATAGTGATATATTGAGAATAGTGTAATATAGCAAAGTGCGGTATATCAGGAAAAAGAGAGCTCTAAGTTTTACCATGTCTTATTTCAACACAGTTATATATTATTATGATTTTTAGTAATTAATAAGGCTACAGGCATATATCACATTGTCAAAAAACATTTCCATGAGTGCAAACTGTACAGTGTACAGGCCTGTATCATTGTGTCAATAAAAATCACTATGATTGCTCACAACTTGTACAGGCTACAGGCCTGTATCATTGTGTCAATAAAAATCGCTATGATTGCTCATGACTTGTACAGGCTACAGGCCTGTATCATGTCAAAAAACATCTCCATAGAGGCTACAGCAATATACAGCTGTGTCATAAAAATATCCATAGAGGCTACAGCAATCTACAGCTGTGTCAAGAAACATCTCCATAGAGGCTACATCATTATACAACTATGTCAAAATATGTTTCCAGAGGCTACAGCAATATACAGATGTCTCAAAAAATGTCTCCATAGAGGCTACAGCAATATACAAATGTGTCAAAAATTGTCTCTAGAGGCTACAGCAATATACAGCTGTGTCAAAAATGTCTCCATGAGAGATCACTACTTGTGCTAATACAAGCATATATTGCTGTGTCAAGAAAGTCTCTTTCTCTTTGTAAAATTTTACTGGAAATTGGGTTTTTATATTAAAAAAATCTTGTCATTGATGTGACAGATAATGATTTGGTACCTATAATCATTGCCTCTTTGCATCCATGATGGCACTATGTTTCTGGTGGCAAATATGATCAATCTACCTTTTAATGGCAAACTGACTATACAATATATATATATATATATATATATATATATATATATATATATATATATATATATATATATATATATATATATATATATATATATATGGGAGTAATCAAATTGGAAACATGATTTTAAGCTATCTCATATCAAAATCCTTTGGGATATGATTATTGGATTACCATTTCTGCTCCTTTATAAAAAAATAATGCAAGTGAATGCGAAATAGATACATTTTTCAAATGTCCAAAGGTCATCCTCTTTTTTTTCTAATTATAAAAAGTAAATTTTTATGATGATATCACAGTTTTACATGTCTTGTGTCCTCAAACTATTATGATATTTATATTTGGGATGGTTAACTGATAAACATTTTTGAGCCTCAAAATATGTAATTTATTATTGTATATTTACTGACATCTTTTTAGCTTCAAAACATGCCATTCATTTTTGTATATTTACTGACATTTTATTTAGCTTCAAAACATGTCATTTATTTTTGTATATTTACTGATTTTTTTCAACTTTAAAATATGTCATTTATTTTTGTGTATGTACTGACACTTTGTTAGCTTCAAAACAAGTCATTTATTTTTGTATATTTACTGATATTGTTTTAACCTCAAAACGGGTCAATTTTTGTATAATTACTGACATTTTTTAGCTTCAAAACATGTCATTCATTTTTGTTTATTTCCTGACATTTTATTAGCTTCAAAACATGTCATTTATTTTTGTATATTGATTGATACTTTTTCAACTTCAAAATATGTTATTTAGTTTTGTATATTTACTGACACTCTTTTAGCTTCAAAACATGTCATTTATATTTTTAGTTTTACTGAGATTCTTTTAGCCTCAAAACATGTCATTTATTTTTCTATATTTATAGACATTTTTAGCTTCAAAACATGTCATTTATTTTTGTATATTTACTGACATTTTTTAGCTTCAAAACATGTCATTTATTTTTGTATATTTACCGACATTTTTTAGCTTCAAAACATGTCAATTTTTTGTATATTTTCTGACATTTTTTTAGCTTCAAAATATGTCATTTATTTTTGTATATTTACTGACATTTTTTTTAGCTTTAAAACATGTCATTTATTTTTGTATATTTACTGACATTTTTTAGCTTCAAAATGTCATTTATTTTTGTATATTTACTGACATTTTTAGCTTTAAAACATGTCATTTATTTTTGTATATTTACTGACATTTTTTAGCTTCAAAAGATGTCATTTACTTTTGTACATTTACTGACATTTTTAGCTTCAAAACATGTCATTTATTTTTGTATATTTACTGACATTTTTTTAAGCTTCAAAACATGTTATTTATTTTTGTATATTTACTGACATTTTTTAGCTTCAAAACGTCATTTATTTTTGTAAATTACTGACATTTTTTAGCTTCAAAACATGTCATTTATTTTTGTATATTTACTGACATTTTTTTTAGCTTCAAAACATGTCATTTTTGTATATCTACTGACATTTTTTTAGCTTCAAAACATGTCATTCATTTTTGTAAACTTACTGACATTCCAACAGTAACAAGATATTTACCTACTACTTCGTCTTGCTGGCTGAATATTTCTTCCGAAGGATGATGATAAACCCGTTGTAAAACTTATTATACGTACAGACTCAGTTTGCATAAAGTGCCACTTTTCTGTAGAAAATTTTTCAACCTTGACCATAATTCTTGCCAAAAGACGAGGCCAAATTCCACTGGGAATGTACTCCATCTTGTAAAGTCGACAAACCCTCTGTTCGGGGTCAGAGACATGAGGTAAATCGCCTGTGTATGTTTCTGGCAAAGTGGAAGGAATAATAAGTCTGGGAAAAGAAAACAACACAGTGAAAGGTTAATACTGAAAATATGTATCATAAATAATGAAAAGCATGTCTGATGACAATAATTCATAGAAACATTAGATATGCAACAATGATCTACAAAAATAATAAGACAAGTGAAAAATGAAACAAAATATCTTGTATATTAGTAATTGTCTAAACCAGACATGGGTAACTTCCACCAGATAATGTGGATGGATAAATGGCATGAATGCATGTACATATCACAAACACAAATACAGATGGGAAAACAGGAAATATAATAAAATGAGGGCTGGATTTGCTTGGTAGTGGATGTTCCCCTAACTTCTTTAATCATTGAGTTATGTATATAATAAAGAAGAAACATGCGCAATATGCTGAATAAAACAGACATAAAGTTTTTGTATAAGCCATTTTGCCATACATTTGTAGCTTCATTTCCCAATATTTATTTTGTGGGGAATAGGGGCAGTAGAATTCATATTGTTTCTATGGATGAATCACCAGGAGAAAAACAGTACAATACATTGAATAGATGAATCTAGTGGAATAGGACAGAAGAACTCCTATTGTTTGTATAGATGAATCTCTTAGAATAGGGCAGTAGAACTCAAATTGTTTGTATAGATGAATCTCTTGGAATAGGACAGTAGAACTCCTATTGTTTGTATAGAAGAATCAATTGGAATAGGGCAGTAGAACTCCTATTGTTTGTATAGATGAATCTCTTGGAATAGGTCAGTAGAACCCATAATGTTTGTATAGATGAATCTCTTGGAATAGGGCAGTAGAACTCATATTGTTTGTATAGACGAATCTCTTGGAATAGGGCAGTAGAACCCATATTGTTTGTATAGATGAATCTCTTGGAATAGGGCAGTAGAACCCATATTGTTTGTAAAGATGAATCTCTAGGAATAGGGCAGTAGAACCCATATTGTTTGTATAGATGAATCTCTTGGAATAGGGCAGTAGAACCCATATTGTTTGTATAGATGAATCTCTTGGAATAGGGCAGTAGAACCCATATTGTTTGTAAAGATGAATCTCTTGGAATAGGGCAGTAGAACCCATATTGTTTGTATATATGAATCTCTTGGAATAGGGCAGTAGAACCCATATTGTTTGTATAGATGAATCTCTTGGTTGTTGTTGTGCTTAACGCCATTTTTAGCACAAGATAGGCTATTCATGGCGGCCAGTATTAATGGTGGAGGAAGAAACCGGGAAATCACCGGAAAGAACCACGACCCACGAGAAGCTACTGGCAAGCTTTTTCACATATCCACATTCGCCAAATCCTAGACTCGAACCCACACAGACAGAGGTGAGATGGCAGTGATCCGTAACGGACAGCGCTTTAGACCACTCGGCCACTCGTGGTCCCCTGAATCTCTTGGAATAGGGCAGATGAAGCCATATTGTTTGTATAGATGAATCTCTTGGAATAGGGCAGTAGAACCCATATTATTTGTATATATGAATCTCTTGGAATAGGGCAGTAGAACTCCTATTGTTTGTATAGATGAATCTCTTGGAATAGGGCAGTAGAACCCATATTGTTTGTATAGATGAATCTCTTGGAATAGGGCAGTAGAACTCCTATTGTTTGTATAGATGAATCTCTTGGAATAGGGCAGTAGAACCCATATTGTTTGTATAGATGAATCTCTTGGAATAGGGCAGTAGAACCCATATTGTTTGTATATATGAATCTCTTGGAATGGGGCAGTAGAACCCATATTGTTTGTATAGATGAATCTCTTGGAATAGGGCAGTAGAACCCATATTGTTTGTATAGATGAATCTCTTGGAATAGGGCAGTAGAACTATTGTTTGTATAGATGAATCCCTTGGAATAGGGCAGTAGAACCCATATTGTTTGTATAGATGAATCTCTTGGAATGGGGCAGTAGAACCCATATTGTTTGTATAGATGAATCTCTTGGAAGAGGGCAGTAGAACCCATATTGTTTGTATAGATGAATCTTTTGGAATAGGGCAGTATAACGCCTATTGTTTGTATAGATGAATCACATGGAATAGGGCAGTAGAACTCATATTGTTTGTATATATGAATCACTTGGAATAGGGCAGTAGAACTCCTATTTGTATAGATGAATCTCTTGGAATAGGGCAGTAGAACTCATATTGTTTGTATAGATGAATCACTTGGAATAGGACAGTAGAACTCATATTGTTTGTATAGATGAATCTCTTGGAATAGGGCAGTAGAAACCATATTGTTTGTATAGATGAATCTCTTGGAATAGGGCAGTAGATCTCATATTGTCTCTATGGATGAATCACTAGGGAAGAAAAACAGTACAATGCATTGTTTGTATAGATGAATCACTAGGGAATAGGGCATTACAATTCACAGTTTCCATAGATGAATCCATATGGAAAAGAACAGTACAACTATAGATGAATGACTAGGGAAAAGAACAGTACAGCTATAAATGAATCCATAGGGAAAAGAACAGTACAGCTATAAATGAATCCATAGGGAATAGAACAGTACAACTATAGATGAATCACTGTTCATTTTGTCTTTAAATTCATAGTTTGCAGCAACCAGAACACTAATAAAAACTCCAGGTTCCCCTTATCCAAAGAGTGACTTTGCAGTATAAATAAACAAGCATGCATTTGCATATCTATGTTGGGATACTGTGAATAAGACATCTGTAAAGCAAATAATACTAAAACATGTACTTACTTTTTACCCCCTTCCACTAAAATGGCCACCTCAAATCTATCCAGAAGAGTAATGTACTGCTCTATGTATTGGTTTGGAAAATTTTCATCTTGTGAATACAACTTTTCTGCCTCATCCTTGGAGATTTTTCCATCTCCAATCCTTCTCCTTTGTTTATTAACATGCTGTCAAAATAACAAGAATGTATGCAGAATACATGTTCCTACAAATTCAAACATTTAACATATTGATTTAAATTAAGATTATTTATTGTTATATGCACCATTGTTGCCATTTAATTTCACCATATATTTTTTCTTTGTCTCTCTGATGGGCATGACTAGTGCTGTCATCAACACGTCTGAAACAGATAACATTATAAACAAGGTAAGTGAATCATAGTATTTTTAAATAAAATGTTATGGAACAAATGTTGGCAGCCATGAATTTGTTTCAAGTTTTGACTTTCAGTGTAGGGTATTATGATAATTGAAAGTGTCAATGAACTTTTAATAAAAAATACATTGTTTATGAATTATTCTGCGATTTCTTCTCATGGGCTCCCAAACTGATACCGCTTTTGTGTATTTGCATATGTATATATATTTGCATAATTAAAATTAGTTTCACGCCCCCCAAAAGTACATTTTAATAGCAGCAATTACTTATTCTGTCATCCTTGCTTAGCTGAATTTGTCAGTAAGGTGTGTAGGCTGATATTAAATTGATCAAGAACAGAGAAATTAAATGTACTGAATATAGAAAGGTCCATCTATGAAAGGTTCATGTTTCTCTGAGTAAAACACTGCATCATAACAATGGGACCCAGAAAAAAGGCATAAAATTTCTTGTGCTAATGAGCAGAGGTGTAGGAGGAGGAGAAGGTATTATAGGAGCACCAAAACGCTGCCTTTATAATATCCGCCAAGAAGGAACAATTAAAGAAGGCCCTTGAGGTAGCAATGGCTCAAACCTCATGTGCTTTAATTTTCATAAAGGCCAGGTCTTATTGGTGAGGGACTCATGGGTTTTATGTTTTATAAAGGCTAGGTCTTATTTGTGAGGGACTCATGGGCTTTAAGTTTCATAAAGGCCAGGACTTACTGGTGTGGGACGCATGGCCTTTAAGTTTCATTAAAGGTCAGGTCTTATTGGTGAGGGATCATGGGTTTTAAGTTTCATAAAGGCCAGGATTGGTGAGGGACTCATGGGCTTTAAGTTTCATAAAGGCCATGTATTATTGGTGAGGGACTCATGGACTTTAAGTTTCATAAAGGCCAGGACTTATTGGTGAGGGACTAATGGGCTTTAAGTTTCATAAAGGCCAGGACTTATTGGTGAGGGACTCATTGGCTTTAAGTTTCATAAAGACCAGGTCTTATTGGTGAGGGACTCATAAACTTTAAGTTTCATAAAGGCCAGGTCTTATTGGTGAGGGACTCATGGGCTTTAAGTTTTATAAAGGCCAGGACTTATTGGTGAGGGATTCATGGGCTTTAAGTTTCATAAAGGCCATGACTTATTGGTGAGGGACTCATGGGCTTTAAGTCTCATAAAGGCAAGGACTTATTGGTGAGGGACTCATGGGCTTTAAGATTCATAAAGGCCAGGTCTTATTGGCGAGACAGTGGCAGCCAATATGAACAATAAAATGTTTACTAGTCTTTCTTTTCACTTGGAGGCATTAGACCGAAGCATGCACGGAGCACAGGAGGATATCTTGTTCATCCCCTATGCAGATTTTACACCTTATAGGTATAAGAACTTCTCAAGGTTAACTGACGTTTCACTAAAAAATCCATTTGGCTGAGTCATAATTCCCAAAGACAGGCAGAGTCCATGGACAAGGCATAAATCTCACTTTTTTGTCTTGCACAGGCAAGAGTGAGAAGGAACAATGTTTTAAATCCAGAAAGGAAGCTTCACACAATGGTTCATGCAGGGGTTTGGATAATGATCATAAAACACAAGAAAGATTCCATCTGGGCATAAGAGAACAGGAGACAAGTCACTGAAGCTCAAAATACTTTACAAGGTTGGCAAGATGCGAATCTGAACTGATGTCTGTGCCCTGTGACAATTTAAGTGTGTTGGAGATGACAGTTAGATAGCCTTTGATAGTGGATAATGAACTTCTTTGGTCTCAAACAGGAACAGAAGGAAATAAGCAAATGAATTTACAGAAATGTGGATAGGATTAATATATTTTGTATTGCACCAATAACAGAAGATTGTCCACCTGGCCTCATTGACTTTGGATGTAGCAGCTTGTCTGGCTTTAATGATGCAACAGCCCAAAAACTTGCTCTGGCAAATAGGTCATTGGAGATGAGCCAGACATACAGATGGAGAATGTCTGGACTGGTGTAGAGAAGGAATCCTTGGCGTTGTGACAGGAGATCCCTTCTGAGTGGTAGAAACCTGGCTTGATGGATCAATAGGTCTAGGAGATTGCTGACTGCTTGGTCCACAAGCCCCAATGAGAAGGATCCAAGCAGTGGAAGCTTAGACTTTTTGCAGAATTTGTTGGAGCAATTTGAAGGGTGGGAAGGCATATGCAAAAAGGCAATCCAACTGAAGGCTGAATGCATTGACTGCCCATGCTTTCTTATTTAGGATAAGAAGATATGTAAAAGGGAAGTTTGATGTTGTGCTTGGTCACAAACAGATCCACTAGAGGTCTTCCCTAGAGGGAAACAGACTTTGTTACTGCGTGGTGAAGAGACCATTCTTAGAGTACTTTCAGTCTGTTCTATGGTGGCGCTCACCAATTATGTACTTTTGAGAGAGTGATGTATGTAAGGTGAAGTTGTTTGCATTTTAAAAATGCATAGTGAAGAGAATGTTGGCATACCTATATGCTACTTTCATGTAATGTGGCTGAAATTTCTTTGAATATTGTACTTTTGGAAATTTTAAATAATCTTAGGACTCTACTAACTAAATTGACTGCTCCCTTGTGCTCCAAAAATCAAATTGAATTTGTCTAAAGTACACTATTCTTGGCAGCTATTAAAATATGGAAAATGAATTTTGCCAAACTAGACAATACCAGCTTCTAAAAGTGCAATGAATGAATTACCAAATACATAAAATGTAAAAAAAAGTTATTTGCTCTAATTTTTACAATTTACCTCGGAAGTTGAAGAAGTGAAAATGAGCAAGTACAGCTAGCACTTTTTTTGAAAGGTGCACATCTGGAGTAAAGCCAAGCTGTATACTCTCTAACCCATATTACACCCATCAATCATACATCAAAATAAAGGAAATTAAAGGTTCTTTGAACAATACCTAAGATATACATAGTCTCTTTTAAATAGCCAGTATAACTAGTGAGCAAACCAGGGGAAACTCTTTTTCTTTAAAATTCTAACACTATGCTAAATACGAAACTGTAGAGCGCCACCTATATGGGCTATCCACTAATTATGTTAATCTTGCACAGAATGTGGCAGACTCAGATTGTGATATTCTCAGAGGCTGCCCAGATGAAGAGGATCAAGAGAAGGGAGACATGTGTGTCTAAGCTATGTGTTGTCTGAGGTGACATCAGACCCTTATTAAGTTGATGCTAGAAATACTGCTTTCATTTCTTAGTTGTTGATGTGGAGGGACAAATTGGCCTGAGTCCAGGAACCATGGAGAATTATGTCCTCTGGCTCTAAATGAGCTCCCAAGCTTGAATCGGATACATTGGTGAACATATAGGAATGGGGATTTGGTTGTGTATGGGAAGCCCCACCAGAAATTTGTGCTGATTTATCTACTAAAGCAAAAGGATGGTAAAAATCTGGTCCTTGAGGGATCACGGTTGATAGAGAATCTCTGTGAGGTTTTCACCTTGCGAGAACTAGGAAATGAAGAGGATATATATGGAGGCATCCTAAAGAAACCAAATCTGCAGTGGTGATCTAGGATCGAAGCAGGAAAAAAATAAAGAGAAGCAGAAAACGGGTTTTGCTTGTAGAATTGCTAGGAAGGTAAAGATACAATCTACCTGATCCGGGGGAACTTGGAGCAAATTTTGGTTCCTGAGAAAGTGCATCCTCATGTAAACAAAGTTCTGTGATGGAACAAGTTCCAACTTCATGAGATTGCATAAAAAGTGGAACAGATCCTGATGAAGGGACTGAACTGGCAGATGGTGAATCAGCCAGTCAATGAAATAAAGAAGGATCAATATTACTACCACACCCATGATCCAGGCGAATACTCTGGGTGTGGAAGAGATAATGGCAGAACCTAGAATTGACTAACTTCTTGGTCTAGGCAAAAGCAAAGATATTGGTGGTATGGAGGAAATATGGGGCTGTATCAATAGGTATCCTGAAGGTCAATGAAAATGACCCAATTGAATTGATGCAGAGTGTTACAGAGCTTGTCTCCATCTTTAAGTTTTCCTATGATAGAAACTGGTTTAGCAGGGAGTAATTAATTAGGAAGATTCAGAGCAGAAGGCAGGAGAAAAATCATTTAAGACCCTCTGCAGAAGACCTCATCTCCAACTAAATTACCACTCTGTGCATTTTGGGTGTGATGTTTTTCCTCTCTAAAAGAAGGGGACAACACATTGCCAGTGCTCATCATCCCTGATAGGAGGGAGCAACCTGATGCAGTGCTCAATATCCCAAGAGGGATGGCACAACCATGGTTCCTGTGCTCAACCTCCTCAGTAGGCTTCAGTTTATTAAATTTGTTAATATGGATTATACTTCATGTCATCAGAAGTAGTTTCAAATGGACTAAACATTTTAATTGATTAATGGTTTATTAAAAAGCTAAAAAAGCATAAAACAATTAGCATTACATTGATGTTCTCCTGAGGATAGTCCTCTTTAGTGCTTAAAGCTGCTGAGCATTATCTCTCAATGCCAAATGCCAATAACAAATGCCAAATGCCAATATCAAATGCCAAATGCCAATAACAAATGCCAAATGCCAATATCAAATGCCAAATGCCAATATCAAATGCCAAATGCCAATAACAAATGTCAAATGCCAATATCAAATGCCAAATGCCAATATCAAATGCCAAATGTCAATATCAAATGCCAATAACAAATGCCAATATCAAATGCCAAATGCCAATATCAAATGCCAATAAATGCCAAATGCCAATATCAAATGCCAAATGCCAATATCAAATGCCAAATGCCAATGTCAAATGCCAAATGCCAATATCAAATGCCAAATGCCAATATCGAATGCCAAATGTCAATATCAAAAGAAACTGAAATATCACTCAAATTTCAAAGATGGATGGAAACTGGAATTTCAATGGATCGAATCACATTCATAGAGACAATAATATGCATTCTCTTCTTCCTGTAAAGCTGATTTTAAAATCTATTATGATGGCAAGTCTGACATCATATGACATGCATAAACCCCATCTAATAAAACAATATTAACAACAAAAAGATGCCATCAATGAAATCCATATCTGCAGAATCTGCATCAAAAGTGGATCAAGTTACACATACCAAGACAGTTTTTCCTACTTGTTAGAAAAGTTTGCTGTGCCAGAAGAGATCTGAAGAGTTGATTAGCATATTCTATTATTCTAATAATTGTAACTTTTCTCTGTTTGCATGCTAAAACTCATGTCAATGAAAATCATCCTTCTTCCAAGGTCAAAACAACTGACCTAATTTTATAATTTCCCCTGATCTGTTCTGTCTTTTTGTCACACTTATGTGTTCCTCACTTCCCATGGTGATAAATAAATCATACTTACAAGTACAATCTTAGACAAGAGTTCGCAGAGCCAGGAAGGGTCCAGGAAGTACAGGTTATTTATTGCCCCCAACTGGTGTGCATAGTGTAGTATGGATCCACTTTCCACCAGAAACTTGGCCACTGATAAAAGATAAAAAAGAAAATGCACTTTTGTTTGATCATTTTACCACCACCACCATCAGTAGCAGCAACAAAACCACCATCATCACCAGCAAATCATCATCAAAATCGTTATTATTCACCATCTGCATTTTTTCAGGATGACTATGGAAATTGTAAACCCTTAGGCTTGAACCTTAATAAAAACTGTAAATTTTATTAAGATTAAAATAATTCCTACTATTCATGCTCTTCCTACGCTTCATTTCTTGATCAAGTGCTTATCCATCTGGCATTCTGCATGTAAGCAAAGACACACTTTCATGATGAGTTATTAACAATGTTTCACAAGGTGCATTTGGAGCGATTGGCAAAATCTGAAACTGGTGCAGACTCTGCATTATTTGCAGTTCTAAGCATGATATTTTAGCTGTGCTAATAATTGGCATAGATAATTAAGTTTTGTCTAAGTATTTATCATGCAACATATCAGTATGTTTATTTTGTTCTTAAACAAAACTGCTCCCCTTACAAATGAAAAATACATTTTTTGTCAATTATGTTTCTTAAATAGTACTTGCCTGATCACATTACATTACAACAACTTTCTCTGCTACATCCAAATCCAAGACAAAAACCCAAAAAGTCATTATGTCTATATATATATATATATAAATATATATATATATATATATATATATATATATATATATATATATATATGTTAAAATTAGACAAGGGAAGCAACTCTTGTGAACACCCTATTGTACTTTAGGTGGTGATTGTTATACTCAGATAAACCAGTTTTTACATAAGCGACACCTTAATGGATGGCTGCATTGCAGGGAAAGGTTGGAGTGATTTCTTGTAATGTGATCAGGTAAGTAGCATCAGAAAAATATAATTTACTAAAAATTTGAATTTTTCATACATTACCTGATCACATTACCTTAGAACAGGTAAAAGGGCTAGGAAATACTGAGCATTGTACCAGTGTCGCCCAGCACAAGCATTACTGCTTTACTAAAAGGATGAACTTCACCAGTGTTAATTTAGTATAACAAGAGACAATTTGACTGCACATGTGCGCAGGACATATTTTTTGGGGATTCAACACTTTTTACTGTCTCACCATCAAACATTTCCCTGGCAAATCAAGTAAAAGTGGAAAATTCAGGTTTGGTCTTAAATGTTGTGCTTTCATAAAGAGTCATCACTGTACATCGACCAATAACCCAACGAGGTTCAGTTCTTTCCTGAGTGATGTCATGGAAATGAAAACGGAAGCTAGATAAGTCAGACTGGGCATGCCAGTCAGCTGACTGTTATGTTCCAAAATATTACATTCATAGTGAAACTCATATAAGATGCTCATATTTCATGAGCTGGAACCAATCATATACCTAATCACATGAAAGTAGATAGCACACCGATTTAATAACTCCTTTTAGCAAAGCAACAAGCATTTGTGGGATTAAGTCTTGCACTCCAGCCTTCAGCTACAGGAATCATCCTTTTCACATGTTGTGAATACTGTCTGTGTGTCTCAGGTAACATCTACAGGAATTGTCCTTTACAAATGATGTGAATACTGTCTGTGTGTCTTAGGTAACATCAACAGGAATCATCTTTTGGTGGCGCTCTACAGTTTCGTATTTAGCATAGGGTTAGAATTTTTAAAAAAAAGAGTTTTCCCTGGTTTGCTCACTAGTTATACTGGCTATTTAAAAGAGACATTGTATATCTTAGGTATTGTTCAAAGAACCTTTAATTCCATTTATTTGGATGTATGATTGATGGGTGTAATATGGGTTAGAGAATATACAGCATGGCCTTACTCCAGATGTGTACCTTTCAAAAAAGTGCTAGCTGTACTTGCTCATTTTCACTTCTCGAACTTAAGAGGTAAATTGCAAAAAATAGAGCCGATAACTTTTTTTACATTTTATGTATTTGGTAATTAATTCATTGCACTTTTTGAAGCTGGTATTGTCTAGTTTTGGCAAAATTCATTTTTTTATATTAATAGCTGCCAAGAATAGTGTACTTTAGACAAATTCAGGTTGATTTTTGGAGCACAAGGGAGCAGTCATTTTAGTTAGCAGTGTCCTTTGATCATTTAAAATTTCCAAAAGTACAATATCCAAAGAAATTTCAGCCACATTACATGAAAGTAGTATATAGGTATGCCAACATTCTCTCCACTATGCATGTTTAAAATGCAAACAACTTCACCTTACATACATCACTCTCTCAAAAGTACATAATAACTAGTGAGCACCACCTTTACACATGCTGAGAATACTGTCTGTGTGTCTCAGATAACATCTACAGGAATCTTCCTTTACAAATGATGTGAATATTGTCTGTGTGTCTCAGGTAACATCTACAGGAATCGCCCTTTACACTTGATGCGAATACTGTCTGTGTGTCTCAGGTAACTTCTGAGGGTTATGCTTCTCTCAACAGATAGATCAAAGAGATGGAGTGACTAGCTTAGTGACTATTTTCAGGAAGGTACCAGGTTGTTTCATTAGAATGACTGAACCTTCAGAAAAGAACTTTAGATATCATATGTAGCTCATGTGAAAGACAGCATCATTATAAATAGCAAGTCATGTATGACAGCTGTTTCAGTGAGGGGGGGGCGGATATGGATCTTTTGAAATATATTTAGGCCAAATCCAGCTTTTAAAAAAATATCGGATTAGAGAAGACAACATTTTTCAGTTATTTGTTAGCATACATCAATGTGTTAAGACATTTATTCCTTTGTAAGAATGCAAATCATATGATTTTAAGGAAAGGGTATCAACTAAAGTGTAACCTTAATAATTCAACTAGTTAACATACAGCAAATCCATCAACTACATATAACCTTAATAATCCAACTAGTTACATAAAGCGAATTCATCAAGTATAGTGTAACCTTGATAATCCAATTAGTTACAAACAGCAAATTCATCAACTATATTGTAACTTTATTAATCCAATTAGTTACATATAGCAAATTCATCAACTAAAGTGTAACCTTAATAATGCAACTAGTTACATATAGCAAATTCATCAACTATAGTGTAACCTTAATAATCCAATTAGTTTCATATAGCAAATTCATCAACTAAAGTGTAACCTTAATAATCCAATTAGTGTCATATAGCAAATACATCAACTATAGTATAACCTTAATAATCCAATTAGTTACATATAGCAAATTCATCAACTAAAGTGTAACCTTAATAATCCAATTAGTTTCATATAGCAAATACATCAACTATAGTATAACCTTAATAATCCAATTAGTTACATATAGCAAATTCATCAACTATAGTATACTATAATAATCCAACTAGTTACATATAGCAAATTCATCAACTAAAGTGTAACCTTAATAATCCAATTAGTTTCATATAGCAAATACATCAACTATAGTGTAACCTTAATAATCCAATTAGTTACATATAGCAAGTTCATCAACTATAGTCTAAACATGTCTGAGATCATGAACACTATCCCCAGATTCTGACACAGGCAAACTTTCTATCTTCATGCTGACATAAAAGATTGTGTTAAAAGTTAAAGGACAACTCCTATCTTTTGCTTTCTCACTGTCTCAATCGGATAGCCTAACATAAGTGGTGAACTAATAGGGTGTAAGCAATAGTAAAAACAGGAATTATGTTTAACAATTTACAAATTTGCAAGTCACATATGTTATTAGCTACACAAATATTCGCTAAATTGATAAATAGTGTAAACAAACAGATTAGCTGGCAGAAAAGACAACCATTATGTTCTTTGACAATGCTACAAAATATTTCAGCATTAAATCAATCAGGCAGATGATAAAAGTGATGAATATGATGATGGCAGTGATATGACATACCCAGAACTTTTAGATCTTAACTCATTAATAAAAGCCACATTAAAAAACTTATGTATATTTAATTTAATTATTTGTCTGCAAGTTTAAAAATTTAGTTTATTCCATTACAGGCTATTGTAATGTAACATTGTTTACTGGACTTGACCTTGTCCAGAAATGAGTTCAGTTCTGCTTGACCAGATTGACTTTCTTAATTGTTTTTTAATTTCATTATGCAAACATCTAATAATAGCTTTATTATCCTCTATGGGTGTGAATTAATTGACCAAATTATTATTCAGGTAAACATGTTGATCTGGGCCAGGGATTTTGAGATTCCAAAGTAAATTTTATAGGGTATTATGGTTTAAATAAACAAGGTTCATTAAAACATGCTAGAAATTTATTTTTCCATTATGTAATGGCTGTTTGTAGAAAATGCTAATTTGTGACCTGTTGTCAAACAGGGAACTATATTATCATGTAACTGTAAGCATTTTACCAGTTGTGCTTCAACATGTAGCACTTTTAAGTTGTGTTATGTTGTGACAAGTTTGGGCTGAATTTTATTTTTCTTCAAATTTCTGAATTCAAGTGATTATTTTCTCTTGAAATACAAAAGTGCTCTGAAAAAATTCTTGGATGAAGACATTAATTGGAATTTATACTGAATTCAAAGCTGGAATAATATTTCTGTAATTCAACAAGAGACTGTTGACACATTAGTACCACACAAGCTATAACAGACATGTACTCACCTCCAATTTTGGATCCATTTGGTACTTGAATTGAGTTTCATTCAGGACTTTATAATACAAGGACTTGTGACTTTAATTCTTGGATTATTTTTGGATTTAATTTGCAATACCTTAAGTTCTTTTTCTAATTTCTCACTTTGTATTCTTTTGGAAATAAATTATTTGCTAAAGTTTACAAAGCTTGTTGTCTTCACTCTTTTAAGTTACTTACTGTAAGAGCAAAGACTCATAACAAAACAATGTAAAAAAAACACAACAGGTAATGACCAGGTCCTTCTTCAAGCGAGGCTATTGAACTCTGAACATTATAAATTATATAGAATATTTAAACACACAGTATCCCAATGGACTTATAATAGTAATGTATCACAACCCTAAGATGTGTCTTGTGATGAGGACTGTATTTCTACCTGATGGGATATACATTGTTCAGCTAAATATTCAATAAATGAATGTATTTAAAATAAAATTAAAAAATAACAGTATTAATTTTGTGCATGTAAGACAGACATGGAGGCTCTCATAACAGCATTCTCTCTCTACCCCTCCCCCAAGGGTTTTTGGTTTTTAGGAGTTTTACTATATGTATATAAACTGAAATAATGTAAATAATACTACTCAAATGATATAGATATGTAATAGTTGATAAGCGCCTGAAAATTCCTTGGTGGAATTGAATGTTACTGATCGAAATAACATGTAACTTGATTGAAATAACATTTAAGAATAATGAATGGTACAATAATTGCAAAAATATGAATATATTCATCAGAATTCACAGCATGTTGTATACACCATATACAACAGCATTCTGACTTGTTATACCACTGATAATACAAGATTACAAGATTTAAGTATAAGATTAAATGGATTCTATCAATGATATTTTTACAAGATGAAAACAAAAGAGAAAACTAGTACATGCGAGTACAAATTGGTCATCACCAAGCAGGTAGTCAGGGGAGTTAACCTGTTAGATTTGTTTCTCTTTTTCTATGTAACATACAAAAGAAGACCTTTTTTTTTCTTCATCTTTTTTGGAAAGCTAGATCATGGAGATAGTAGTGAAAAAGTTATCCAAATGTAATGTGATCAGGTAATCTATCTGACAGAAAAATCCCTAACCACAAATTGGTAGAAGGGAGATTCCCAACACAACATTGGTAGAAGGGAGATTCCCAACACAACATGGGTAGAAGAGAGATTCCCAACACAACATTGCTAGAAGGGAGATTCCCAACACAACATGGGTAGAAGGGAGATTCCCAACACATCATTGGTAGAAGGGAGATTCCCAAAAACAACGTTGGTAGAAGGGAGATTCCCAACACAACATTGGTAGAAGGGAGAACACAACATTGGTAGAAGGGAGATTCCCAAAAACAACGTTGGTAGAAGGGAGATTCCCAAAAACAACGTTGGTAGAAGGGAGATTCCCAACACAACATTGGTAGAAGGGAGAACACATCATTGGTAGAAGGGAGATTCCCAAAAACAACGTTGGTAGAAGGGAGATTCCCAACACAACATTGGTAGAAGGGAGAACACAACATTGGTAGAAGGGAGATTCCCAACACAACATTGCTAGAAGGGAGATTCCCAACACAACATTGCTAGAAGGGAGATTCCCAACACAACATTGATAGAAGGAAGATTCCCAACACATCATTGGTAGAAGGGAGATTCCCAAGACAACATTGGTAGATGGGAGATTCCCAACACAACATTGGTAGAAGGGAGATTCCCAACACATCATTGGTAGAAGGGAGATTCCCAACACAACATTGGTAGAAGGGAGAACACAACATTGGTAGATGGGAGATTCCCAACACAACATTGCTAGAAGGGAGATAAAACTCATGGTCATTATTGTCATTACCTGCCATGTGCTCCTCTGGAGACTCAATGTCATTTTGACCCTCAGGAATCTTGCTGATAATCTCGTTGAATTCCTCTTGTGTCAAAAATGGTGCAAGTTTGTTTTCCCTCCTCCTCCTTTTCTCCTCCACTATCAAACTTTCAGTAATAAAATAGCTTTTGGGAATGTTCCGTCCCAAATATGACATACATTTCAGACCTGGGTTTGGCAAAGAACTGGCAATATCATAGATTGCCTCTTTCAATTCAGTTATTCCTAAAAAATAGAAAAATAAAGAAACAGTTTAGAACTTAAAACACTTCTACAACAAACATTAACATTCCTCTACTATTTTCTTCTATCCTGACCTTTCTAAACTGTTCTCATGCTATGAATTCCAAGTTTATAAGTAAGATGCCAGTACCTATGCAATACCCAGCTTCTTGTTTTCAAATTAAAGTCAAATACAATTTGTTTCATTAACAGTAGCTGTCAGAAGACAGAATCGACTCCCTGACATAAACTCAATCTATCATGAAAGAAAGATGATAGTAGTATAATAGGACAAGTATCACGGGGAGATGAGAGATGTAAAAAGATAAAGGAAACTGCTACAGAAGAAGGAAGAAAATAAAACAAAATTATTTTTTGTTTGGTATTGAGATTTTCTGTGAAAAATAATCTTGATATTTCAATGAAGTGAAAAAAAATTAATTTTTTTTGCATACTCAATAGACATGGATAGCATTATAGCTATAAAATTTTAAGTTATTCTTAGATGCTTAGGTAGTTCATAGGTTAATAAGGCTATTTCCAATTAAATATGACTGAAATTCAAATCCAACAAAATGGGAATTATAGGTTTTTCTTCATTTGCTATTTAACTTTGAATTGGGAAGGAGAATCATGATACTGTTTATATTTTCTCTACAAATAATCAAAATTCAAAGCAGAATATAAATGGTAAACTAATGACATAGAGAGGAATCCAGTAAGAAAACTGATTCTTTAATCTGTTATTTGGAAAATCTTAATTGTCAAAATGTTTGAACATACAATAAAAATAACATTTGCTGCTATATGTGAAAAAACATATTTTGTATTGTGAGTGAAAATCTAAAGCACAATGTATTTTCATCTACTGGATGAAATATATCCCTTATTCATTTATTTCAAGCAAATATCATCTAATTAACCAATCATGGAAAGAGTATTACCCATGGGCTGCATGGAAAAAGCATTACTCATGGGCTGCATGGAAAGAGCATTACCCATGGGCTAAACATAACAGTGCCACTGACATTATGTTGTATTATCATCAATAAATGAACCTTGCAAACAAAACATATGCTCTATGTTGGCCATGGATCAGGATATATATATATATATATATATATATATATATATATATATATATATATATATATATATATATATATCTATATATATATATATATATATATATATCTTGAAAACTGTCTATATTGGCACAAAAAAATCAATGAACTCCAAGTGTTTGAAGACAATCAAAAGATAGCACAAACATACTATCTGTACCTGCTTATAAGGCATGTCCAACTGCAAACTACTCAGACCAAGATCAGCCATCCCATAATGTGCCAATGATCTGGGCCTATGCAGTTTGTTAGGAGTAATCAGTAGACCCAGATCTGCAAGCACACAAGCTATGACAAATCAGGGTCTTTGTTGTTTGCAATTAGACTTGATGTATAAGTAAGTATATAAGGTACCCAGGAGACCTGGGGAGTGGGATAAAAACTATGTCATGCAGATCTACTTAATTATACTCATGCTGATGCTTAATTATGTCATTCAGTCCTGATATAATACAATATATCACCATTAAAACAGAGTAGCCATTGACTAACAAGCATATAATCATATCATGGCTCCTCATATAACAAGGATATCATCATGTCACTAACAAGCACATCACCATATCATGGTCCCTCATATAACAAGGGTATCATCATGTCACTAACAAGCACCTCTTAATACCATGGTCCCTCATATAACAAGGGTATTGTCATGTCACTAACAAGCACCTCTCAATACCATGCTCCCTCATATAACAAGGGTATCATCATGTCACTAACAAGCACATCACCATATCATGGCTCCTCATATAACAAGGGTATCATCATGTCACTAACAAGCACCACTTAATACCATGGTCCCTCATATAACAAGGGTATTGTCATGTCACTAACAAGCACCTCTCGATACCATGCTCCCTCATATAACAAGGGTATCATCATGTCACTAACAAGCACATCACCATATCATGGCTCCTCATATAACAAGGGTATCATCATGTCACTAACAAGCACATCAACATATCATGGCTCCTAATATAACAAGGGTATCATCATGTCACTAACAAGCACATCACCATATCATGGCTCCTCATATAACAAGGGTATCATCCAGTCACTAACAAGCACCTCTCAATACCATGGTCCCTCATATAACAAGGGTATTGTCATGTCACTAACAAGCACCTCTCAATACCATGGTCCCTCATATAACAAGGGTATCATGTCACTAACAAGCACATCACCATATCATGGTCCCTCATATAACAAGGGTATCATCATGTCACTAACAAGCACCTCTCAATACCATGGTCCCTCATATAACAAGGGTATCATCATGTCACTAACAAGCACATCACCATATCATGGTCCCTCATATAACAAGGGTATCATCATGTCACTAACAAGCACCTCTCAATACCATGGTCACTCATATAACAAGGGTATCATCATGTCACTAACAAGCACATCACCATATCATGGTCCCTCATATAACAAGGGTATCATCATGTCACTAACAAGCACCTCTCAATACCATGGTCCCTCATATAACAAGGGTATCATCATGTCACTAACAAGCACATCAACATATCATGGCTCCTCATATTACAAGGGTATCATCATGTCACTAACAAGCACATCACCATATCATTGCTCCTCATATAACAAGGGTATCATCATGTCACTAACAAGCACATCACCATATCATGGCTCCTCATATAACAAGGGTATCATCATGTCACTAACAAGCACATCACCATATCATAACTCCTCATAGAACAAGGGTATTGTCATGTCACTAACAAGCACCTCTCAATACCATGCTCCCTCATATAACAAGGGTATCATCATGTCACTAACAAGCACATCACCATATCATGGTCCCTCATATAACAAGGGTATCATCATGTCACTAACAAGCACCTCTCAATACCATGGTCCCTCATATAACAAGGGTATTGTCATGTCACTAACAAGCACCTCTCAATACCATGCTCCCTCATAAAACAAGGGTATCATCATGTCACTAACAAGCACATCACCATATCATGGTCCCTCATATAAAAAGGGTATCATCATGTCACTAACAAGCACATCACCATATCATGGCTCCTCATATAACAAGGGTATCATCATGTCACTAACAAGCACATCACCATATCATGGTCCCTCATATAACAAGGGTATCATCATGTCACTAACAAGCACATCACCATATCATGGTCCCTCATATAACAAGGGTATCATGATGTCACTAACAAGTACCTCTCAATACCATGGTCCCTCATATAACAAGGGTATCATCATGTCACTAACAAGCACATCACCATATCATGGTCCCTCATATAACAAGGGTATCATCATGTCACTAACAAGCACCTCTCAATACCATGGTCCCTCATATAACAAGGGTATTGTTATGTCACTAACAAGCACCTCTCAATACCATGCTCCCTCATATAACAAGGGTATCATCATGTCACTAACAAGCACATCACCATATCATGGCTCCTCATATAACAAGGGTATCATCATGTCACTAACAAGCACATCACCATATCATGGCTCCTCATATAACAAGGGTATTGTCATGTCACTAACAAGCACATCAACATATCATGGCTCCTCATATAACAAGGGTATCATCATGTCACTAACAAGCACATCAACATATCATGGTCCCTCATATAACAAGGGCATCATCATGTCACTAACAAGCACATCAACATATCATGGCTCCTCATATAACAAGGGTATCATCATGTCACTAACAAGCACATCACCATATCATGGCTCCTTATATAACAAGGGTATCATCATGTCACTAACAAGCACATCACCATATCATGGCTCCTCATATAACAAGGGTATCATCATGTCACTAACAAGCACATCAACATATCATGGCTCCTCATATAAAAAGGGTATCATCATGTCACTAACAAGTACATCACCATATCATGGTCCCTCATATAACAAGGGTATCATCATGTCACTAACAAGCACATCACCATATCATGGCTCCTTATATAACAAGGGTATCATCATGTCACTAACAAGCACATCACCATATCATGGCTCCTCATATAACAAGGGTATCATCATGTCACTAACAAGCACACCACCATATCATGGCTCCTCATATAACAAGGACATCATCATGTCACTAACAAGCACACCACCATATCATGGCTCCTCATATAACAAGGGTATTGTCATGTCACTAACAAGCAAATCACCATATCATGGCTCCTCATATAACAAGGGTATCATCATGTCACTAACAAGCACATCACCATATCATGGCTCCTCATATAACAAGGGTATTGTCATGTCACTAACAAGCAAATCACCATATCATGGCTCCTCATATAACAAGGGTATCATCATGTCACTAACAAGCACATCACCATATCATGGCTCCTCATATAACAAGGGTATTGTCATGTCACTAACAAGCAAATCACCATATCATGGCTCCTCATATAACAAGGGTATCATCATGTCACTAACAAGCACATCACCATATCATGGCTCCTCATATAACAAGGGTATTGTCATGTCACTAACAAGCACCTCTCAATACCATGGTCCCTCATATAACAAGGGTATAAATAAATGTAATTTTTATACTAAATCCATCAGGCAACATCACTTTACAATATTACACATTTCACAGTGTAATTTTGAGGTACCACTGAATTTATATTTCAGATGTAAAGCAGATAAAAAAAATAAAGCTAAGAAAGGTTATCAATAAATAAAAAATTACCTTCTCCTGTGCTGCAGGATACACCATGGACAGTCAGCTCCTCAGCAGGGTTCATGTCTAGAGACAGGTCTGGAGGTTTTAATGACATTAGCTTCTCTTTAATAAGCTGAATGGTCCTTCCCTGATCTTGTGGCTTCAGTCTATCCAGGAAAGTTCCAACCAGAATTATCCTTGAACTAGGTGTTGTAGCCTGGAAATTCAAACCCCATATATATAAATATATCTGATGAAGCAATAAAGCAAAACCTGTCACACATTCTGTGTTGGTGTCTGATAGCTTATAGTGTTGATGTATCAACAGTCTTTTGTGGAATCACTGTAATATATTTTCAGGTACTTTAAATTCCAGTTAATGTCTCTATCCAAGAATTTTATCAGAGCACTTTTTTATTTCCAGAGAAAATAATAAAATTCATCACAACTGGACAGAACATAAAGTGCTAGATGTTAAAGCATGACTGATAAAATTCTTTCAGTTACATTAAATATATATATTTTTCCTTTAAAAAGCAAGTCAAACTACCAAACAGCAAAGACCCAGATCTGCCATTGAAAAATACACCAGCAGATCTGTGTCTGTGCTGCCTGTTATGAGTAATCAGTAGAACAAACAACAAAGACCCTAATTTTCAGACATATTATGTTAACAGCATATCTGGATATCTGTTGCTTTCATATATATATATATATATATATATATATATATATATATATATATATATATATATATATATATATATATATGCTCTTAAAATAAGCAAAAGAAAAAGAGTGAAAGGCAGCAAGCTTTGCAAAATTTAAAAAATAATTATTTCCCCAGAACACAAAGTGAAAATGAGAAAAAATGACTTATGGTATTGCTAATTAAATCCCAAAATAATCCAAGAATTACAGACACAAGTACTAGTAATTTAAAGTCCTGATTAAAATTTAGTAAAAGTCCAGAATAAATCCAGCAACTGAAGGTGATGTGTCTGTGATAGCTTATAGTGTTACATACATACATACATACATACATACATACATACATACATACATACATACATACATACATACATACATACATACATACATACATAAATACATATATACATACATACATGTTGTTTCTCTAAAACATGAAAATTAAACAGCAGTCAGTGGTCTGCAATTTAGTTTGCTGATTAAGACTCTAGTTAAAAGATATACTTAAGAATTTACAAAAATCATGGGATGGAGGGATGCATGGATAGCTATGGCAAATTCAACATGGACATTATGTTGTTTAGAAATGGGACAGAAATTGTTAACAACATTTTCAGGATTAAATTACAAAACTGATATAAATTCAGTTTTGTACACATGGACCCATTATAAACCCATACAAACCCTTACAAAAGATCTCTGAACAAGCATCGTGATAGTTGAGGGCAGATAACTGTAGAAAAGGAACAATTGGCAAGTCTTTCTGGATATCACTGGTATAAGATGTACACTGTTTACCTTGATATTGTAGATTATTCTCTGTAATTGGTCCATTTCTTTTAGGATTGACCAAGTATCCCACACAACAAGATACAGGCTGTTTGGGGTCAGAACACACTGATGTATGGATGTATAGACTGTGTCCCCTGCCAGGTCCCACACTGAGAATGTAACATCAGGTTTCCTATCCTTCTGCTGAAATAAATATACTAGGATTTTTGTCCGAAGAATCTTAATGGAACTTATCTGCAAGTGCAGAAACACATTCAGTTCATGCAAACATTTTAATACCAGCATCATCAGGACTTGTGTACGATACTTAACACAGATTGTTTGTCATGTTCTGAACAATGACAATTTGCCTTGTCTGAATTTCAACAACAGAACGTGAGTCCATAGATCTACTCATGACTACAGTCCAGTCAATATTTGCCCGTAAGTTTGTTTAACTTCCGACCAATCAAAAGTCTCAAGTCTTGACAAACATGCTTGTGAAATCGAGGCCTAGACTGGATATGAAAATTCAAGATTTTAATCTCCTTTAGAAATGAAGACTTAAATTTATATATTAATTTATCATTTTTTTGAAAGTACAATATACTGTCAGTATGTTATACTGTATAAATTATAAACACACTTATCCAGTTCTTGAGAGTAGCCTTAATACATACATATACACACATACAAACACACACACACACACACACATATATATATATATATATATATATATATATATATATATATATATATATATATATATATATATATATATATATTTCACACAGAGGCAAGATGACTTACTACCCTGATAACTGATAATAATAAAATGACTTTTAAGTTCATTTACATTGATCTATCCATCACTAAATCAAGGCAACTTTATCACTTCAGACTTGACTGCATTAGCTTTAAATCTCAGATAATTTATATATTTGGTTGAAGTGCTAGAAAATATCAGAACTGGTTTGACAAGAAAAGTTGATAGAATAACAAATACATGTCATTGTTACTTCAGTGTCTTCAAAATAAAAAGCTACTACAGTGTATTCAGTGTGCTACATCATCTACTACAGTGTATTCAGTGTGCTACATCATCTACTACAGTGTATTCAGTGTGCTACGTCATCTACTACAGTGCATTCAGTGTAATATATCATCTACTACAGTGTATTCAGTGTGCTACATCATCTACTACAGTGTATTCAGTGTGCTACATCATCTACTACAGTGTATTCAGTGTGCTACATCATCTACTACAGTGTATTCAATGTGCTACATCATCTACTACAGTGTATTCAATGTGCTACATCATCTACAACAGTGTATTCAGTGTTCTACATCATCTACTAGTGTATTCAGTGTGCTACATCATCTACAACAGTGTATTCAGTGTTCTACATCATCTACTACAGTGTATTCAGTGTGCTACATCATCTACTACAGTGTATTCAGTGTGCTACATCATCTACTACAGTGTATTCAGTGTGCTACATCATCTACTACAGTGTATTCAGTGTGCTACATCATCTACTACAGTGTATTCAGTGTGCTACATCATCTACTACAGTGCATTCAGTGTTCTACATCATCTACTACAGTGTATTCAGTGTGCTACATCATCTACTACAGTGTATTCAGTGTGCTACATCATCTACTACAGTGTACTAGTGTTCTACATCATCTACTACAGTGTATTCAATGTGCTACATCATCTACAACAGTGTATTCAGTGTTCTACATCATCTACTACAGTGTATTCAGTGTGCTACATCATCTACTACAGTGTATTCAGTGTGCTACATCATCTACTACAGTGTATTCAGTGTGCTACATCATCTACTACAGTGTATTCAGTGTGCTACATCATCTACTACAGTGTATTCAATGTGCTACATCATCTACAACAGTGTGCTACATCATCTACTACAGTGTATTCAGTGTGCTACATCATCTACTACAGTGCATTCAGTGTGCTACATCATCTACTACAGTGCATTCAGTGTGCTACATCATCTACTACAGTGTATTCAGTGTGCTACATCAGCTACTACAGTGTATTCAGTGTGCTACATCATCTACTACAGTGTATTCAGTGTGCTACATCATCTACTACAGTGTATTCAGTGTGCTACATCATCTACTACAGTGTATTCAGTGTGCTACATCATCTACTACAGTGTATTCAGTGTTCTACATCATCTACTACAGTGTATTCAATGTGCTACATCATCTACAACAGTGTGCTACATCATCTACTACAGTGTATTCAGTGTGCTACATCATCTACTACAGTGCATTCAGTGTGCTACATCATCTACTACAGTGTATTCAGTGTGCTACATCAGCTACTACAGTGTATTCAGTGTGCTACGTCATCTACTACAGTGTATTCAGTGTGCTACGTCATCTACTACAGTGCATTCAGTGTGCTACATCATCTACTACAGTGTATTCAGTGTGCTACATCATCTACTACAGTGCATAAAGTGTGCTACATCATCTACTACAGTGTATTTAGTGTGTTATACCATCTTCATAAGCAAAATAAAAAGCTACTAGTGTATCATCTTCACAAAAAGCTACAAGAGTGTATTGAGTGTGCTATACCATTTTCACAAGGAAAATAAAAAGTTACTATAGTGCATTTGACATGCAACATCATCTTCACAAAAAGCTACTACAGTGTATAGTGTATTTGGTGTGCTATATCATCTTCATATGCAAAATAAAAAGCTACTACAGGGTATTATTTTGTGCTGGATCATCTTCACTAAAGCTACTATAGTGTATTCAGTGTGCTACATCTTTGTTAAAGCTACTACAGTGAATTTGGTGTGTTATACCATCTTCATATGCAAAATAAAAAGCAGTGTATAGTGTATTTGGTGTGCTACATCATCTTCACACAAAGCTACTACAGTGTATAGTGTATTTGGTGTGCTATATCATCTTCATATGCAAAATAAAAAGCTACTACAGTGAATTTGGTGTGCTACATCATCTTCACTAAAGCTACTACAGTGAATTTGGTGTGTTATACCATCTTCATATGCAAAATAAAAAGCTTATACAGGGTATTTTTTTGTGCTAGATCATCTTCAATAAAGCTACTACAGTGAATTTGTTGCGCTACATCATCTTCACTAAAGCTGCTACAGTGTATTTGGTGTGCTATACCATCTTCACTAAGCTACTACAAATTTTTGGTGTGCTATACCATCTTTATTAAAGATACTACAGTATATTTGGAGTGCTATACCATCTTCACTAAAGCTACTACAGTGAATTGGTGTGCTACATCATTGTCACTAAAGCTATTACAGTGAATTTGGTGTACTATACCATCTTCATAAAAACAAACTAAAATGCAACTACAGTGTATTTCATATGCTACAATGTATTCATCCAATATAGCTTATAGCAAATTTAGAGACAGAATCTTTGCTTGAATTGGTCATGTTTTCAAGATGTCAGCATCCTATTTTTGAAGAAAGTTTATGCCTGTAATTGTATTCCAAGCAATGCTGTACAAAAGGTGATGCAACACACCAAAAGTGGTTTTTACTTTAGCTGCTGCTTTTCCTCAAAACTTCAACCTACTGTGTAAATGGTTGTGAATTGTGGACACAAAGAAAAAAGCCAGTCTTCTTCGTACTCTTTACATACATTGGCTGGTGGGTTGTATGTTTAAAATATTACAGCATTGTTTTTTGGATGATGTATACAGGTCATCTGTGACATGATGTCATTACAACATGTATAAATACAATGAGGCCATTAAAATCCCTAGAATAAAAAAACCCATCTTGTTAAACATGACACAACCATGACTTTCATATGAAATAAAATGTTTTATGAGTTATTAGGTAAATCTGGAATAATCATCAAATATAAAATTTCAACTGTTTGATTATCCTTATTACTATTATTTATACTCACTTATAAGCCAAGTCCAAATGTAAACTTTACAGACCCAAATCTGCCATCACACAATGTGCTGGTATATCTAGGTCCTTGCAGTTTGTTAGGAGTAATCGGTAGAACAAACAACATAGACCCTGATCTGCAGACACATTATGCTAGGGCAGATTAGATCTTTGTTGCTTGCTGTTTGACTCAACCTATAAGCAAGTATATATGGTAACAGAGTAACTCATGAATGCATGGTCAAGTACAGAAAGTTAGTTATGTTAGAACTTGTAATACAACAAAGATATAGAATGTTTTGGCCATGCACACATGACTCATAACAAATCTTACCGGCATAAGTATAACAAGACTGAAAATTAGGATGTAATTTTGACAGTTATTCTAGTTATCATAATCATATGTTTCAGTGAAAATCATACAAAAAAATATGGAAAACTAGACAACAAATACACACAACACTCTCTGATAAAATACAGTGTGATATGATATGCAAACTTAAGGAAGAAAGTTGGAAATTCTGGATGGAAATAAAAATAAGTGATTATATATATATATATATATATATATATATATATATATATATATATATATATATATATATATAAATATATATACATTTAAATATAAATATATTAATATATATATATATATATATATTAATATATATATATATATATATATATATATATATATATATATCAACTACATACAGCAACTTGTAACAGAGCACATGTAATCTAATAGTACAATTGTGAAAATCAACTCAAATGTTGGTGTCGGCTGACCGAAAGTCCGAAATGAAACATAAAAAATATCAGGAACAGACTCAAACATGATCTGCAAAATTAATCAAAAGACTAAAGTCAAATCTACCACTGTTGCAAACATCATCATAATCATCACCATCATTAATATCATGTCAATACCACCATTATCATCATACACACTACCACTGTTGCAGACATCATAATCATCACCATCATTAATATCACATCAACACCACAATTATCATCATACACACAACTGTTGCAAACATCATCACCATCATTAATATTATGTCAATACCACCATTATCATCATACACACTACCACTGTTGCAAACATCATCATCATCATCATTAATATTATGTCAACACCACCATTATCATCATACACACTACCACTGTTGCAAACATCATCATAATCATCACCATCAATACCATCACTCATGACACAAAATTTGCAAAACAAATATACTTAAATCAAACAAGCAAACTAGCAGAGTGGGGAATGAAACTGGAATACCTTCAAAATGAAGAACACAAAATAAAGTGACTTTATAGCTTAAATTAAAGCATATAGCCTGAAAATGAATTTCAATCCCCATCCTTCTATCCCTGTAAGCCACACAATTATAACCAAAGCAACTCTGATAGCAACTGATTGCAGTACCATGTTTTTTTTACAAAATCTGAAATTTCTAATCTTAAGTAAATCTATAACCTCAAAGCATGATTAATAATTTGAATTGTATCATTTTTTACTCTACCAGTAAAAATACAGACTCCACACCTGCACCTCATGTTATATATCACTCCCTCATTATTTCACTCAATCATACCTTGTGAACCCAGTTACAACATTATAAGTTCAAATGATCCCTTTTTAAAGTTATCGATGAAAACAAAGACAGGACAGTGAAAAAGTAACACTGTTTTGAAAAATTCAAACCATTTTGAACATCCAGTTACCGTATATTCACACACCTTAAATTTCAATATCTGAGAATTTGGTATATCATTATGGAATAAATATAACTTCTGGCTGAACATTTTCCATGAATAGATTTAATCATCCATGCAAAAAGCATAGAAACTCTGAAAAATGCATGGAATCGGCTGGTAATTCTGGAACCTTGAAAAATGCATGGAATAGGCAGGTAATTCTGGAACCTTGAAAAATGCATGGAATAGGCTGGTAATTATGGAATCTTGAAGAATTCATGGAATAAGCTGGTAATTCTGGAACCCTGAAAAATGCATGGAATAGGCTGGTAATTTTGGAACCTTGAAAAATGCATGGAATACGCTGGTAATTTTGGAACCTTGAAAACTGCATGGAATAGGCTGGTAATTATGGAATCTTGAAAAATTCATGGAATAGGCTGGTAATTCTGGAACCTTGAAAAATGCATGAAATAGGCTGGTAATTTTGGAACCTTGAAAAATGCATGGAATAGGCTGGTAATTTTGGAACCTTGAAAACTGCATGGAATAGGCTAGTAATTATGGAATCTTGAAAAATTCATGGAATAGGCTGGTAATTCTGGAACCTTGAAAAATGCATGGAATAGGCTGGTAATTTTGGAACCTTGAAAACTGCATGGAATAGGCTGGTAATTATGGAATCTTGAAAAATTCATGGAATAGGCTGGTAATTCTGGAACCTTGAAAAATGCATGGAATAGGCTGGTGATTCTGGAACCTTGAAAAATGCATGGAATAGGCTGGTGATTCTGGAACCTTGAAAAATGCATGGAATAGGCTGGTGATTCTGGAATATATCCATGCTATCAGCATGAAAAACCTGATACTGTTCATGAATAACACACACTTTTGTCCATGGAATATGTGTGCAAAGTAGAAATTTATTTTTATGAAGATTTTGACTTAAGTTTATTGAGACCCAGGAAAGAGCTTGGAAACTAGTGATGTCACATATGTTGACACTGTTACAAATGGACACCGGGATTTATTCTTGTGGTACAACAAGTGAAATAAGTCATATGACCTCTCTAATATCCAATTGGATTCAACTGTAAGAGTTAAATTAAAGTCAGATATTTTCTATCCCATCTGTACATTGTTGTTAGTCAGACTGGCAGGAGCTGTGGTGGCTCAGTGCTTAGTATGCAAGACTCAAAACCAAAAGTGTTTGAATCCTACCATCAGACCAACCTGCTTCAGTTGCCGTGATTATGTCAAACAGAAAATGGATCTTAATTTCAAAGTAAAAATATTTGGAAAGCTGCAACTTTATAATTTTAAGACACAGTTAAAGCTAGGTCACAAATTCTGATGAGTTTTGACTTTGCCTTTCTGGAAATGTGCAATGCTCATATATATCATATGTATGAATGCTAAGACAACAACTTGTGTATGAACTGTGCTTTAACTTCACTTATTCTTGCCAATTTCACAAAACCACGATATTAATTACCAAAGAATTTTTTTTAAAGCAAAACAGAAAATGTTGCACTAGTAATCAGAGCTTTAAATAAGAACTTAATAAATTGGGAACTTTACTTCCTGGTATGGAACTAATTGTATTTAATTGAATTTCAAGGAGGTATATGTAACCAAAGTCAAACACAAAATCACTACAAGATGACAATGATGCCATACTTCAATGAATGCATCAAGCTGCATAGTCACTAAGAATAATTGCATTTGATTATACATCTATGATTATGAGTTTTCCACAGTGATCAAGTACAATGAATGTGCAAGGAACATCTGGAACTTAAACCTATAGTTGATCTTGATCAGATGCACATCCTATTCATGCACCACAGACTGTACTAATGGCAGGACTGCACTAATGGCAGGAGCAATTTTTGATTATTGGTTTAAACTTAAATTATTTTACATGATTTGTAATCATATAAAAATGATGAGAGAATTTCAGTGATATTGTCTCTGTGAAATATGCAAATAGACTGCTCATCTTGAGTTTTAGCAACTACTGAAAATTCCATTTTGCTGGAGACCTTATTTATGAAAAATAAAGCTTCCTACAAAAAGGAAATCTCAAGGTCAACAACATAAAATCGAAGTCTCTAACCCAGACTTTGTCAGGTAGGCCTATTGGGTTAGCTCATTTGTTAATTTATTAATGATGTTTGATTTTGTTTTTTTATGTGTGTCAGTTAATGTGCTGGTCACTCACTGTTGGTTGTCCACACTCCCTGCTGATGCCATATATTTTATCAAGTCCATTATCTCGACCTTAAGATCATGTAAATTTTATGTTATACATCCAAATGGGATAGCTTGCGCTTGTGCAAAGAAATTTTTAAATTTGATAATATCCGTGTCCCCTTACACTTAAAGTATAATAAATATTTTGTAAAGTATGATTATCAACTCCGTTAAATACAACCAAAATATTGCAATTGTCTCTGATCACTTTAGGTATTTGTGCATAAACCTGGGTAACATAAATCATGTCAGTATTTTTATACCTGCCTTTGAAAATATTCTGGCACGATTTGATTGTCCAACATCACATCATCATATACTAATAGATTACAGTATTAATACGTCTATCCATGCCATCCACAGATGGCACTTCATCAATATTGGAGATAAAATCAATAACACTGACTCCGTCCCTATCACTGTCTTCTTCATACAATGATTTTGCATTTTCATTAAAATCTTTAAGTACTTCATAACACCTCTGATCATCTACAGATGGTGCTACTAAGTATAACTTATCTCACCTGAGCGATCTCATTATCAGATTAACAATAATTGCGTCTTACCACTTCCAGATGGACCAATTATTATCACCTGATAGACTTCGGTAGCACTGGGTGATGTTTGACCAGCTCTTGTTTTTGTGTTGATGAGAAGTCAATTATATTTATTAAAAAAAGTATAAATTTATATTGTGTTTGATGCAAGGCACCCATACTCACTGTTGATGGACAAGTGGATTAACAACAATAATATATTAAAAAAATATGCATTAACAGGTAAGTGTGAAAAATGTGGTACAAATAAATATCAATTTATCTCCCTTACCAAGACTATGAAAACAGGTGTTGATATTGCTACTTCATTGGGAAAATTACCAGGGCTTCCATGGACAAGTATCCAGGAAAAAACATTTACCAGGATATAATTATTGTGGTCCTAGAACTTGATAATCAACTTGATGAATGAGATCCACCAAGATAGAGAATATCCAATAAATGTAATTGATCAAGTGTGTCATGTTCATGATACTGCCTATAAAAGCAAGGATTTAAAACAACAACATATTGCAGATGTGAAATTAATTCATGTGTTAAATTCTATAAACGATAAATCTCTCAGAGAAAAACTTGCTAGTTTTCTGGTGAAATCTGCAATGAAATTTATCAGCAAGGTCTACCAGTCGATCTTGTTGTTGTTTTTGCTGTAGGGTTTAACGCCATTTTTCAGCACAAGATATGCTATACATGCGGCCAGTATTAATGGTGGAGGAAGAACCTGGAAAAAGCCTGGAAAGAACCACTGACCCAAGAGAAGCTACTGGCAAGCTTTCCCACATACCCACATCGGCCGAATTTGAGACTTGAACCAACACTGACAGAGGTGAGATGGCAGTGATTTGTAACGGTGAACACTTTAGACCACTCAGCCACTCTGAGGGCTCTCATCAGTGGATCTACTCATGCTAGAAATTTTATACATAGCCACACTCCAGACAGGATCAGTTGCTCTTTTTATACCCCCTTCAAGTTCATCAGGTTCATATAAATACTGAGAGTCACATTACCTAATACAGGTTGTTTCAAGGTAAATTTTTGATGTATGTTTCTTTGTAATTGCAGTGGTAGGTTTCATAGAAATTGCACAAGTGATTTAATTATTTAATGCAGATATCACTCTTGGTAATCTTGCAACCCATTCACGAGATCTTGCAACTGTGGATATTTCCTTTGCATATTGATATTCAAGTAATCACTCAGCAAGTGTTTGATTAAATCATAGTGATTTCCTGATCACAATGAATTGCGGTGTGTCCTCGTCTGGTTTTGACATTATGCTTTTTCATCAGTGATGATACTGCACCAAGAAATTCTTTGCCAGGATCAATCTGTAGTAGTTTTGGCCATTGTAAGGGTCCTCACTGATAAATTTCATTGCAGATTTCATCAGAAATCTAGCAAGTTTTTCTCTGAGAGATTTATCTTTTATAGAATTTAACACATTAATCAATTTCACATCTGCAATATGTTGATTAATTTTATTGACCATGAGATTTCATTTTTGTAGGAAGCTTAATTTTTCATAAAAAAGGTCTCCAGCAAAATGGTCTGTTCACCTCTCTCCTGCTTACTCTAATGGAATAAGAATGAACTGTACAATGTGACACACTAATAATCAACCTAACTACCACACACACTCACATACAAGTTGACTCCAATTGCAAACTGCACAAAACCAGATCTGCTGTCACATAATGCACTTTCGGTCTGTGCAGTCTGTTCAGAGTAATTAGAAGAAAAAACAATATATACCCTGATCTGCATGCAGATTATGCTATAGCAGATCAGTATTTATTTACAGTTTAACTCAACTTGTAAGTGGGTATATATGGCAGAGAAACATCTACACTCAGGTTATGGATAAATGGAAAGTAAACTTGATTACAACTAGAAATTCTGGATGGTTATATGCACCTCTTTCTATGTGTAAGCTCTTGGTTTGCTTGGAAAATGTCCAGCCTGTCCATGAACATGTAGAAATGTTCAGCATGTCCATGAACATGTATAAATATCCAACCTGTCCATGAACATTTAAACAATATCCAGCATGTCCATGAACATTTAAACAATATCCAACCTGTCCTGAACATGTAAAAATGTCCAGCATGTCCAAGAACATGTAAAAATATCCAGCATGTCCATGAACATGTAGAAATGTCCAGCATGTCCATGAACATGTAGAAATGTCCAGCCTGTCCATGAACAAGTAGAAATGTCCAGCATGTCCATGAACATGTAGATATGTCCAGCATGTCCATGAACATATAAAATATATCCAACCTATCCATGAACATGTAAAAATATCCAGCATGTCCATGAACATTTAAAAAATATCCAACCTGTCATGAACATGTGAGAATGTCCAGCATGTCCATAAACATGTAAAATATATCCAACCTGTCCATGAACATATAAAATATATCCAACCTGTCCATGAACATGTAAAAATGTCCAGCATGTCCATGAACATGTATAAATATCCAACCAGCCCAAGAACATGTAAAAAATATCCAACCTGTCCATGAACATGTAAAAATGTCCAGCATGTCCATGAACATGTAGAAATGTCCAGCCTATCCATGAACATGTAGAAATGTCCAGCCTGTCCATGAACGTGTAGAAAATATTAAGTTTCTCTGTAAACTAGTTGGAAAATGTCCAGTTTGTTCATGAACCTTTTGAAAAAATGTCCAGTCTGTACATAATCAATATGGAAAATCTCCAGGTTGTCGCTAAATAATATGGAACATTTCTATGGACAGGATGGAGAATGTCCAGCCTATTCCACTGACAGCCTATTTCCAGTTGTATATTTTCAGGGATTTTCTGAAGAAAGAGACTGGAAAATTGCCCAGATACCCCATCTTTTTTCTATGGATGGCATTTCCATTGAATAAAATGCTGGAATCTTTATGGAAAGTATGAAAATTGTACACCATGGAATATATGACCAAAAAACCATACATGCATTTTATACTGACATAAGACTGCTTCAATTTCTGTCTAATGGATAGGGCACTGAAAGCACTGTAAAATCCAAACAAAAAGCAGCTATATTAACTCTATTTTGTAAACTGACTTTATTTTGATGATTATCATGGATTTATCAATCCTTTAAAGCAAATGAATAAGCCAATTATGTTTCCAGCATGACAGGGTCAATCTAATTTCTTATTAAAATCCCACACCACTGATGATTCCCAATTTTTTGCCTTTGGTTAATCTGTGTATTGCTCTTCAAAATCTGCATAGATATATTCGCAGTACAAAAAACACAAACCTTGATCTGATGATCATTAAAATGCAGATCACGGTCAGTGTTGCGTTGCAGTTGGATGTGACTTATAAGCAGATATATAAAGCAACTACATAATAATATTTTGCACATGTTTGTATACAGTTAGGTTCTTTAAGTCCAAATGCTAAAATAGTTTCAATGAAATAGTATATTTTTGTTTAAATAACTACCAAGCTTGTCACAGAAGTTTTGTACAAGACAAATCCTGCTATTTCTGACAGTCTTGCATATATAACCAATCTCTTATTAAGGACATAAAAAAGGAACATCTTGAAACATGCACATTTCAGCCATTCACAAGGAAGTTAGTAGGGTTGTTTCATTAACTTGGGAAGGCACTTTCAAAGTGGGGTACTCACCCACAGATTCAATTTATAATTTTCTTATCATTTTAATATGAACTCTTTGAAATCCAAGCACTATGGGATATATATTTTTTAAAAAATGCCTTCCTTGGGTTTAAATGTATGTTTAAATGGAACAGCCCTAAATCAGATTCAGGTAAGCAATGTTCAATATCTGTTACTTAAAATGTTTCTAGTGTGAAGTGTTCACTGTCAGATTTATTCTTATTTTATATATAATGATAACTGCTTCCAATTTGGTTTTAGAAAGGGCACTCTGCAAAATCTACACTATTTAGGGTGGCAAAATATGTCTTTAAGAAATTCAAGAACAGCAATGATGGTTTGATTCAAAGACCTTTCTTTAAGAAATGTCTTACACACTGTTTATTCCTCCATTCTTTTCCAAAATTATTACATTATGACATTAGGGGCACTAAACTGCTGTGATTTTGTGAATATCTAGCAAAAAGCAATTGACTGTAATTAATGATAACCCTTTTGATTTCAAGATCATCAATACTCTGGTGTTCCACATTGCCAATATAAGTGTTCCACAAGGATCCATTGTTAGACCTCCTTTTTTTGCTATTTATGTAAATCATCTACCAATTTATGCTAATGATCTACCTATTTATGTAAATGATCTACCTATTTATATAAATGATCTACCTATTTATGCTAATGATCTACCTATTTATGTAAATGATCTACATATTTATGTAAATGATCTACCTATTTATGCTAATGATCTACCTATTTATGTAAATGATATACCTATTTATGTAAATGATCTACCTATTTATTTAGCTGATCTACCTGTTTCTCTTAAAAAAGCTGAAGTGGATGATACTACATTTAATCTGCTTACAAAAATGTTTGACAAAATTAGATTAATTCCAAAGTTTGATTCCTAATACCTGTAATGATTATTAGTAAATGCCAAGAAGCCAAGAAATACATTACTGGCAAAAAACAACTCTACCTTTCAATTGAAAGTGACACATAAGCCATTTAAAGTTGTTATGAGCATTTATCAGCTGACAAGTAAACTGTAAGTTCGTGAACATTGTCATTTCCTAACAGTTTGCTGCAAAACAGTTTTAAGTACAAGGTTTACTACAAAATAAAATTCATATCCAACTTTCTACCTAATTTATTAATTTCACTGTGTCATATAAAAAGGAAATGTTATCAAGTTTTATTTTAAAATATCTTATAAGTGAAGTCTATTCATTGATAAGACCAAACAACAACAAAAAAGTGCTGTCTGTTTCTCACTGCCAACCCTTGTACCATTTCCCCCAAGTAAAATAAACAAATCACAAAAAATCATATTAAAGAATATATAATGATAATGCCTAACCCATTTTCTTGGCTTAAGTGAAATGCCTAATTTGCATAAAATATCTTAAATCCTTCATAGGTAAGTAAAGTGAATAGTCACTTTTAAACCTTTTAGAAAGTGATGCATGTCCTGTAAGACATGTACAAGTTTTTTTCTTCATACTGGTGACTATATTAAATGTCAGATCATCCCCATTTTGATTGGATATAGCCATTCATAGGTGTCGGAGTAGAGTTGAGATGATTTTCACGGTCATTCTGAATGTCAGTTCAGTACCATTTTTATTTAGGACCAACCTGACATTTTATGCAGTTTTCTAGTTAAAACCTCAGGTTGACATGACCATGCATTCATAATGAGAAGTGATAACAAGATTTTTAAGATCCTATTCACCTGGTACCATTTTCATTCAGAACTAACCTAATGTCATAAAAATTCTTTGGTAAAAGCCTCATTTTTATATGACCATTTAGATAACTTATTAGATGTCAGATTGCACTATTCTCATTAGGAATCAAAAGTACATCTTTGGTACAATCCATATAAATCAATATGACCATCTTTTCAGATGGAACAGTAACAATAAGATTTTTAAGATGGCCACTGTGGTGGCCATTTTGGATATCTATGCATACATGCCAACCCATGGCTAGGCAAAAGTGTAATCCAAATGGACAAAAAGAGTAATCTTACCAGAAAAAGAGTAATCCACATAAAACATGCTACAAAAATATAATCCACATAAAACATGCTACAAATTCAATGAAAAATTATACAAAAAGATTTTTTTCCCTCTGGTCTTTTAACATCATTTATTTGCTTCTCATTTTCATATGTAGCACTTTTAGCTTTAGAAAGCAATGGACGGTCATGCTGCAGTTCAAATCACTTTGTAGCTGCTGTGACTATGAGAGTTTTGCATATCAGTACAGCACTTAAAACAATGGGTTACTGAGCCTGGATCTAAATTCAGTTTTATTTTTGGCAACACCACTGAACATTCTCTTAGTCAGCATTAGAATAGTAAAGAACCAATATTCCTTTCATAACCTGATAAATTATATACAAGCCATCTTTCTTGGATATGATCTATGGGATGTTAAAAAAATGAGAAAACATTTTGATTTATTTTAGAGAGAAGTAAACCATAAAAGGGTTATCCATATATGGACGAGCGTAAGATGTTAATTTATGAAAAATAGTGTAATGATTATGCAAAAGCAATATGGTTGGCATATATGTCTATGGGTCATCATTTTTATTCAGAACCAACTGAAGACCATAGGAAGTATTGCAGTGAAAACCTCATATTAATATGACCATCTGTTCAGGAGGTGTAAAATAACAAGATTCTAGAGCTGGCCATTATGGCAGTCACACTGGATTAACAAAAAACAACTATTTTCATTTAGGACAACAAGACATGACAAGAAAACATGTCTAATATAGCCTTTCAGGAGAACTGGCATTGACAAGATTTTCAAGCTAATCACTGTGGCAACCATATTGGATCATGTCAAATAATCCATATTTTTATATAGGGCTAATTATACCATGGCATGGGTTGAATGTATTTTTAAAGTTTTGTGATAATCCTCAAAGTAGTTAAGAAGGATTAGGGATAATAACTTGTGCTAATTAATGTGAGATGAGTATATGACTATTAAAGCTAAAAATTAGAGGAACGACTCTGTTATTTTACATTTTGATAAAACAATTTTATTTGGGGTTAATGGGCATTAGAACTGAGTACCACTAAAACATTTGTACTGCAGTGTACTGTGGTTTTTCTTTTTATACTGCAATTAATACGAAAGTACACAGCAATTATATCAAGCATCAGCAAGTTAATGTTCTTTGGCTGGGGTCTGGCAATTTTTGAATTTTCACATCTGTCAATAGTTACAAAAATATCTTGCTTTGATGTAAAGCAAAATAACACCAGATTATATTTAGTTTTTAAATTAATTATCGTGAGATAAAAGAAATAAAATATATCAGGTCAACAGAAAATCAGATTCCTACCCCTTCCAAAAATTAAATTGTCAATACCTTGCATAGGATTTACAATCAACTTGCCTTAAGCATTGGGCCAAGTTCAAATTTGGTTTAGGCTAGCTCAAATTTGCCAGGCACTAGCCCGTGGGCAAGTCCACAAAATTTAGACAGGGTACATGATACAAGAAAATTTTATTAAATGTCAGTCTCTGGCTAAAATACATTAATTATGTACACGCTGATCTACCAACATGGGGTTGTATTCAGTTCCTAATGCTATATGTTCTTCAAGTTTGATACCCTGTGATCTGGCCATATTACATATGCAGTATCAACACCTTTATTTAGCATTTATATCTAGTATATTTTTCTTCTGCATATCTGGTAACAGTTTTTTTCATTTACTGTACGAGTTATTTCCATCTACTATTCAATATGCAAGTCAGTCTGCATATCTGGCAACAATTTCTTTCATTTACTGTACGAGTTATTTCCATCTACTATTCAATATGCAAGTCAGTCTGCATATCTGGCAACAGTTTCTTTCATTTACTGTACGAGTTATTTCCATCTACTATTCAATATGCAAGTCAGTCTCACATCTTTTCATGCTAACATGAAGATTTGATATTTAAAAGAAGTTCTGACAAATAAAGAGCAAATATTTATATTTTAACTTGTCAGTTCCATTGAAATTGTAATGTTTGCATGATCAAGGATTCTCTGACTTTCAGGTTCAAAGTTAGCCTTGGGCAGTTTGTCAGAGATTTTCAAAGATTGTTCTGATGCACATGATTGTATTTATGATAATTGCTAGATGTACAATTCCTGAGATTTCTTTGACAGGAGCATATTTGTAAATAAAATGGCACTCATTTCTAATGATAAACTATGGAGAGGGTGATTATGTTAGGAACATTTAGCAGCTGGCATTTATTATTTTTGTTGTTTAATAATTACAGGAGGCTTAAACCATTCTCAAATACTTTGATGTATGTCTCTGATGATGCCTAACAGTTAAAGAGATGCATATATTTTAGATAACATTAACTCTTGGCAACTGGTTGTAAGAAGCCAACAGGGATAAAAAGAAAAAAAGTTTCAATAAATATAATTTAATTTCCTTAAAATATACCATATTTCATATTTTAATTTTCACTCATGATGGGATATTATTGTTACGACCCTGGAGTTCAAGTGCGTTAAAGAATCAATTTTGTATAAATCTTTTTATTTCATTTTATCGTCTAACATGTTTTTTATAAGTTTACTTGATTCGTAGATGTGTTTCATGTTGGCACGTGCTGTGTATGATGACAGAAATTCATTGTTCAGAAGTATTGGGAAGTTGCATTTCTTTTTATGTTACATTAAATGGGCCGTTTCGTAACATTATGTTTAGGGCTAACTCAAAAATTTCCAAAGGCACCAAGTTCAATTTTCCAGTCAGAATTCTCTTACTTTTTGGAATTTTACAAAATCGGTAAATTCTTAGCTTGTAACTGATGAATTTGGTATATGTATTTTATTTGTTTCATATATTGTAATCTAAAACCTTAAGTCGGATTATTTATTAAAGTATATCTTACACCCTGTGAAAGACCTTGTTTGAAATTAAAGAACTTGTTGACAAAAATAGGAAGTGCTGACAATGAAACCTAAATTTTTTTACTGGCAACACTACTGAAAAATAGGTATGAAAACTTTGGGAGAGTTGCCATCACCAGGGAAAGATATTTATCCAAGAGTACCAGTAAAGATAAAACACACTCACTCTAGAAATAAGAATTTTTTTTAGTGAACTATAGAAATTAGGCAAAATTCAAAGAGAAAAAAACTACTTTCCTGAAAAGTTAAGGATGATTCACTGTCTTATAATGCAATATACCTAACATATTAACATATAATGGAATATACCTAACAAATTAACATATAATGGAATATACCTAACACATTAAAATATAATGGAATATTCCTAACACATTAACATATAATGGAATATACCTAACAAATTAACATATAATGGAATATACCTAACACATTAACATAAAATGGAATATACCTAACACATTAACATATTGCTAGTAAATAACTAAACAATTACATGGTTATTTTTTTTAAAATGGAAAATTTTCCAAATGCTGGATTTGGACCAAATATTTTACACAACATCCCATTTGGCACCACACTGGCATGTGTGAAAAATGTCTGATGTGATTACAGAATCTTAATTATAACCGCATTATTAAAAAAATGTACGACAAATAACATGTTTTTGTGATAAATGACAATAGGTAATAATATTTTCAATTATTTTGTAATGATAAATGAAAACACACTCATTACTGTTAATACAATTTAATTCACAACAATCTAGTTTACTCTGGAATTTCTGTACATTCCTTAATGACAGAAACTACTAAGAATCCTATTTTAAAGACATTTTATTGACAAAAAAATCTTGACTAATTTAAGTGCTTAGAATATCTCAATTTTGGAACCCACAGATTAGATGGACATACTTTTAATATATATCATGGAGTCAGTGTCTAGTATTCCATATTTTTAAATTGCATAGACAGTGAAATTCCTATTTATATTTTGATCATATACACCTTTTACTGCATTTATGCTAAAAATAGGTTTTCCACCAAGCTTCTAAGAAAGCCAGAATATTAATGGGGGAGCCACCCATTAAACAAATTTTACTGTCCTAGAAAACACTAAAGTCTGATTGAAAGTGGCCCATCCATATCAAAGAGGAGCCAGCTTGGGAATACTCATGACTCAGTATGTCTTAAGCAACATTCCCAGCAAGTTGATCAATATTCATCGGTTGAGTCATTCTGAACAAGAAGTCAAAAGAAAATTTTTTCTATTTTGGTTGCTATGGAAACAACATCACTGCTAGGGGGAAAGACACAACTTTGGTAGAACACTGCCTGAGGAACACCCCTGCCATGTGTAATTGAAATTGACCCAGCAGTCTTTGAGAAGTGGAAAATAGCAATGTGGAAGAACATCACATGACACATACCAGTTACAGAGCCATGCCATAAGCTCATTTGGCCTTATTACCGGATGAGCCAATGACAATACACTTTATATGCCGATACACAACTTCCACACATATCTTACCATGTAGTCCAGCAACTTGAAAGAAAGTAGTACAAATATAACTTTATTCCGTCTAATATAGGACAAAAACCTACTAAACATGAATGGATAAAACATAGATTTCTTAAAAAAACATAGAGCTAAAACAGCAAACTTACTTCTTTGAATTGCATTTATTTCATCAAATTACATAGTAATACCAATTCTAGTTACTAAATTACATTAAAAATCAGTTACAAAAAGATAAGGAATAATAAATTCATCAAGTACACCAAAGAACAAGAGTCACTTGATGGAACAAATGCTCTTCTGGACAAACAAAATTTACAGGAATTAAAAAAAAATCCAATCTACTCTTTTTTGTTTTTTAATACTAAGTATTTAAATTGTCTCAGACAATCTAAAGAAATTTGTCCAATCAAATATTTTCTTATATATCTGAGTCATCTTCACAAAACACAAGTGCAGTAAGCTGATCTGTCATGACCATTGACCCTGAACCAGTCATCTTTGAACTATCTCTAGCACTCTAGTACTCCAGAAATACCACATGCTAAGTTTGGTGAAATCCAAAATATATAAACAAAAGAAGCTACTGAATTGGCATTGTTCAATATATTCTTTACATATACCCACAAAGTAAGATTATAAAAATCCATTTATGCTTTGACTTGACCTTGGATAGAATTGGTATTCAATATGTCCAGATATTAATTATAAGAAAATTTTTAATGAAAACCTCAACTGTCCATTTAGTAAGAATAGCAATAACAAGACTTTACCCCAAGTCAATATAACTGTCCATTTAGTAAAAATAGCAATAACAAGATTTTACCCCAAGTCAATATAACTGTCCATTTAGTAAAAATAGCAATAACAAGATTTTACCCAAGTCAATATAACTGTCCATTTAGTAGGAATAGCAATAACAAGATTTTACCCCAAGTCAATATAACTGTCCATTTAGTAGGAATAGCAATAACAAGATTTTACCCCAAGTCAATATAACTGTCCATTTAGTAAGAATACAATAACAAGATTTTCAAGATGGTCGTTATGATGACCATATTGTATGTTCTGGGAATACCACTTTCACTTGGTACCAACTATACCTCAAGATAAACTATACATCAATGAAATTGTGTAATTTTTTTACCATACAGAAAATATTTACCTTTTTCTTGTGTGACACAAACTTGATTTCATCCACCACAATGCCAGGCTGGTCTGTTGGAAATGGCTGCTTTTTTTCTCTTAGACAATTAACCAATGAACTTTTGCCCTTGTCCTACAGAACAATAATTCTGGAATTGGTCTTTTGTATAACAGCTAAAGATAATAAACTGTACAAATGAAATAGGGAATTATTATATTATGCTGTCACGGGCAACAATCTGCTATTCAAAGAAGATCGCCAACTGACTGGATGCAAGTCAATGTGGCTCTGCAAATTTTTGATGTATACATTTGCTGCCTGTGCAAATATAGTTTTTTTGTCCAGATAATATTTATCAAGTGAATATGCTCATTTGTGAAGAATTTTCTACCTAAATGGATCTTGAATTTCTTTACTATTGATGGCATTATTATTCTGTTGGAAGTCTTACAACAAGGACCAAATTGGCTGACCACTGGCAACTTGATATAAAACTCTAGGCTAACCAAAGTGACTAAAACAATAATAGTAGCACATCAATATTTCTAATGTTTGTTTTGTGATAATATGTGTTTATTTAATTTCCAGAGAATAATACTGTAAATATTTAATTTGGTAGTTGATTCTCAGCATAGTGGGCAAATCATTCTTTTTAGTATCAATATATATTAGGTCATTACTTGAGGGATTCTACCTTAGGGATTTAGACACAACTAAATTAAGTAAGGCCTTAAGTAGACTAAGAGGACACCTAAACTTGGTATCCAGGCCTAATTCAACTAAGACCCTAAGTAGACTAAGAGGACACTTAAACTTGGTATCCAGGCCTAAGTCAACTGCCCTAAGTAGAATAAGACACTTAAACTTGGTATCAAGACCTAAATCAACTACAGCTCTAGGTAGACTAAGACACTTAAACTTGGTATTGAGGCCTAAATCAACTAAGGCCCTAAGTAGACTAAGAGGACAATTAAACTTGGTATCCAGGCCTAAATCAACTGTCCTAAGTAGAATAAGACACTTAAACTTGGTATCCAGGCCAAAATCAACTGCGGCCCAAAGTAGATTAAGTAGACGCTTAAACTTGGTATCCAGGCCTAAATAAACTAAGGCCTTAAGTAGACTAAGAGGACACTTAAAATTGGCATCCATGCCTAAATCAACTAAGGCCCTAAGTAGACTAAGAGGACACTTAAACTTGGCATCCAGGCCTAAGTCAACTAAGGCCCTAAGTAGACTAAGAGGACACTTTAACTTGGCATCCTGGCCTAAATCAGCTAAGGCCATAAGTAGATTAAGAGGAAACTTAAACTTGGCATTTAGACCTAAATCAGCTAAAGCCCTAAGTAGACTAAGAGGATACTTAAACTTGGCATTTAGACCTAAATCAACTAAGGCTATAAGTAGACTAAGAGGAAACTTAAACTTGGTATTTAGGCCTAAATCATCTAAGGCCCTAAGTAGATTAAGAAGACACTTAAACTTGGTATCCAGACCTAAATTAAATAAGGCCCTAAGTAGACTAAGAGGACACTTAAACTTGGTATCCAGGCCTAATTCAACTGCCCTAGGAAGATAAATTTGGTATCCAGACCTAAATCAACTATGACCCTAAATACACTAAGAGGACACTTAAACTTGGCATCCATGCCTAAATCAACTAAGGCCCTAAGTCGACTAAGAGGACACTTAAACTTGGCATCCATGCCTAAATCAACTAAGGCTATAAGAAGACTAAGAGGACACTTAAACTTGGTATCCAGGCCTAAATCAACTGCCCTAAGTAGACTAAGACACTTAAACTTGGTATCCAGACCTAAATCAACTAAAGCCCTAAGTAGACTAAGAAGACACTTAAACTTGATACTGTTGAGTTCAAAGAAAATGTGTCATTATCCATTACATGGTATTTTTGTTGGTAAAACCTGGATAAGAAAAAATATACATATTATATTATTTTATTTGGCTATAGTTTAATATATGGTAGCATAAAACTAGTATTTCTTAGCCCTTAGATTTGTAACACCATAATCTATAAACTCATACAAATACCTTCTTTCCCAGAACAACCATCTTCATTTTGTAGTAGGGTTCACATTTGCGCAGCTTATTTAAAAGGTTGCGTAGAATTTCTTTAGTTTTCTTTTTATTGCCTGCAATGATTATATATATATATATATATATATATATATATATATATATATATATATATATATATATATATATATATATATATATATATATATATTCACACACATACATAAATTATTCAGTTAGTTATTCTGAGAGCAGATCGGATTGAAAATGGTGAAGGCAATTGATTTCAAAAGGATATTTTGTAAGTTTATCATCAAAAGTATGTCTATATTATACCAGAGAGAATCCATTACATGTGTATTTGATGGAAGGGTGTGTTTGTACAAAAATGGACTCTCAGTGAGAAATTGCTTCTTTGAGTCCATTCTAGTTGTGTGCTCCACTTCTCTCAATCATGTACATACAGTGAATAAATTTGATCTACTTAATTTTGATTGGATGTTGTGGCTTGCCACTGCACTGAATGAAATTCACAGACCCAAAGCATCAAAACATCTGAAGAATCTGCCAAGATGTAGATAGGCTTAATACAACAAAACCTTGGCTAGTGAATATGAGTGTCTTATGGGTATATAACCTGATTAAAGATTCAGGTGAATCTGCTGAATTACACACTGACATACATCTTGGTTATTTAGGTCACACTGACATACATCCTGGTTTTTTAAGTCACACTTACATACATCCTGGTTATTTAGGTCATGCTGACATACACCCTGGTTATTTAGGTCACAATGACACATCTTAGTTATTTAGGTCACACTGACATACATCCTGGTTATTTAGGTCATGCTGACATACATCCTGGTTATTTATGTCATGCTGACATACATCCTGGTTATTTATGTCATGCTGACATACATCTTCGTTATTTATCTGCATATTTATATGCAATAACAATTTCAACACTACATGTATAATGGAAAGCTTCATCTGTCTACTTTAAGACTGAAAAAAATTATTTTGTTTTTTAAAAACATTATTTATATTCTTCAAGTAAATTTTTTTCTCAGACATCTTCTTAATTTTCAAGCAGAGTGTTTATAAAACATTTCCATGCTCCCACATTTTTTCTCTGCCAAAATCTGTGTCCCAGGACTAAGTTTTAGGACTAAGAATAGATTGAGACCAATTTTAGTTACACATCTAAATTATTTCATTGAAAATTGTAACTGTACATATGATTATAATGTGGACATGTGTATTAATTCCAAGTAATCTGTGTGTGTGTGTATATATATATATATATATATATATATATATATATATATATATATACAAACACACAAGAGAGAGAGAGAGAGATAGAGAGAGAGAGAGAGAGAGAGAAAGAGAGAGAGAGAGAGAGAGAGAGAGAGAGAGAGAGAGAGAGAGAGAGAGAGAGAGAGAGAGAGAGAGAGAGAGAGAGAGAGAGAGAGAGAGAGAGAGAGAGAGAGAGAGAGAGAGAGAGAGAGAGAGAGCATGGAAATTTAAATACTTTCTATGCTATGACTGACAAACTATTAGCAAGCTTGTAGTTAAGAGATAAGATGGATAAACTGAATAAATAACCCTGTTTCCAGTATATGTTTTGGCACCAGACTCACTCATCACACATGACAATTCTCAGACATGCGTGACAAACATCTCTGGAGTTATCTCAGAACAATTCTCAAGTAAAATAGGTTTCTATGATAATCATGATATGTTAGGAGTTCATGTATATAAAGCAGACAAGTCTCATATTCAATATGGATTCGAATTAGCATATGGCCTAATTCATAGAGATGTTTTAGAGAAAAAAATAATGTTCTCCCACAAATGCAATGAAAACAGAGTAACCTGTGTTGTTACAATGTTTCTGAATAACCTGGGATGGGAACTGGATATGGTGCTGAGACCTTTGAGATGAGAGGTGTATGAAGTTGAAGAATGTTCTCTCTGACTGCCATTATAAGGCCTGGGCATCAGTTAGGGAGTGGATGAGCTGTGCTAGTGGCAACATAGGAAGTATCTTGTCCCTAAAGTTGTTGGTTAAGGCAGTTTGACTCTTGCAAAGGTCTGGAACAAGATCACATTAATGTTGTGCTCTGTTTTTTCTAGCATAAGCAAATACCATCAGGGCAGGGACTCCCTGGTTTATTGGTGAACTGTTGAAGATTATCCCCCACATTGATGTGAGAGAATGTGAACTGGCATGACATAGAGATCCAGGTCCAGTTGACCTCAGGTGTCTAAGTCCAGTACAAGCTGAAGAGGGAATGACCACTAGAATTATTACAGGGGCCTATATGAAGTAATGATATCTCCAGGACTAGTCCAAGTAGTTGAACTTCATATTTTCTTGTGCTGGCCAGTTAGTGTGTGCCATGATGGTCTGTTCTGGTTGTGGCACCATGCATTTGGTATAACAGGAAAAACATGTCGCCATATCCTGTCCCAGTAGTGCAAAGCAAAAGCTAACTCTCTGTTCTGGAGCTGGAATTTTATATGGCTAAATGGTGTCTGCACTCCTAGTCTGGTACTGGCTTTTTCTAAAAAGATATCACCATAACCAGAAACAGGGTATGTTTGCAATAATGCAATATTCTTACCTGATCTACCTGGGCTATTATACTATACTGATACTGGTCTGAGAGTTTGTGCCATGACAATATGTTCTGTTGGTGGCAACAGATAATGATGATTCCGTAGTGATGTTGAGATATTTCATTAGGAAATTCAAGCACTTGTCAAGGACTTTTCACAAGAGCAAAGGTCTAATTTGCATGCATTATAATTAAATGTGAATAAAACATGAAGAATGTTAATTGAAGTATGTAGAGTCCATAAAATATCAGACTCAATTTCATTCCTAAGCAAAATTGAGAATTATTTATTGTTAAAGAAGGCCTCAGTAAAGACACTGCAGGGACTTTGAGGCATGGTGGTTGAGGTGCATTTATCTCAGCTACATGAATTATCACTTGCATTTGTCATTGTTTATACCTCCTTGAGATTTCCCTGTTTAAACATCTATTCTAAATTCATTCCTAATGTTCATATTTCATATTTGCTATGAGACTTCAAAGCTCATTTGCTTACTGTTTCAGCTGAGCTTATTTCAGCTCTACAAGTCCTTAGTTATGCCGATGGCGGCAACTCCAGAACAGATCAGCATGCATTTACATTTTCAGAACTCAAGTACTTTTCAAAGTAACCACAAACTTTAAATATTTTTCAAGTTTGTGCAAACCCTGCAATGGCATCCACATATTTTGGTGTAGTAGTCATTTTTGGCTCTCTATTTTGCTAGGGTCAATTGTTTGGCTGTACAGCTGAATGGCTGTGTTGCTGTGTGGCTGCCAATCTTCCTCAGACCAATATGAGCTCACATCACATTTATGGTTTGACTTGTACTCCACAAAATTAGTAATAGTAGGGTTAGAGTCCCAAGCAAGCTTCAAATGCTTGTACCCAACCACATAATCCTGCCCATTTCTCTCTTATACTTACACTGAAACCATGACAATGACAGACTGTCACACAGACAATTAAGATAGCACTGACTTGCTAATCATCTGACAAGGGGAACTGAAGAAACATATATTCACAAAGCAAGATTAAACAGAAAAAACTGATGCAGCATATTTCCCTGTTAAGAAAACTCCAAGGAATCAATCAACCAATGAAAGGGCACAAAGTAGATCTGTATTTGTGAACCCTCATAAATAGTGGACAAACCAGAATCAAGTGAAAATAGTAACTGATGACTCATTGAATTAGGCACCTCTATCATGGAAAAATCACTCTAGTCCAACCTCCAAGAAGGCAATGCAAACAATCTCATAGCACTTTTTGTTACCCTCCCAAAACCACAACCCCCCCAAGAGCATCTTATCTTGCTGAGCAGACTGGATTTGAAAGGCACAGGATGAGCTGGTAGCGTAATTGAGAAAGAAATTTATGTAAACTCTGTAGTATCCAAAAACCCCACCCCTAGATGTGAGATCAAACTTCCAACATCTTTTTTTGACAATATAAGACTATCATTGAGCCAAGTCTTTAAGGATGTTCAAGCAAAGAACACATGCACATTATATACAGGATAAACAAGAGATCTGCTAAATAAGAAATGATTGTATTTGATTGTACAACAAGCTGTATTATGTCCCCTTTGCCATTTGGGCATCAAGAATTACTGACCTGTGTCAATACCATCTATCTGCAATCCTTCCAGATTAAGAGTGCGACAGTTCTGAAGAAGTCCCAATTCATTTGGAAGACTCTTTATGCCTGGATTCCTAATTCAAGCAATAAAAAGAAAACCCATTTTACAAGTTGGTAAGCATTTAGAGGTAATGGTTTGTTTATGTCAATCTCTATCTTGTTGATGAATTAATCCTGTACTGAAAAAGCATATTTTTCCTTATGGAAATGAAAACAAATAATCTGAGAGCATTCTTTATTACAAAATTAAAGTTATTACAATTATATTATAAATGCTAATTACGTGTCCAAGCTGCATTGGCAAAAGTTCCACAAGAGCCCCTCGAAGTGACTTTTCTGCCTGAAAAGGATTTCCATGAATTCAAGATAAAACCATCTCTTCAACAAAACAACATTTTTAACTTAGCAGCTGTGGTAGATATATATGATGTCAACTTGGCACCATTTTCATTTAACACCAACAAGGCATCATAAGAAATCTTCTGGTGGATATCCCATGTAGATATGATTTACCATTTTGAGGCAGCCATGTTGATAACAATCATTTTGGACTAACTATAGACATCATTAGAAATCTTTTGTTGAAAGGCAATACTACGTAGCATTCAGAAAGTTGAGAAAAAACAAATTTTTCAAAATGATCACTGTAGCAGCCATACTGGAAATCACATCAGCACCATTTTTTTTTAGAACTGTAAAAAATACTCTGATGAAAACCTTATGTTAATATGATAGTGATAACTAGATTTTCAAGCTGTTACCATACTGGCCATCAGATCAGCACTATTTCATTTAAAGACCAATCACAAATCATAAGAAGTCGTGGTGAAAACCCTATGTTGATTTTTACCAGCCACTAAAAGATTTTCAAGATGGATGCCACAGTGACCATATTGAATGTCCAAGTGGCATATTTTCAATTAGGCATCAATACTTTGGAATTACCAGCTCACTTATTTTTTAAAAGCCTGTCAGGAAAAGCAAATTTATTTTGTGTCAGCATATTTATAATCAGTAAGCATATGTAGCGAATTATATTTTCCACTTGCAGAAATATGAAGGTGGTAAACTGATTGATAAATGAAAAATTAAAAAAAAAAACAAAATCTTGAACAGGTGCCCATATGTTGTATCTAATGCTATGGGATTTTAATTGGACTTAAATCAACCCATGAAAGCAATCCAATGAAATTTCAATAATATAACTTAAAATTTTCAGGCAAAAAAACTATAAATCAATATGCATCATATTATTTTTACATGATTTTATTTTTAAGTTTTAAAGAAAACAAGGAAGGTACTTGGCAATGGGAAGAAAAACATTCATATCACTCATTCCAATGATGTATCATTCCCAAGAGTATAGTTCTCAAGCCTTTTTCCACCTGTTTACTGTTACACTAAAATGCAATTAATAAAAGGTTAATCAAAATGTCTGATATATTTTATTTTTTTTGTCTTTAACGAATCACACCTAAGTTACAATGACATCTACAGTGTATTTGGTACATAAAACTACACACAAAGACAGTGACAAAAGTGAATCAAATTGTTTAGAAAGATATACACATACTTTGAAATGTTTAGAGTTTCCAGGGACAAAAGGTGACAGATTCCATCTGGGACACTGTCTAAATTGTTATCTTTGAGGTTCAGCTCATGTAGGCAGTGTGACAATGATTTGGGAAATGAGAGCTGTCTATCCTCAAAATTTACAGAGAATTTCTTTTTATTTCTTCTAACCAGTTTTTCAAATGGAGATCTGAAATGCAAAGAATGACTGATAATAGCCATTGCAGAATGGTTACTATATATATATATATATATATATATATATATATATATATATATATATATATATATATATATAACTAATACAACTGAATGGCAAAAATTAAGTAAAATAAAAGAAAGACAAAAAAAGGGAAACATCAAATCTGACCCAGGTTTTGACAATATAAAGCCTCATACCAAATTGGTTTCAGTCCTCAAAGTCCTTCAAAAGTTACTAAGTGGACACTAAATTCTGATCCATCTGAAATGGAAAGTTTTAAGTCAAACAGAGGCCATTATTCTGTTACACTGGAACCTGTCTTGAAAGACCACCCCTTTTGCCAAAAAATAATGGTCTTATAACAGGTCACAACACTATATAATCAATAAATCTGTACACAGAGAACCTGGGTTCTCAAGACAGGTGGTCTCTCATAGCAGTGGTCTCTCAAGACAGGTTTTACTGTAATATTTTTGGAAAAAAAGTTGGATGAAAACTATTCCTGACATGGGTAATTATTATTTAAAGTCACATATGACAATTCTTAAAAAGATATTGAGCAGAAACAAAATTATGGTGCAACTGAAAGGCAAAGTACAAGTAGGAGTTGGAAAATGAAAAACAAACTTGCGCCAAGTCTTTTCAATATAAAGCCTTCAAACACATTTAGACCAAATCTATGAAGTTCTTTAAAGGCTATTGCATAAAATAAATTTTGTGGTGGATATCACATGATTAGAGCTTGCAAAACAATTATGTCATATTCAGGTAAAATATCCAAATTTGTTGCTTTAAATTCCATCATAAAATGCATGGAATTTGTATAGGCATTTTTAATAACCAAATTATCTCCCTGGAGATGGACACTCTTCAGTGCTGACTACGATTTCCAGGGACAAAGCAATCAATAATGGTATTCATGGATAAAGGAATCTTTTAAATGTGACCTTTAGTGCATATAACAACAATTATCATAGGATATGATGTAGGAGGGTAAAAAAATAGAACTGATTACAAACGTACCATATGGAACTATATAACATCCTGTGGGAGTAATATAAACAAAACTGGTTATCTGTTGCAGAAAATCATCCAAATGACAAATTGTAATGTAGAAAATGGGGGTATTCAATTGCAAAAATATTTGATCACATTTCCTAAACACGTTTCCTTATTTTGAAATTTAGGAAAATGAACCTTTATTTAATCTTCTATGGAATATGGAATAAAATTCAATATCTAGAAAATGTAATAAATGTAAAAATCTGTTCAAAGGAAAATGTAATAAATGTAAAAATAATGTTTTAAGTGATGAATTCCATTACCTCTCTGCATGTGAATTCTTTAGGAAGGCTAGAGTGAATTTGATTAATAAATATTATAACAGATGACCAAATACATTGAAAGATCAATTTAGTGACAAATAAGAGCAAAATACTTCTGAAAATATAAGCATATTTGCAATAAAAATTATTAATGAATTATAAAGTGAACAGATGACTGGATACCTACCTATCTTGAGTTCATATTCCAACTGTCCAAGTCTCTTTTAAATATGAAAAATGTTTTCATTTAAACTATAGGACACTTTTCCTTATATACTACATGCAGAGTCAGTCTCTCTCTCTCTCTCTCTCTCTCTCTCTCTCTCTCTCTCTCTCTCTCTCTCTCTCTCTCTCTCTCTCTCTCGTTCCTATCTCCTATTTATTATACATAATGTTCTGTTCAGTAGCTTTATAACTGTTTCAAATACTTTAATCAGAATAACAATTAGAAACATGAGATCTGGAAAAATATAATACACTTGCAATATCCAAACAAATCCGATTTAACTTGCAATGCTTTTATTGTTTTCAGTCTCTTTTTTAATTTTGATTTTGAGCAGTTAACTGAGCCATCTGTACATGATATTATAACAGAAGAGTTCCAATTTATGGGGAGTAACCAAGATTTTGAAAATGCCTATAACACCAGTGCCATCATCATCACACTTACTGTGATTTTTAACCATATAAAATGTGATATTCTATCATTTCTATTCAAAATAAATTAACAGATTGGGGATCAGAACATTGTATTGGATGAAAATAGGGGATCAGAATCTTGTATCAGAGGAAAACTGGTGCTCAGAACCTTGTTTTGGAGGAAAATTGGAGACAAAAATATTGTATTGGAGAAAAATTGGGGATCAGAACCTTGTATTGGAGGAAAATTGGGGATCAGAATCTTGTGTTGGAGGAAAATTAGGGATCAGAATCTTGTATTGGAGGAAAATTGGGGATCAGAATCTTGTATTGGAGGAAAATTGGGGATCAGAATCTTGTATTGGAGGAAAATTGGGGATCAGAATCTTGTATACAAAATTGCTATCCCATAAATTATTTTGTAAAATAATAACCACAGGCCTGTGTGGGCCACAAAACAGGCACATTGATGCTATCTGCCTAAAAACACCAAGAAATTTTGGTCAGTAGGATGCTTTGTGTAGAAATTTCTTCCAATGGCATAATTCATGACAAAAAATCTTGATTTCTAGACATACTCCTACCTCAATAACTTCACCCATATCTGACACTGTAAGAATATCATCATCATATATCCATTAATGAATGGCAATTATGCTACAATTCATCGACCAAAGTGTGCTAAGCAGTATTTTAAGGCAAGAATATTCAACTTTCATTGACACATGAGAAATTTTTATCTCTTTTGCTGTACACAAATATACTGTAATAATGGATTGGAACAATAATAGATAATATACCTTGTGGATTCAATCAAACTTAATAAATTGATGACACATGAAGTTGACATGCAGTGAACAGCATCTGTAAAGTATTTGATGCCTCGGTGTCATTTTGAAGTACAAGAATCAACCAAAGCAAACAAAATCAGCTACAGCATCATGGCAAGAATTGCACTCATATATCAAACTCATTAACATGTTAGAATCAACCAAAAGCAAACAAAATCAGCTACAGCATCATGGCAAGAATTACACCCATATATAAAACTCATTAACATGTTGGAACAGATTTATTCCTCAGGTCAGAAGTTTAATTTGTGACCATACACTATTTTGTCCAATGTACATGGCAATGACCAAATGCAACTCAATGACATTGTTACTAAAGATGGCACATTCTTATTGCACTTCCTCAGTACATTACATATGCATTATTTGTTAAAAGTCGGATGACATTATAAAGAAAAAGGAGAATTTGTTCATGTCTATTTGCAAATCAATCCCTGCAATCTTTGAAGAAAAATCAACTAAGGCAAAACCTGTTGCTGTAATGTCAGCATCTATCATGTACTCATCTGAACTACAGGACATTATTATCTGGTAATTAGTTTTTGTATAAAAGGACCATTAGATTCAGTTAATAAAGCCACTTAGCCGCTATGAAAGAACTTGAATTGGTTCTGAGAATGCTTGTGGATATTACCCTGACAGTCAAATACTCTCATCACATTTGATTAGAAAATATCATATCACATATTTTAATGATTACACTGAAGTAACCAAAAAAGAGGAGTAAATTAAAATGTGACACTTATAATAAGACTTTTTGAATCATTACTTTTTATTACACTGTTGCTACAACAGAAATTTACCAACGCTTTGATTCATCAAAAATTCATCTTGTTTCCTTTCCATACTGACAAAATATTTTTGAAACGGAAAATCTTAAAACAAATATACAATTTCTTATTCGAAAGTGTTGCTGTTGTTGTTGTTGGGCTTAACGCCATTTTTCAGCACATGATAAGCTATTTATGGAGGCCAGTATTAATGGTGGAGGAAGAAACCGGGAAATCACCGGAAGAACCACCGACCCACGAGAAGCTACTGGCAAGCTTTCTCACATATTCACATTCCCCTAATTCTAGACTTGAACCCATGCAGACAGAGGTGAGATGGTAGTGATCCGTAACGGACAGCACTTTACTTTAGACCACTCGGCCACACGGGGCCCCATTCGAAAGTGTTAATTTCATGATGATGATTACAAATTTTAACATATAGGCTACCATTTTAACAATAAAAATGAGTGATATAAAAAGCTTTTCTACTGACTAATTTTGATTGCAAATTTTCTCATGATGCAAATAGTAACATTTTTAACCTCTTTTTCAAGAAAAAAAGAATTCTAGTCCATACCTGCCTCTGGACTGTAATTACTACAGACAATATGTGTTAAGTAAAAAGTGTTATTTTTATAACTTTATTATATTTTATACTGCATCAGCATTATTTATCTATTACTGAGAATCCTTTAAGCCAGGATTCTTTCTGTCAAAGTTGGTTATGTTAAGTGGTATTTTGAGATATTAAAGATGTTTAATTTTTTTTCTTTTTTTAGCAACATTACCCTATTTGATATAGGATCCAAATCACTCTTATAGATCTGGAATATTTTCAAATAGAAATTTGATCATTAAATATTAAAATTTAGTAAAATTCTTTTCCATGACTCTTGAGAATCACTTTTAAAAATAATTTTCTATTTGACAAATAGTCATCTCTTATATAATCACTTGCACAAAAAAAACTCTTTATGCCAGACTGCTTTCTGTAAACTTTTGTCAAATTCATTTGAGCACTTTCTTAAAAGTTGTTTACAAACTTTTTATTTTGTAATAGCAGATTAATTAATGGTGAATTGATATCAGTTGCATAAACATGTATCAACTTGAAAGCCCTTCTTGCATCAATATTTTCTCAAATTTGGTCAAATTCTGCTGAGGAGTTTTTCATGCCAAGTCCACTAAAGGTTTTTCTACTACTATAAACTGTGGCCATATCTGATCATAGATCGGCAATACTTAAAGACATTTTATACCTTTTATGCTTTGGTATTTTCTGTCAAATTCAAAGTCACTCAGAGTTGTCTTAGTTATGTTTGATGGCAAACTGACATCATTTGTATTGAACTAAACACCTGGAATCGGTACACAATTAATAAAATCCGGTTCAGTACCCACGAATGTAGTCCCAGTCTATTTTTAGATCACTTTTTCCGGTCTAAATTTGGTGGTGATACTAGAGTTAGATTTTGGCATTCTTGGTAAGGATTTAAAGGCAATTGATTATTCTTTAAAATGTGATCTTATGGTGTGGTTGTCTGTGTGTATTTCGGCGACAGTGCACATTGAGTAATAAGGTCATGGTGATGATCCGGAAGTGAAATCTGTGTTCCGTTGCCTGGTGTTTTGTTTACAATTCAGCCTCTCAAAAAAATGCAGGTCAACCCTTGACAAGAACTAAACCGTTAAGTCATCTTTGAAGGTATTTTAGATTAACATATGATTTGTATTGATTGTCACACAGTGGAAAGTTCAGTACTGAGGAACAAATGTAGAGACCTTATAGTAAAATTAATTGTGTACTATGGCCTGTCAGTAAAAACTTGAAACTGATATAAATTTTTTATTATTAATGACATATACATGAAATTTTAATATGTTATGTATATTGACTTTAAAAATATAAAAATGAAATTAGAAGTAAAAAAATAATTTTAATTTTAAAAAATTTAAATGAAATTTAAAAAACAATTAAAAAATAAAAAATTTCCACCAAGTATACACATATATAATATTTTTTGGGAATGATATTAAATGATATCAGCATATATATACTCCTACACCATATACAAGCTCAAATGATGGATATTTGTCAAATTTGATCAGAGAAAATATCTTTATTAGTCAAAATGAGACCCTCATTTAAAATACATGAAGACAAAATTCTACTTTGCTTTGTACCTTTAGGTCATTGAAACTATTTATTTGGGGTTCAAACAGTTAATTTATGTGTTTATGATGGGGTGACTTCCTGAGTAACACATATCTGCTTGTATAGCTATCAGTAATTGTTTATAACCATAGTTATAGGGTATTTAGTGAGAGGACAGAGATGAAGACTTTATACTAGAACCTGTTCAAGTTCTCTACAAAATCATATTAAGCTGTCAGAGAATGAAATACAGGTCAGAGGGGTAAAATATACTTTACCCAGGTATATTTACCATTGCATGTAAGAAAACAGCAAAATGATGTAAGTTGAACACAGAATGCATTCCATTTTATTGTTCAGTTTCTTTAAGATGTTAATTGATGTAGTGCGACATTGTAGCCTAGATGATATTATGGGAATTCTCATGATCCATTTTGCTTTATGCATTATTAATGACTAATAAAATATTTGTTATCTGACACTCTAAAGATTACATAAGTAATATTCAAACAGATTATTTGAATTTAACTTTCTACAATTGATCCTAACATGGTTACATAGCTGACATGAACAAATATGCATATATTTTGTAATGTTTGGAATCAAAAGTTGACATTGTTAGGCTGACATGGTACCTATAGTGAATCTGTAAGGCTCAGTTTTGATTGTGTGCACTTAAAATATCCCAAGATGTTATTTTCATCATGAATATGCCTCTGTATGGTAACACATTTTAATTTAGTACTTTGACAGAGGGCGGTATTGCAGCATCAGCTGATATTTCATTCCATTGAATCATTGAATCATTGAACTTAAAACCTTGGTAGCCAAGACTCTTAAAAATAGACTAAAAATATTCAAACAGATTATTTGAATCATGTTTGCACATGTGATTTTAACAAGTACATTGCATATGTCCCACACATGCAAATATCCAACCTTGTTTACAAGTTTTCGGGATGCAAATTTCACATTTAGTTGATTATATAGGATCTATTGGTACCTATAGTTGATCTGTGTGGCCACATTTTGCTATATTCACTCACAATATCTAAAATTGTTTTTTCCTTCATGAATAGGATTGCATATAGTAATAAATTTTAATTTGGTACATTGTCATTTGACTTTCCACTATACTGGTATGTATCAATGTTTGCACCAATGATCAAACCTCACCATTCCAACATTGCCTTAAACTTTATGATACATACTCTACCTGATTAGTTATTTAACCTGTAAATGGCTAAATATGCTTGTAGAAACTTCATCTATTTTTAGGATGCATTTGTCACTTTAATACATGCCCATTGCTTCACATCTTTGAGTGTCACTCTATCAAGTTTACCTTTTTTAACCATATTTGCAACCGGAATGTTATATTGAAATCACCATATCTAACACATTTTAACTTCATTTGCCTACATCTTCCTTTTTTTTAGAATTAAGTGAAACATGTTATATATTTTCAGGTCTAGTCTGGTATCTGAAACAAAGTATTAGAGTTGGATCAATTTGGAAGCTCTCCAGTAGTCCAATGGTGATAGCAAGGTCTCATAAGGACATGTGCAGTGTGCTGCTATAAGTGACCAAGATGAGTTCATATCAGTACACTGATATACAGCATCTCAAAGACATGGCTTAGATCTTCATGACAGAGATTCGCATCTTTTTTCAGTAAGGTGAAACTGTATTTTCATATTGCATTGTTGATTTTTGTAGTTATCGGCATTAAAATGGAATGCATATTTGCTATAAAACATGGTAGTGGTCCCATCAAAACTTTAAATTTGAGTGGGATATTAGTTATACAAACAACTGTCCAAGTACCTGAAACAATAAATGTGGAACATAGTACCTGTCATTGTTTCTTTAGTATGTACACCTATATGCTTCTGGATAGGCATATTGTAATTTGCTGTCAAAATCACTGTGAGCTATCATGCTTCAGTACCCCTGGGATTAATATTATCAGTTGTACAGACCTAAACTACCATTTGTTTTAAAGACCATTCATTAATCAACATTGCTGCCTTAAATTTGTCAAACTGAATGTCATAACTTGTATGAAAATTTATTTTTTGTAAAATAAAAAGTTTTTAAAATTTATATATTTTTTAAAATTTTCATTAAAATTTAATATATCAATATTTTTTAATTTCAAGACTATTTTCAGACAGGCCTTATCAAGTATTACAATTAGGTTTTTACTGCATTGAAAAATTCCTATAATTAAGGAAGATATAGCAAATTTAGTTTTGGTTTCTTAAGAACAATTGGACCTCAAATTGCACCCTATAGAACACCAGCACTACACACTTTCTGACAGCTGTCACATGTCTTGCTTGCAAGGAAATTTCAAAAGACTTTATGTATGAAGTTGAAACAGTAGTGGCATGCAAAATAAAATGCAAATATAAAAGTTTGACAAAAAACATTGACCCTTTCAGGAATCGGTACACAATTAATAAAATCCGGTTCAGTACCCACGAATGTAGTCCCAGTCTATTTTTAGATCACTTTTTCCGGTCTAAATTTGGTGGTGATACTAGAGTTAGATTTTGGCATTCTTGGTAAGGATTTAAAGGCAATTGATTATTCTTTAAAATGTGATCTTATGGTGTGGTTGTCTGTGTGTATTTCGGCGACAGTACACATTGAGTAATAAGGTCATGGTGATGATCCGGAAGTGAAATCTGTGTTCCGTTGCCTGGTGTTTTGTTTACAATTCAGCCTCTCAAAAAAATGCAGGTCAACCCTTGACAAGAACTAAACCGTTAAGTCATCTTTGAAGGTATTTTAGATTAACATATGATTTGTATTGATTGTCACACAGTGGAAAGTTCAGTACTGAGGAACAAATGTAGAGACCGTATAGTAAAATTAATTGTGTACTATGGCCACCTTCCTGTCAAGATGCTTTCGGTTCAGTTTACTGAAATTCTACTCAATATTTTGAAAAATTTAAAGACTTTTCCTATTTTTCATCATAGTGCCAATATGTGATGGCACATCAATAACATCTGAAGAAATATGAAAGTTCTTCAAGCCATGATGTGTTCTGTTAAATTTGTTTTACAAGTTTTTTTCTAACTACAGAGACCTCATCATCATTTGTCCAAATCTGAAAGTCTTTCATGTGGAGTGCCAACAATCAAGACTGGCTGAAATTGGTTTTGGGATTTTTAGGAAGAAGTTGAAAATAACAATTGTTTAAAGATTGCTGATACACAAAATATGACAATGGGCCACACAATAAGCTCCACTTCACCTTAAAGTCTGGTGAGCTAAATTGTAAAGAAATATGGTCTGGACTCATCTTATGGATTGTTATCTATGCAATAGCCATTGCTTCCAAATTTACGGTAAAAATGGACAATTTAAAAAAAATTATTTCTTGATCTGTTTATGGTGCCGGTCATCAAAAAGCTATGTATTAATACAATCAACATAAAATTATGTTTTTTTTGTGTGAGGGCAAGACATGAAACCATTGGCTAAAATTAACAGTGCACAGAAAATTTCCATATGGTAAACCATGGGATCTAATGAGTAAGCAAAACTACAGCAGATTAGAGTCTCTCTCCATCTGTCTCTTTCTCTCTCTAGATATATATCAGCTATGCTGTTTGTGTGAAATGTTCTTAGAATCAAAGGAATCAAGTTAACTCAAGTGAAAAAGCTGGGTAAACTGCCAAGAGTATTTCTTGAGTAAAATAAACCATATGAATTGTAATATTTATGTATGAATAGTTTTTCATTCATTGTTCATATCCTCTACTCTTCTGTATGTCAGATAAAAGAAATTTTACAAAATCTGAATTTTGTTTGTATTTCATGTGTTCATCATTTGTGTTTCATCTCCATTTATTTGACTTTCTTCTGCATTTCATATACAGTCATTCTGAATTTCATATACAGTCATTCTGCATTTCATATACAGTCATTCTGAATTTCATATATAGTCATTCTGCATTTCATATAGTCATTCTGCATTTCATATATAGTCATTCTGCATTTCATATACAGTCATTCTGCATTTCATATACAGTCATTCTGCATTTCATATACAGTCATTCTGCATTTCATATACAGTCATTCTGCATTTCATATATAGTCATTCTGCATTTCATATATAGTCATTCTGCATTTCATATACAGTCATTCTGAATTTCATATACAGTCATTCTGCATTTCATATACAGTCATTCTGAATTTCATATACAGTCATTCTGCATTTCATATACAGTCATTCTGCATTTCATATACAGTCATTCTGCATTTCATATACAGTCATTCTGCATTTCATATATAGTCATTCTGCATTTCATATACAGTCATTCTGAATTTCATATAGTCATTCTGCATTTCATATACAGTCATTCTGAATTTCATATACAGTCATTCTGCATTTCATATACAGTCATTCTGCATTTCATATATAGTCATTCTGCATTTCATATACAGTCATTCTGCATTTCATATACAGTCATTCTGCATTTCATATACAGTCATTCTGCATTTCATATATAGTCATTCTGCATTTCATATACAGTCATTCTGCATTTCATATAGTCATTCTGCATTTCATATACAGTCATTCTGCATTTCATATACAGTCATTCTGCATTTCATATACAGTCATTCTGCATTTCATATATAGTCATTCTGCATTTCATATACAGTCATTCTGCATTTCATATAGTCATTCTGCATTTCATATACAGTCATTCTGAATTTCATATATAGTCATTCTGCATTTCATATAGTCATTCTGCATTTCATATATAGTCATTCTGCATTTTATTTCATATACAGTCATTCTGAATTTCATATATAGTCATTCTGCATTTCATATAGTCATTCTGCATTTCATATATAGTCATTCTGCATTTCATATACAGTCATTCTGCATTTCATATACAGTCATTCTGCATTTCATATACAGTCATTCTGCATTTCATATATAGTCATTCTGCATTTCATATAGTCATTCTGCATTTCATATACAGTCATTCTGCATTTCATATACAGTCATTCTGCATTTCATATACAGTCATTCTGCATTTCATATATAGTCATTCTGCATTTCATATACAGTCATTCTGCATTTCATATAGTCATTCTGCATTTCATATACAGTCATTCTGCTTTTCATATATAGTCATTCTGCATTTCATATACAGTCATTCTGCATTTCATATATAGTCATTCTGCATTTCATATACAGTCATTCTGCATTTCATATAGTCATTCTGCATTTCATATACAGTCATTCTGAATTTCATATATAGTCATTCTGCATTTCATATAGTCATTCTGCATTTCATATATAGTCATTCTGCATTTTATTTCATATACAGTCATTCTGAATTTCATATATAGTCATTCTGCATTTCATATAGTCATTCTGCATTTCATATATAGTCATTCTGCATTTCATATACAGTCATTCTGCATTTCATATACAGTCATTCTGCATTTCATATACAGTCATTCTGCATTTCATATATAGTCATTCTGCATTTCATATAGTCATTCTGCATTTCATATATAGTCATTCTGCATTTCATATACAGTCATTCTGCATTTCATATACAGTCATTCTGCATTTCATATAGTCATTCTGCATTTCATATAGTCATTCTGCATTTCATATACAGTCATTCTGCTTTTCATATATAGTCATTCTGCATTTCATATATAGTCATTCTGAATTTCATATACAGTCATTCTGAATTTCATATACAGTCATTCTGCATTTCATATAGTCATTCTGCATTTCATATACAGTCATTCTGAATTTCATATACAGTCATTCTGCATTTCATATAGTCATTCCGCATTTCATATACAGTCATTCTGCATTTCATATACAGTCGTTCTGAATTTCATATACAGTCATTCTGCATTTCATATACAGTCATTCTGAATTTCATATACAGTCATTCTGCATTTCATATACAGTCATTCTGAATTTCATATACATCTGAATTTTAGCCATCATCATTCCTATTATCACTCAACACAAAGACTTAATTTGCAATCTAAAAAAGAGAACCACATCTTATTAAGATTGTGCATTAATTAACAAAAATTGCATACAATTAAAATACAGCAGTGAATTTATGATAAATAACAATATAACCCTAATTGCACTAACTGTAAAAATATAGTTATCAAGTATATGTTTGAATTTGTTCTAACAAAAATTATACATAAAATAAAACTTCCAATGATGTCATTGTACTTTTGGCAGTTGCTAGAACAATTTCATGGCTTGTCTGCACAAGTGAGCTGATTTTCAAATCCATTTATGAAATGTGTAATAATTCATCATTCTGTATTTTGCACAGTTTGATTTCTTCAAATTACATTCATTATATTTCATTTTTGTTTATTCTGACTACCAATTGAAAATATTCTACATTCTGTTTTCATTTCTCTAGTAAGATTACATGTTACAGATATTGCAATCTAAAAAAATTTTGTGAATTTTTATATAAATAATTTTTTATTCTTTTGAAAATATTTTTACTAAAAAGTCAAATGTAAGTTATATGCAATATTTTTTAATTCTGATAAATTGTACACCCAAAAATGATTAAAACCTGTAAAATGAATAAGTCTGTACATTATAGGCTACAAGTATGCTGACCTGACAGTTGGTGAAAGCAGATCTTGGTTAAGAGATCCCAACAAATTGTGGCTGAGATCTAACATGTAAAGCTGGTTACAATCCCAGGTGTCAGGGGATGGGAGACGCTCTATCTTGTTCTTAGATGCATTCAGGTCCACTAAAACTTCTGTAATAAATAAAGGATACTTGTATTTAACAGACATTCATAAATCAAAACTTTCATTTTTAGCTTAATCTTCCACATTTAATAAAACAGAATGTACTTTATAAAAGGACACTTGTATTACATGGAAAAGGACACCTGTCTTACATGGAAAAGGACACCTGTCTTACATGGAAAAGGACACCTGTCTTACATGGAAAAGGACATGTGTCAAACATGAAAAAGGACACCTGTCTAACATGGAAAAGGACATGTGTCAAACATGAAAAAGGACACCTATCTAACATGGAAAAGGACATGTGTCAAACATGAAAAAGGACACCTGTCTTAGATGGAAAAGGACATGTGTCAAACATGAAAAAGGACACCTGTCTTACATGGAAAAGGACATGTGTCAAACATGAAAAAGGACACCTGTCTAACATGGAAAAGGACATGTGTCAAACATGAAAAAGGACACCTGTCTTACATGGACAAGTCTACTTATCTTACATATAAATGGACACGTCTTACATGGACACTTGTCTAAAATGGAAAATTACACTTGTCTTTGCCTTAAAATTGCTATTCCTAATCAAGGTCGTTTTATTCTTCTCCAAAATAATGGCACTGATTTTTCTCATTTCATTTCACACTGGTCTGACAATTAACAACAAGCATAAGTGAGGAAACTTTTTGCATTAGGTACACCAAATATTTCTTTATGAGCTACCTGTATGCAGGTTTGCAGATACAGCTCACAGTTTATCCACATTACTGCTCTGCCAAACACCCATCACTACAGGACTTCAAGGAAATAACTGGAGGCTGGATGAGAGAAGTACCATGACTTACCCCAAATTTATATTTAAGTGAAAGAGAGCTGCACAGTCGCCCTCACTCTCTTGTCCAAGCCTGTCTCAATCCAGTGCCATGTGACTATTCAGAAATCTGGAAACAGTACCCGATGCACATGAGCTTATGCCCTGCCCTATCCACATAACTCTTGCAATCAGCCTTCACTGCCAGTGAATGAGCCTGGCCACCAACAAGGACTTACCAGAGGGAGACAAGATAGCTGTTCATTCTGGGTCAACAGTCACAGGCAGTACTGTCTACTGTAACTTTATAGTGTCAGGCAATGCCTGACCCAAAAAACAGTCTAATATATAAACCCTGATATATTGTTTGTTTATTTATGAAAATGGTAGGTGTTGTCAGTGAATTTTGAATCAAGATCATGCAATTCTTAGCCTATAATAGACCTATATTGGTTACATTTATTTACCCATAAAATTCTATGCCTACTGGTGGATTCCTTGAAGTCTGTGTTACAGCAAGTGGTAAAAGCTGAAAACTAATTGCACAGTTACAACAGTAGCCACCAAGTTTGTATAAAGGAGAGTTAGCCTATAAGAGTTGCTTCCCTTTGTTGATTTCTATACAGACAGACAGAAAAACTTGATTTCAGGAAGAGCTGCTATGGAAGTAGCAGATATCAATCCATACGTTAATGTAATTAAGTAAAGTATTTCACTGAAGAAACAAATAAATTTTACAAATAATGAACTGACGGACAGATGGCTAAATGAAAGAATAAAGTGAGATGGAACAAATGTTTGTCATTAAACTAGTTACTAAGAAAGAAGGTCAGACAGATTATTATTATGAATCTTCTGATATACCATATATACTCATGTATATGCTGAAAAACTTTGGGAAAATACAAACCTGGAAGAAGGGTGGTAACCTTATCTGTGAGACAAGGTCGAAACTTAAAAATTTTTAATTTTTTTTTTTACTACCAGTATATTAGATTGTTACTGCAGGTTTCCAAAGACAAGATCATAAATTTCTTTAATATCACTGGATTTTTTAATCAGCTTATATGCAGGTCATGCACATTTTAAATTTTTTAGTTTGGGGGTTCAGCTTATGTGTGAATGGGCTTATATATGAGTATATACAGTAGGTAAAATCCAAACTTTTCAATGAAAAATGTTAGTGATGTGGCAAATTTTGTACATAAATATGCATGAAGATTAAAGGAAATAGTAGCAAGATTGACATGCTGAAAAAAATAAGACTGAAGTTAATAATTTTGGAATCTTTTTTTATTTTACTAGATTTAAACTTATTACATTTAAATTTTACTTACGAAGTCTAACAATGCTTTCATTGATTTCCTCCAGCAAGTTGTTGTTGATTTGCAGGTTCTTCAAAGTACCACCCCAGAATAACTCAACACTAACTGGAAAGACCACCAGCTGGTTGTGAGACAAATCAAGACTGGCCTGAAAATTGACATACTGGTCAGTAAAGCATGAATCTTTCTTTCCTCATCATTCCCAATCTCAGACTTGTGAATACAAACTTAAGAAATTTTAAACTTCCACTAAAGAACTTGGCAACAATATAGATGCCAAAGATATTTGGCACATTAGTTATTACCTATGAGGAAATATGAATCAATCAAGTGGAGGAGGTGATCTCTTAATTTCTACTACACAACATAATTTTAACACTCTTCTTACTCTCTTTAACTTTTTTGAAGCGTATTCGGTCTGTGTGTGAGGTATGGTGGGGTGAGAAGTTATTTTAACATGCTATTATCTCTATCATGCCAAGAAAATGGAAGCAAACGACCTATTTCAATGGCACCCCAATGCAGATGACCTTGATGTGAACATATGACTTATAACAAAAATATTTTCATGCCCAAAATACATTTTGAACAAAGTCTCTTTCTTAATGAAAATAAACAGCTTTGATGGACAGACGGAAGATAAATATCTGGAATCAAATATATAGAGAATCTCAAAGGGGTATCAATTTAAAAATGAATTTATGAAATGAGTTGAATAATGTCCAGCTATGTGAGCTTCAGCAAGCAAAAGCTGGACATTATTTTACGAGTTACATAAATTTAATATTTAATCATTACAAATTTGAGATACTTTTTATCACATAATTTTATTTCAGTAAAAATTATTTAAATAGAAAGAACAAATAATTTCATTCATTCTGAAAGACATTACACATTTCGTTAGTTATGTGATAAAAATAGTTCCAAACAATGTTGAAATAGTAAAAGTATTATACACTTTTGTAATGTATTTGGGATCGGATATTTGCAGTGTTTGATTTGGAACATTAGATTATACTGAAAATGTAAACAAATATCTTTCTGAGCTGGACTCGCATCTCATAATCGCAATAATATGTTGTGGTTGAGATATAAACAAATACCTTTCTAAACTGGACTTGCATCACATAATCGCAATAATATGTTGTGATTGGGTAAAGTTATGTCAGTTATGTAGACAGGTTTAGGTCTACATTCAGTGAGATTTTTTACTTTAGTAAGTTCACATTTCACACCAAGCTTGTATATAGTGTGAATTCCATGCCACAGATATACAGCCCCTCAATCCCAAGCCCCCACCTTCACTATCCTCTGAGCAATACCCATGGTTTTACTTGTTGTTATTCTTTTTATCTTGGTGTTTTTGCCATTTTTCACATTATGATATATTAAACATCACAAACAACTGTGGAGGGAAATTGGCAACATTGAAACAGACAAGACTATTTTCCACCAATTACCTTTTGTAAGTCAAATAAAAAATGGAGGCTAAAAATGTTCAATGAAAATAAAAAAATACAGAAACCAGGGTTACAAATGTTTTCCCACGACTATAGCCACTCAGTAAAGAGAATACTGCACAAAAAACAATCAGAACAAGATAAAGTGATATGTTCACATGTTATAATATCAAAAATATGTAACTGCACACAATATAGGCAAAGTGTACCAATTATGTGATAAAATTATATCATGTACATACCAGTGGACAGTCCCATGGGTTGGGGAAGGTATGAAGTTGGTTGTGACTGACCAGAAGTTTGACCAATCCTGTGCATCCTTGTATCTCTTCAGGAAGCATCTCCAACTGGTTTTGTGAAAGGTTCAGTGTTTGTAGCTTGGGACTGCACCAAGTACTCAGGCTGGAATCTGAAAATGCAAAATAAGAATCTAAATGTATCCAGAAGTTACATGTAAACTTAAGAGGAAATTCTGACCAGTCAGTTTAAAGATGAACTAAACTTACAAAATAATTTCTGTCAGGTGTTCAATGATCTGAGTACAATCCTCCATTAATGAGTAAAACTGCATTACAATTTTCTTCTATCTTTGTTTTCATTTCCTTCATTTCCTTTTTAAATAGTTAACATATTTTAATTTGTAGATAATAAGTTCATCTATTGCTTATTATTGAACATAAATGAAAATAATGTAACAAATTCATATTTAAAAAAGTCTCTCTCACAGGAAATAATGCTCTTTTGGCTAAACTGATTTCACAAGATGCCTGTTCTTTCCCTCCTAGTATTAATTTTAGCTGCTGAATATTTAAACCATTTTTTGATGTTCCTGAACAACTCAAACATACCAATTTTGGTAACAGAAGTTTCCTTAAATGTTTGAGTTCCAAGGATCACAAGATAAGCATTGTACAAAATTCTTCATTCACTTTTGACCTAGAATCTGATATTATGTACTGAAGATCACTCAAGTCAGTGCTGACCCACATGCTAAGTTTGCTTCAATTTATAATTGTTGTTGTTGTTGTTGGGCTTAACACCATTTTTCAGCACATGATAGGCTATTCATGGCGGCCAGTATTAATGGTGGAGGAAGAAACCGGGAAACCACCGGAAAGAACCACCGGCCCACGAGAAGCTACTGGCAAGCTTTCTCACATATCCACATTCGCTGAATCCTAGACTTGAACACACGCAGACAGAGGTGAGATGGCAGTGATCCGTAACGGACAGCGCTTTAGACCACTCGGCCACTTGGGGCCCCTAATTTATAATTGAACTTTAAAAATAACAATACCATATATAGTACATTATATGACTGCCCCATGTTTTAATAATCCTCCGTGTCAATAACTGAAAGTTTCATTCAGAAATCAGTCACAGTGACTTGATCTTTTTGATTCTTCCTTACCACAAGTGTGAAGCACGGATAAAGTTTGGTGTTGGTCCACAATGTAAAAGCAATGTTATTGCACAAGACATCAAAAGAAGTCTTTGAGTTAAAATCCATTAGAACCATCAAAAGATCATAAGCAGTCTTTGAGTTTAAACCCAATAGAACCATCAAGACATCATAAAAGTCTTTGAGTTAAAACCCATTAGGACCAACAGGACATCATAAGAAGTCTTTCAGTTAAAACCCATTAGGACCAACAGGACATATTAAAAGTCTTTGAGTTAAAACCCAATAGAACCATCAAGACATCATAAAAGTCTTTGAGTTAAAACCCATTAGGACCAACAGGACATCATAAGAAGTCTTTGAGTTAAAACCCATTAGGACCAACAGGACATCATAAGAAATCTTTGAGTTAAAACCCATTAGGACCAACAGGACATCATAAGAAGTCTTTCAGTTAAAACCCATTAGGACCAACAGGACATCATAAGAAGTCTTTCAGTTAAAACCCATTAAGACCAACAGGACATCATAAAAGTCTTTGAGTTAAAACCCAATAGTACCATCAAGACATCATAAAAGTCTTTGAGTTAAAACCCATTAGGACCAACAGGACATCATAAGAAGTCTTTCAGTTAAAACCCATTAGGACCAACAGGACATCATAAGAAGTCTTTCAGTTAAAACCCATTAGGACCAACAGGACATCATAAGAAATCTTTGAGTTAAAACCCATTAGGACCAACAGGACATCATAAGAAGTCTTTCAGTTAAAACCCATTAGGACCAACAGGACATCATAAGAAGTCTTTCAGTTAAAACCCATTAAGACCAACAGGACATCATAAAAGTCTTTGAGTTAAAACCCAATAGTACCATCAAGACATCATAAAAGTCTTTGAGTTAAAACCCATTAGGACCAACAGGACATCATAAGAAGTCTTTGAGTTAAAACCCATTAGGACCAACAGGACATCATAAGAAGTCTTTCAGTTAAAACCCATTAGGACCAACAGGACATCATAAAAAGTCTTTGAGTTAAAACCCATTAGGACCAACAGGACATCATAAAAGTCTTTGAGTTAAAACCCATTAGGACCAACAGGACATCATAAGAAGTCTTTGAGTTAAAACCCATTAGGACCAACAGGACATCATAAGAAGTCTTTTGAGTTAAAACCCATTAGGACCAACAGGACATCATAAAAGTCTTTGAGTTAAAACCCAATAGAACCATCAAGACATCATAAAAGTCTTTGAGTTAAAACCCATTAGGACCAACAGGACATCATAAGAAGTCTTTGAGTTAAAACCCATTAGGACCAACAGGACATCATAAGAAGTCTTGGAGTTAAAACCCATTAGGACCAACAGGACATCATAAGAAGTCTTTGAGTTAAAACCCATTAGGACCAACAGGACATCATAAAAGTCTTTGAGTTAAAACCCATTAGGACCAACAGCAATGATTTGTCAATATGCACGTCATTAGGTTATGGTCGTTGTTACAACTCTGTGATAACCTAAGTAAGAGAAAGAAGCATAAGCATCAAGTTTTGTAAAACATAACAAATTATCAGTGTTTTAAAAAGAAAATGTTAGAGTAACTTACAGTATTATAAGTGAATCCAAAATAATCCTGAAAGAGTTATAAAGTCTAAAAGAATGAAAAGTTCCATATAAATTTTAGAACTGGAAATGTAGTGATACACCAAAAATCATAATGTCAAAATGGCATTGTCCAGAACGCCTCTGAATAACTCACAATGGTTTTAGAATAATATCATCCTCAATAAGCACTTTCTATTCCACTGAATAATTCCGACAAATGTTTTTTCTCTCAAATAATCTCCAAGTACAACACAAAACATGTCTGCAGACTTGATGTTACAACAGGAACACAAGAATATGAATGGCTCCAAAAAATAAATGAAATTTGATTGCTCAGATCTCTCCTTATATACAATTTCTACTACAACTATATGTCGCCATATACCCCACATGACAAATCATACTATTAAATAAATATTCACAAATACCAATTCAGATGACCTGGGCCATCCAATGGAAAATTACTAAATTCTTCTAGAACCATCCAAACCCAACAGTCAATGATAAATTGACCCAGTTATCAACACATCATATTATTAAGAGTATTATTAGTAACTGTCAACACATAAAAAAGCATTTATTTATTGATCCTATATAATTTTACAATCTTAATCCTAAAACAGACCGTAGTCACAAAGGCAAAATCTAACTTAAGATAATCACTACAATTTACAGCTGTGAATAAAAATTACAAAAATTAATTAAAATTTGATAAAAAATATAAATATACACAACAGCCATAATATTTACCATGAAAATCCACAAAAAACAGCAAGATTAGTTTCAGATACTACTGAGATAATATCATGCTCATCGATGACAATAACTTTAACAAAAATTGCTGAAGCCATCTGATCATAATAAAAGTGAATTCAAACTTGTTTCTTTATCATTTTCAGAAGCCATTACAAAGATATCTCCCCCATTAAAATCCATGGTACTACTGCACAAGAATATACCAGACGGATGGATAGAGGTTAAAAAGACTTCCAATGATTTGACAGCTATATTCCAGAAATAAAACTGTTTACATTGCGACAGAATGATGCTGTATTCAACTACATTATATACTGGGAGATAAATGAATAGGTTAAAAATAAACATTTTTTCATATTATAGTACATGTTACAGGATTCTTAACTTTTATGTCATTGTAATTTCACACATGACTATGATTACAAACATATACTGGCACAACCATCATACCTCTTGTTTTGCCTCCAATGGGTTCGAGCATGTTTTGATGTTTGGATCTAACCAGATACTTCAACTGGTTTTTGCTCAAATTTAGTTCCTTCAGGGAAGCGATTTTAAACAGCTCTTCACATACACTCTCCAGCTTGTTCTCATTCAGGTACATGAATTCCAAACTGCACATGCACAAAAAATGAAGCCATTTATAAACAATTATATAACCATCAAAACAGAGTCAAATTAAAGAACTCAAAACATAACATATTTTGTTAATATACTTTCATATACTTAAATTTTTTTCAAAAAAGAAAGGATGATAATAATAATAATAATAATAATAATAATAATAATAATAATAATAATAATAATAATAATAATAATGCCACCAATGAAAAGCCACCAATGCTATGGCAATGATGCCATGGCCCCAGATGGCCAAGTGGTCTCAAGCAATCACTGCCATCTCACATCTGTTGATGTGGGTTCAAGTCTCTGGCTCAGTAAATGTGGGTGTGTAAGAATGGGTCAGTGGTTCTTACCAGGCTTTCCCCAAGTTATTTCTTCAGCAGTTATACTGACCATCATCAAAAGTGTGCTAAATTGTTCATCTTTGCTAAGAGGAACAGTAGTATTGCTAAGTACTGTTCCAGTAAAACATACATTGGACCCAGGGAAGGCACTTTTAATGTATCCATAGCTACAGTCAAACCCACTTATATCGACCTTGGTTATTTCAACAACTAGTATATGTCAAGCATTTTGGTCCGGTCCAGAAAAATCATTATTGATGCTATTTTTTGCCTGCTAATCTAAACCTCTGTTAAGTCGATAACATGGTTATGTTGGGCATAAGTTTTGGTCCGAAGAGATATGTGGTCCCACTTAATTCAAAGAAATGCAACTTTTTAATGTCAATCACACAGAAATTATACAAGAAATGGCCAGCAAAAGTGATCGATTTTCGAGTATAATTTTGGTCACTTAAAGGCAGTAGTCACATGTTTATTTAGTATTCTATCTATATTTAGTTCTATAGAGCAGCTTTTATCGCTTAGTTTATTAAGAATATATCATGTTCACTACATAAAATATTCAAGGGTTTACAAAGACAAGAGTGCACAAATTACAATATAACTTTTTTTTTATGAAAATGCAGAATCAAAGACGTCAGCTACATGTGTATTTTATCATTTGCCTTTTTTTTTTCTTAAGGTACATTTCAGATCTGAATTATGTTCAGAAACACATGTATAAAAGAAACAATGTTCTAAGAGACACAAGTAACTAAATTAATAGTCAATGTGCAGACGTAAAATTGCTGATCAGCTGAATATTCAAAAGTCATGGAATTGTTCCATATACACCTAATATCATGATTTATTTTATAGCATTTTATGACAAAATAGCCAATCATGTCAGAAATAGTTTCAAATTATCTAGCAAATAAAACATATCATAATCTGCACTGCATTATTTTTTTTTAGCAAATATGAAGTAATTTTAGTCTGCTTTTGTTTAATCCAACACTGATTTGTAACAAATGATTCAAAAGCACTTATGTTTTCTTACATATGCTCAGCACAGGTGACACATGCCACAAACAATTTCATTCATTAACGCATACAGCCATTTCATTAAACAGCATATACATGTACCTGTTAACAGAAAATAAACAGAAGAAATTTATTACTAGGCATTGCCCTATATATATATACTTGTATACATACATACATACATACATACATATATATATATATATATATATATATATATATATATATATATATATGAACAGGAATGGATAATCTCGGGCACTTGAGCTCTTCTTAATTTTGTTTTGTGTTTTTATTTGTAAGATCTCTTCTTTTGGTCCGGCAGAAATATTAGCTTCCATTGTTTTAATATTATTTTCAAAATTCCCATGAATACCCATAAAAGGGAACCACTGTGTGAATATTAAACACACCCAACACACAGCATGTGTGTCAATCTGTACTGTGTGAATATTAAACACACACAACACATAGCATGCTTGTCAAGCTGTACTGTGTAAATATTAAACACACCCAACACATAGCATGCTTGTCAAGCTGTACCTTATTTGCACATCTTGCACAAGGGCCAAGGGAGATAACTTACAGTATCTCAAAAAAAAAAAAAAAAGAGTATAAAACTGGATACTTTCTGGATGACATACTTAGCATAGATTATCTTTTTACCTCTGACAAAATTCCTCCTCACTATTCTCAGGTGGTTCTATCGACTTGATGAGATTGTTTGAGGCCTTGAAGCATTGTAAATTTTGTAATTCCCAAGGCAGGCATCGAGGTAGCTTGGTCAACATGTTAAAGCTGATGTCCAAATCTACAAGGGTGATTTTGTATGGTTCCAACCACTGGGGATGGATCAGACCTAACTGCTTCTTGGACAAGTTTATTTCATGCAGCTGTCACAATAAACCAAAAAGTGTCAGTAAGCAAACACAACAATGTACCATGTCAATATTGACAAGTTTACTTCATGCAGATGTCATAACAAACCAAAACATGTCAGCAAACATAACAATGTAACACATCAATATTGACAAGTTTACTTCATGTAGCTGTCACAATAAACCAAGAAGCATCAATAAGCAAACATAACAATGTACCATGTCAATATTGACAAGTTATCTTCATGCAGCTGTCACAATAAACCAAAGTGTCAGTAAGCAAACACAATAATGTACCATGTCAATATTGACGAGAAAACGTCATCACTGTTGATTACTTAACACCTAATTTATCCACTTTTTGCATACTGCTATTGAAAACTTCGTCTTTTAGTTGTTCTTGTGATTCTGTAGTTAAAACTATTGATTCTTGTTTTTCTTAAAGAGTTACCAGTATTCTGAATTCATTAATATTTTCATTGTGCCTTCAGATCAGACACCACACACTATTTGATCATTTCAAATTTCAAGAATATATAATATACCTGGATCCTCCACCACATGAAAAAAACAAAACAAAAGATCTTATTTTCTATCTATTTTGACCTATTTCAGATGTCAAACAAACAGCAGTAAACCCGATTTGCTAGTGCAACTTTTTGGCCTTTTCCATGAAGAGTCCCTTGAAGGGACTGATGCTTTACTAACCAAAAAGGCTATCCAGAAATTCAGATAAGACCAGTATTTCCTTTTATTTGCTGATAGTTGAAACCATTTCTGATATTCTTCAGAGACAACATTTCCAAATTAACTTCCATTGTGGACAAACACTGGCGACATTTTCATTCAGAACTAAGCAGACTTTATTCAAAGAGAAAGCTTCATTTCAATAGGATCATCCATTAATGGGAAGTAGTGGTAACAAGATTTACAAGAGAGCCTTCACTGCAGCCATATTGAATGTATGACTGGAACTGTGTTTATTTAGGATCAACTAGGTATCATACAAAGCCAAATGATAATGCCATCCATTTTAGATTAAAAGAGATAACTATATTTTCCAGATGGCAACCATGGTAGTCATATTAAGGGTCAGTTTTTATGACAACATATGAAGTCCTCTGATGAAAACAAAGGTTCCATTACACTGGTATGTGCCAGATTTTACCAGTAAAATTTGTCCCTGTAACTGAACAAAATAAGCATGTCATACTCATGTACTGACAAACTGTAAAATGTGTTTCAGTCTTGAAAGTTAACTGTCTCAAGATCAAAGTCAGTCTAAAGCTGATACTTTTCAGACCATAAATATAAATAAACAATGACTATGATAGGTGATTGAAAACAACAACACATCACCATAAAGTGAGTTGGCTTACCTCTTAGATGGATTCAGGTGGTGTAATGGTATATAAATGTGGTATACTAATCTGCCTTCCTAGACTGTTAAAATGGAAAACTGCAGTTTGAGCTAGAGTTCCCATGGTTAAGAAATTATTGAAATATAATATTCATTTGCTGTGGCAGCTTAACAAGTGAGGGAGCATAAGCCAGTCTTATATGTAGTAATTGTCAAAGCAATGTCTGAATCCATTAAAGCCAGTCTTATCATGTGTAGTAGTTGTCAAAGCAATTTCTGAATCCATTAAAGCCAGTCTTATCATGTGTATTAGTTGTCAAAGCAATGTCTGAATCCATTAAAGCCAGTCTTATCATGTGTAATAGTTGTCAAAGCAATTTCTGAATCCATTAAAGCCAGTCTTATCATGTGTAGTAGTTGTCAAAGCAATGTCTGAATCCATTTAAGCCAGTCTTATCATGTGTAGTAGTTGTCAAAGCAATGTCTGAATCCATTAAAGCCAGTCTTATCATGTGTATTAGTTGTCAAAGCAATGTCTGAATCCATTAAAGCCAGTCTTATCATGTGCAATAGTTGTCAAAGCAATTTCTGAATCCATTAAAGTCAGTCTTATCATGTGTAGTAGTTGTCAAAGCAATGTCTGAATCCATTAAAGCCAGTCTTATCATGTGTAGTAGTTGTCAAAGCAATGTCTGAATCCATTAAAGCCAGTCTTATCATGTGTAGTAGTTGTCAAGCAATGTCTGAATCCATTAAAGCCAGTAGTTGTCAAAGCAATGTCTGAATCCATTAAAGCCAGTCTTATCATGTGTAGTAGTTGTCAAAGCAATGTCTGAATCCATTAAAGCCAGTCTTATCATGTGTAATAGTTGTCAAAGCAATTTCTGAATCCATTAAAGCCAGTCTTATCATGTGTAGTAGTTGTCAAAGCAATGTCTGAATCCATTTAAGCCAGTCTTATCATGTGTAGTAGTTGTCAAAGCAATGTCTGAATCCATTAAAGCCAGTCTTATCATGTGTATTAGTTGTCAAAGCAATGTCTGAATCCATTAAAGCCAGTCTTATCATGTGCAATAGTTGTCAAAGCAATTTCTGAATCCATTAAAGTCAGTCTTATCATGTGTAGTAGTTGTCAAAGCAATGTCTGAATCCATTAAAGCCAGTCTTATCATGTGTAGTAGTTGTCAAAGCAATGTCTGAATCCATTAAAGCCAGTCTTATCATGTGTAGTAGTTGTCAAGCAATGTCTGAATCCATTAAAGCCAGTAGTTGTCAAAGCAATGTCTGAATCCATTAAAGCCAGTCTTATCATGTGTAGTAGTTGTCAAAGCAATGTCTGAATCCATTAAAGCCAGTCTTATCATGTGTAATAGTTGTCAAAGCAATTTCTGAATCCATTAAAGCCAGTCTTATCATGTGTAGTAGTTGTCAAAGCAATGTCTGAATCCATTTAAGCCAGTCTTATCATGTGTAGTAGTTGTCAAAGCAATGTCTGAATCCATTAAAGCCAGTCTTATCATGTGTAGTAGTTGTCAAGCAATGTCTGAATCCATTATAGCCAGTAATTGTCAAAGCAATGTCTGAATCCATTAAAGCCAGTCTTATCATGTGTAATAGTTGTCAAAGCAATTTCTGAATCCATTAAAGCCAGTCTTATCATGTGTAGTAGTTGTCAAAGCAATGTCTGAATCCATTAAAGCCAGTCTTATCATGTGTAATAGTTGTCAAAGCAATGTCTGAATCCATTAAAGCCAGTCATATCATGTGTAGTAGTTGTCAAAGCAATGTCTGAATCAATTAAAGCCAGTCTTATCATGTGTAATAGTTGTCAAAGCAATTTCTGAATCCATTAAAGCCAGTCTTATCATGTGTAATAGTTGTCAAAGCAATTTCTGAATCCATTAAAGCCAGTCTTATCATGTGTAGTAGTTGTCAAGCAATGTCTGAATCCATTAAAGCCAGTAGTTGTCAAAGCAATGTCTGAATCCATTAAAGCCAGTCCTATCATGTGTAGTAGTTGTCAAAGCAATGTCTGAATCCATTAAAGCCAGTAGTTGTCAAAGCAATGTCTGAATCCATTAAAGCCAGTCTTATCATGTGTAGTAGTTGTCAAAGCAATGTCTGAATCCATTAACGAGATAAGCCAACTCCCTCTAATGCTATAGCAGGTGAGTGTTTGCTTGTGTGCAAAGCAATAGAAATAATAGCAAACCTATTTCTGCTTCATAGACTTTAACCCTGGCTTTTATTTATTTTTGTTCAAAACAATTAATATCTGCACACTGACTGCTTAGTAATAAGTTTGATTTTGTTTTCCTGCCTTCCATTTATGGAAGACTACAAGTCATATGAATTATAATCCATGATGTAGCTACAGTGTTTCACTCGAACATAAAATTTTAACATTTTCTGCAGTGAATATGAACACATTGTATATATATATATATATATATATATATATATATATATATACAGAACCAAAGTTGTCAATTGCATGTCAGTTAAGTTAGTGAGTGGAATATAATTATGCAGTGTCCAGGTTTCCTCTGGCCCTTCCCTGACATTGATGCTGTGGTTGGGGTCAGAGCCAATTAGCTACTGAAAAATTGGAGCTGCCAGCACTTGAAGAATGTCATATTCATGAAGCACAGAACATGTGTCAGCAAAGTTTTTGTTGGTATCATGTGACAAGGATTGACATGTTCTGTCTGCTCAATGAATTTGGTTTTCTCCAGGTTGCTGTTCTCAGAATAAATATGTTAATAAATATGTTAAAACTTAAGTATGTTTTGTTCTTCTATAAATAATATATGACTTTCATTTAATATTTTTGAATGTTTTTGCACAACAACATTGAAAATGGAGTCACATATTGTTGATCTCACTATTTGACCTCTAAAGTCATGGACATGAAGTTTGTGTTATTTGTTTAATCATATATCTAGCCATGCAAATGGCATGTACCATGTCTAATTTCATCAAAACTGTGGTTCCATCTTCTCTGTTAGTAGTTAAAAGACATAACAAATGGTATACTTGAAATGTCAGAGAAAATATATAATCTGCTTATCCACTTCATGCAGGTATGACTCAATCAAAGGTTATTCAAGTTTGCTAGACCTGCTAGTAAGTGGCTACCCAATGCTGTCACCATGGCAACAAATTCTAGGCACCTGGATCTGATTAAACACCAGTAAATTAATGTCAAAATATCTAAAATTGTGTATGAAGGGTAAGAGGAAACTCAGACTAGAGATTATGCTACTGTTGTGGTGTTGATTTGTGACACTGTCTATTAACAACGCAGCTCCTGAAGTACTGGCAGTTGCACAACCCTAGTGGAATCTCTTAAAAAGCCTAATGTCAAAATGACTTTCAACATGGCCACCATAGTGGTAGTATTAGATGTCAGATCACTACCAGTTTAATGGAGGAATGCCAAAACATTATAAGACGTCTTCAGGTAAAATTTCCTCTTTTGGAGAAATGAAATAATTTTCTAGACACCTGCTATCATAGCCATATCATATTCATACCATATTCCAGAAAGAAAGCAATGAAAATTTAGCTGGCAAGTTTAAAATATTACCTATTAAAGACCGAATCTGTTTGAGAAAAGCCAAATTAATGTACAGGATAGCCAATAATAGTGCTCCTGAAATACTCCTTACCTGCAATCAAAGTCTACCAAACATTACACAATTCCCAAACCAAATAAGGAATTATTTTAAAAATGTTTCCAATATTCTGGAACTTTGCTCTGGAATAGTATTCCAGTTGAGATTAGAAATGCCCACTCTATTTCAGTTTTCCAAACTCAGTATATCAAGAGGCTTCAAAGATGCAGCTAAAATAAATAAATTATTTTGAATGAGGGCCTCAAGGTAGATTAGTTCTTAGCTAATTGTGTTACCCTCTTTAAATAATAATAATAATAATAATAATAATAATAATAATAATAATAATAATAATAATAATAATAATAATAATAATAATAATAATAATAATTTTGATCCAACTACACAACTTAAAAATTCTTTTGGTGAAAGCTCAATGTTGATATCAGACCAGTCATCTGGGAGAGGTTGTAATTATAAGATTTTCAATGGTCAGACTGTCTCATAAACTCTTCTGATCCATGATGACCAGCACTTGATAACACATGACCTTGCAAGCTATCTTGGCAAAAAGGTTTTATCATTATAGAAAGCTCTAAAAAGTATACAGAGTATTTTATATGTCCACAACTTACTGGGAAAAGGTCATCTTCCTCTGCCTGCTGACAAGCTACACAATCCTTTAAAAGTTCACCAATTATTTCTGGGAATGTTTCACAAATAAAGGCAGTTAGGTCTGCTCCAAAGTCATACAGAAATCGGACTACTTCTATCTGACCACCTGTCACAAGAAAATAAGAACAACTTCATCTATAAAGTATGAGATATCTAGTGATGTACAGTGGTCCCTCAAAAAAAACACTGTTGAAAAAGCCATACATAGTGTATTATTTGTAATTGTCACTTACTGTAACAGTTAAAAAACCAGACTAGTGTAAAATCTAAGGTACAATGGTCTCTAGCTATAACAGTTAAGACAGCCAGATCTGTGTAACATAATATGTTCATTTGTCATTCACCACTTAAAAGAGCCACACAAGTGTACCACACAAGTGTACCATTTGTGTATGCTGGTCCCTTACAACAACAGTTAATGTACATTGGTCCTTCACTATAATAGTTAAAAGAGTTGCACAAGTGTACCATTTGATGTACTGTGGTACTTCAAAATAACATTGTTAAAAGAACCATAAATCACCATCATATGCAAAGTGGTCCATCACTCTAACACTTGAAAAATCCATACAAGTGTACCATCTTATTTAAAGTGGTCCCTCACTCTAACAGTTAAAAGAGCCATACAAGTACACTATGTTATGTATAGAGGTCCCTCACTGTCAGTTTGTTAAATGAATTATGATACAAGTGTATCATGTTATATGTGTGGACACTTTATTCTGGGGTATATAATACAGTGGATAGCTTGTTGTGACAACAACTTAAATTGTTTCAGTTCAATTACTTTTGACTATGACAAAAGTGTTGGGACACTTGCACTGTGATATTCTTCCAAGTGATTAGTTAATCTGATTAGTTAATAATACATCATAGCACTCCTCTGCTGGATGAACAAGGTAATGTTTTGATTAAAGAAGTCTACTTACTGGGTTACTTCACTTTTGAAGGTCAACCCCCATTATTGATGTCAATTTGGGGGCAATATTGAAAAAAAAAGGCATTCTTTGGTAACTGCATCATACCTAATCTAAACTGCTTTTTCTCAGAACTTTTTGTCAATGATGGTTATAGTGCAGAATGTGACAATTTTGCCAATGGAAGAAGTAAGGAATTCTTTCCATTCTGAAATGGAACACAGGGTCAGTGATGCTACAAGCCAGTGCAAAACAGATTTCATGCTACACTGAACAGAAAAGAAAGTTTATTCAGTACTTTTAGAGTCCACCCCATAGTACATACTATAATAAAAACAAAACATAATAAACACTACACAAGTAAAGGGAATCTGTCAGAATTTTATAATTGATAAACAGTTCCACTAAACCAACTGATAACTGAGTATAATTAGTTACTATGAGCAAATTTTAATTTTCGTTTGTTGTACAGTTATATCTTTGCTAATGATTAATAAATATTAATAAATGTACAAGAAGAATCTCTTTTAATGACATGTATACTTTAAACTGATAAAATAGTTACATTTTTTCCCATTGTGTTTCTATTTTATTATGTTGTTTTTTTTCATTCTACAACTTTGTTAAATGAAAACAACTTTTTATGGCAGTTAAGTCTTATGCAACTGAAATACTGCTGCAATCCCCACCCCCAAAATCCTTTCATTCATATATGATGTGGCTATAAATTTACAGTATAGAAGGGCATAGTTTTCTTGTTTGTCATTATTTACAAATACTACAAAGGATTTTACATTTAAATTGAAACAAATCATCGAAATGTGTTTAAATTTATTATCTCAACAATTTAACAGCTTTATCATGTAATCATATGTTCCTAATTTTTAAAGTTTGCACCATGGAATATGGTATGGTTTTATATTTGTAAGTTATTAAGGGAATAAATAATTCAGATCAACTTTAGTGGATTGGAAGCCCTATTTATACAGGAGTTTTACTAACCTATGTGTTTTGCATGCAACTAACAAAAAGTAGTCTCCATTTTGAGACACAATTGCTATGTTGTTTCACACTTGATTATCTTATTAGTTTGCTCAACCAACTCATGTTGATTGGAACAACACTACAATACAAACCAATAATATCAAAATGCATCTAAACCATATTAAATATATTGTCTTGGTTGTTTTATACCTCATTTGTAATTGGATTTCAAGTTCCAGTAGTACTTTGCAAAGATGATAGACTATGTTTTAGTGTCAAAACAGCCTTATGGCAGTGAAAGAGTGGGAACTATGCAGAGTGTGAATCACTGCACTGATTGTACAGGGTTATGGCAATGTCACTTATATCAATGAAAATAGCTAATGAGACACAGACTACCATAACCAGCATAATGGTTGCTGTCAAACAGCATGCCTGAAACAACCTTTTATGCTCAAAAAAACCTAAAAATCTGAATAATCTCTTCTGAGTTTAAAGTAAGGAACTGCAAGCATCAGTAACTGTGATGGGGCATGTCTTTGGTTCATATGTATGTGCATGTAGTGTCAACAGAACAATAGTGGCTATATGGTATCACCTAAAAGAAAAACTCTGGAATATGTAAAGATAAAGAATTACATAAACCCATCAGACAAAAACCTCTCCAAAAAATTTAAGCATAAAGTACAATATAAAGGATAAACATGATAAATTCTGTATACAGGATATGAATTAACAAATTAGGTGAGTAAGACCTAACTTCCTATCACTTTTTTCCTTGTGTACATGGGTTTATTTGTACAAAAGCAAAAAAAACTCAAGTCAGGAAAGAAGAATAAAGGTTTTTATGGCAATGTGACTCCTGACTACAGACATAATTCCTTATCAGATGCAGCTTAAGGGGGAGGGGGTCTGATTATTTCTTTTTTTTTAATAAGTTTTGGCACATGCACCTATCCCTAAATGACTCACTTATATCATGAGGTCAAGCATAAATTAAGATTTTTTTTCTATAAAATACCAAAAGAATTGGCCACTATTTTTGTGAAAATCAAACCCTGATATACTGCTAGTTTTATTGTCAAAAATGGAAGTTGGAGCCTAGAAATATGAATAAAATTCATTACATTCCTAATTTTTAATACGAGTCATAAATTTTCATAAAATTTCTTTAAAAGAAATACAATTACCAGTGGACAGTAAACAACAATATAAAATGAAAATATTAATTTAGATATCTGTTATGCCTACTGGTGGCAATAGTTTAAGAAATAAATACCAATATTGTCAAATGAAAATCATGTTTCAGTTTTATCTTTTAAATCAGTTTCTGTGTAATCATTATAAATGTGATGTACCTACAGTCTCCTTTAACAGTAATGACTACGGATCCATTTCCATCATAACCTAATTACTTTAAACTAACCGATGTTTTGATCTATGACTTTTCACAGTGTTGGTTGCACTGTTACAATCAATTAAAAGTTGCCATGCATCGCATCATCACATTAGTGTTTTGTAGCAAGTCAGGTGAAAAGGGAAGTTAAAATGCATGCAAATCCTACCTGCATAAGACCTGGTGCTCATAGTCATGTGTTAAATCAACAGGTCTGAATTGAGTAAACACTGAACACTGTTATAATATTACTCTGTTGTTTATCATACTCATCAGTGATGGTAAAGAAACAAGCTAGAGGTGTATTGGGTGGTAACATGCTTTGTTTAATTATGGAGAAGTAAGTGCCAAAGTTAATTTCAAAGTTAAAATTCCAGAATTTGCAGTCCAAGGTTTGCTCCAGAATAAAAAATTTTACTATAACTTTCAATGAAATTTCAACATAAGTATTTCACTAAAATAATATCAAAAACAATAGAGTTTCAACATTGTTGTTCCTCTAAATAAGAATTACTCTTTATTTAAAAAAAAGAATCTTGTTTTATTCTGAAACCAGAGTAACGTCTACACTGTATCCACATTCACACAAAAAGTGTGGTGATGTAATACACAATGTTTTTGACAGTACAAATATTGTTGAAACCACTTGGAGTAAAGTTTTAAACTATCTTTTTGAGAATGGATATTTCAAAAATAAACTTTTGCACATAAAGGCAAAGAACTTCACTAGAAAAGCTATTGATCAGTAGTTATTCCCAACTCAATTATTAAATGAATATTCAAGCATTTACACACACACACACACACACACACACACACATACACATACACATTTTTGGACTGTCATGCATGAGTTTTCAAGGGAGAGATGTATTGATGTATTTTGCAGGTGAGTTTGCTTACTTCTAAAAGTTTAGAAGTTTTGACAATAAAATTTTTGTTTAAAATTCTGTCCCAAGATATACAGTAATTAAAGTATTAAATCCAGTACTGGGACCAACAGCTGTACACAGCTTAAAAGGTAATGGAACCAACAACCCTACATACCTTATAATGTAAAATGGCCCGCAACCCTACACACATGATAAAGTAATAGGGCCCACAACCCTACACAACTTATGAAGTAACAGGACCTGCAATTCTACACACCTTATCGAAGGTACTGCATTTTAGTGAGGTGTTTCGTGGTAGGTGACCACTCTACATACATTTTGAAACATACAAACTGTAAAATATGAAATACATATTAATTAAGAATTAAACTTCATCCAGTTTTCTCAAAACTTTTTATGCAGGAAAAATTGGGGCAATGTCATGTACAAAGAAACTGTCAAGATATGAATTTCATCCAAATAACTGTGAGTTTGGGTTACCAAAATTTACACTAATGCCTTCAAAGTATACAATAAGAAGTAACTGCTATGTTTAACTTTTCCAGTAACCACTGTGTAACTGGCAAGTTTTCTCATTGGACATAAAATGAATGAACATGGGAAGGAATTAATCATTGATTTTTTATTTTAAAAAATGTTATTAATAGATTTTAATAAATTCTATTAAAGAATAAAATAAATTTTGAAAACATCATTTAAGTGTGAGGCAACAATTATGTTCATCTTTCTTTAAAAATAATATAATTTTTTTCAAAGATTAGTTAAGAATTCTTGCAGATTTTTTATATGATAATCAGTTACACAAGCAAGTGTAACACGAGTATACAGAACTTTCTAATTATACACCCCTTCATTATAAGTTAAGTCCTTCATTATAGCAGTTAAGCCCTTCATTATAACACAGTTAGGCCCTTCATTATAACAGTTAAGCCCTTCATTTTAATACAGTTAGGCCCTTCACTGCAAATGTCAAGCCTTTTAACACAGTTAGGCCCTTCACTGCAATACAGTAAGGCCATTCACCATAACACAGTTTGGCCCTTCACCATAACACAGTTGGTCCCTTCACTCTAACAGAGTTAAACTTTTCACTGTAACCATTAGGTCCTTCGTTATAGCACAGTTAAGACCTTAATTATAACAAAAGCCCTTCATTATAACACATTTATGCCCTTCACAATAACAGTAAGACCCTTAATTAAAACAGTTAAGACCCTTAATAGTTAGGCCCTTTATTGTAACTGTTAGACCCTTCATAACACTTATGCCCTAACTTCGTACACCATACAAGGGTATAACTAATGAACCCCATCACATCCTTCCATACTGGAACTTCGTCAGGATTCAAACTTTGATTCTTTTAGAACGTTTTAGTGATAGGCCTTATATTTTTAAATTCCAGGATTAGTTTTCGGATTAGATTCATAAAGTCCATTTTCATATTTTTACCTTGTTTTCTAGGGAAATAAATTATTCTGTTAAAATATATAAAGCTTGTTGGCTTCACTCTTTTTTTTGTTACTTTTGTAAAAGTCTAAAAGTAACATCTTGGATAACATTTTATTATACTGAAGTATAATTTTTATTTACAATGTATTTCTCTGTAAGAGTCTCATTATAAGGTGGTATATTCTTTGGCTGAATCTATGGATAGTGTTATGACTGAGTACTGTACTAAATCCATGGACAGTGTTATGACTGAGTACTGTATTGAATCCATGACAGTGTTATGACTGAGTACTGTACTAAATCCATGGACAGTGATATGACTGAGTACTGTACTGAATCCATGGACAGCATTATGACTGAGCACTGTACTGAATCCATGACAGTGTTATGACTGAGTACTGTACTGAATCCATGGACAGTGTTATAACTGGATACTGTAAAGAATTCATTAACAGTGTTAGACTGGGTACTGTATTTCTAAATGAAAAACATTGTTGAAGTTAAAAGAATCTAATATGGTTCTACATTTAGTTTAGAATCACAAATCTGCAAGCTTTTTTATGTACCATGGGTAAAGATGGGAACCTATTTTTTTAAATGGAATCAATGTGTTAATGCATCTGTGTCTCATGAGGTTAAAGTTTACATTGACTTTGGCTGAAAAGCCATAGTCATGGTGGCTGTGTGGTTAGCGTGTCATATTGGTGACCATAAGGTGTGAACTCAAATCCTACCATCAGATCAGTCAACTACCATTGTATTTCCCTTAAGGACATTTTCCACTGTACTATAAACAACAGTCACGTGTTTGCCATGCTGTAAAACCTAACTAAAAGAAATGGCTGAAAAAGCTTTCCAAGTACTGGCATAACAGAAGTTTGTCTTCTGAAAGCAGGATATCTTTTACTTACAAACTAAAACTTATAGCGTATTTGTCTTACTTGTACAAGCAGCATACAATGGCGTTTTCTTCTCACAGTCCTCAAAACTGGTAACAAGTTGCAGAGGATGGTTGATATCCATTCCAGGCGAGATCCATATCTTCACCACGGACACATTTCCACTGAGACAGGCTGCATACAGCAGGCAGCTGCGAACATTTTCATCCTTTACCAGGCCTGAAAAATATTCAAATTTTACTGCCTCACATACCATGAAAAACCGTAAAGGATTTGAAATGTGTACAACTTTGCAAGTGGCATTTATATACATCCTAAACTGACTCCAAATATAATCCATTCCATTTTAGTCATCATCTTGTTATTCTTTATTTACAAGACATTCTGATTTTGCATTTACCCCTTCCATTCATCATTTCTTTTCATTTTAATTTTTCTGGATTGCATCTATGTATGCTGGGATTTAAATTTTCAGTGCTTTTAAATGGAAAAAGCATTTAGCTTTAAATGCAAAAAGCTATTGCTTTTAAATGAGAAACTATTGATTTTAAATGGAAAAGCTATTAATTTCACATATTTAATTGCTAAAAATGTGCTTCAATAAAAACAATATAAATAAAATTGAACAGACAGCATTACACTTCCAAGAAATAAAAAATATTAACACAAATAAATGTCAGTATATGGTTGTGGAATATTTGCCAACAACTTTTATTACTTAATTTGTTCAGAAATAAAAATTGTACAAATACAGCCACAGGTGATAATGTCAGCTTATCAATGGCGGTTGTTTGAGCAATTTCATGGTAAAGAAATTGTATGTCTAAAGAATTAAACATCTCTTCCCAGATTGTCAGGCTGTGGAGCTTTAAACTGTAGAATTTAAGCAGCATCCAGGAGTACATGTAAACAGATATTCACAATTTATTCATGAAATGGATTAACATTTCATTTTCATTTTTTTTTCATTTAATTTGCATTTATATAATATGTCATTAACATTCATTCTGCTTTGCATTTATTTGATTTTCATTTCACTGAAAAAAAAAATGACCTATTTTAAGATCTGTAAAGGTATACTGCAATGCTATATTATTGCTGGAGCTTTATTTTTGAAAAGTGCATGCAATTCCATTGATCAACATATAAAAAACATCTATCAAACTAATTAAATCTACATTGGTCTTGATTACAATACATACTCAGCATGTTGTGCATATACTAGTCATAACAAGCAATAATCATTAAACTTTCTTCAATTATTTTTATGTCAATAATAATAGCAAGGTTCCCATGTCTGTGTGTGTGTGTGTGTGTGTGTGTGTGTGTGTGTGTGTGTGTGTGTGTGTGTGTGTGTGAATCATCAATACTAACTTGTACTGTTTTGTCTTTTAGAATCAATACCTGAAGAAGGCAAGGTGAAAGTACAATAATGAAGATTTACAAAATACATGTATGTACATTTAATGCAACGTCCACCAGTATGTCTTTGTATCATGTAGCTGTAGGCAGTTTGGTGTGCCAGTCAGTGGGCAAACTCAAGAAAATATATCCCTAGATGCCAACCCAAGTCTAGAATGGGCAGACTTATGTATCCCTTGATGCCAACCCAGGTCCAGAGTGGGCAGACTAGAGGAAATGTATCCCTAGATGCCAGTCCAGGTCCAGAGTTTGCAGACTAGAGGGAATGTATCCCTAGATGCCAATCCAGGCCCAGAGTGGGCAGACTAGAGGAAATGTATCCCTAGATGCCAACACGGGTCCAGAGTGGGCAGACTAGAGGAAATGTATCCCTAGATGCCAACACGGGTCCAGAGTGGGCAGACTAGAGGAAATGTATCCCTAGATGCCAACACGGGTCCAGAGTGGGCAGACTAGAGGAAATGTATCCCTAGATGCCAGTCCAGGTCCAGAGTTTGCAGACTAGAGGAAATGTATCCCTAGATGCCAATCCAGATCCAGAGAGAATTTTTAGTGATAATGAAGAGTATCAACAGCCATTTAATCATCTCAAGTATATGGATGATATTAGATACTGATAAACTTAGGCTAATGTACCTTGTATCAAATGTACCTAGTATCAAATGTACCTTGTATCAAATGTACCTTGAATGCACCTTGTAGCAAATGTCTCTTGTAGCAAATGTCTCTTGCAGCAAATGTACCTTGCAGTAAAATGTACCTTGCAGCAGACTATGCAGTTTTTGGTAGAATGAAAGATCCAAGTAACAGATGACTGAGTGATTGCTGGTTTTATGGGTTAAGATAGGTGGCCAGATATAATACTTGCCATGCCACAGAAACTGTCACATTTGTGAACAAAGTGTGTTTCAAGTACTATTTAAGCAGCTTTCAACCATCCTTACAGTCAACAATATAAGACATAGACCAGAAGGAATATTTAATATTGATGATACTGGAATCAACAATGAGTATTCCTCTCCAAGAGATGTATATTGCAAGGGTACTCAGGCAAAAGCATCAGCATCATCCAGATCTCAGAATATAACAATCACTTGCGATGCCATTGAAATCCACATCTTGCCACACATTGTCTTCCCCCTAAGAAGTGAAATGATAGAATGTTTAGAAGATGGTCTTTCAAATATGGTGAAATGTCATATGGTTAGTTCAACTGAACAGGATCTTAGAATTACATCAACAAACACTTTGCAAAGCAGAGTGGAATAGCTGATGGAAATACCCCACAGGCCATCTTCACAAGTATGATGGACACAAGTCAAATATATCTGAACACTTTTTGACTGGGTGAAGAAAAATAATGACATTTTTTGAGGTCTTTAAACTCATACACCACCAGACTCTGGACATGGTATTGTTGGACCCACCAATCAATGTGCAAGACAGAATGTCTGCTGTGCTTGCAGAAGGTTACCCCAACTAACAAGTAACAATACAACATTATGATATCTCAAAATTTATCTGCAAACCCTTCTAGAAGGCATAATGCCTCCTGACAATTTAACTTCTGCTATTCACCATGTGGAACATGATGCCAGTAAAGGAATATTCCATAAACTACTCAATCAACCATTGGCGAAGACTTGGCTAATTTCTTTCACAAGAGAACCATAACAAGAGGTGTCCAAAAGCATAGAAAGAGATTTGTTCCACCTTTCCTTGCTGGTAGTCTAGCAGAGAAGTATGTCATAACCATGCAACAATCATCAGATTTTAAACATGACAATCAAGCTCAAAATGCAAGAGAAAAATCCACAAGTTTTAATGGTGTCCAAAAAACATCTGCCTCATCTGTGAAGTCTGTAAGAGCTGAATTAATGAGTGTCAGAATAATATCTTTTTTTTCAAAGAAACCTTGTACTGAAATTTTTAAGACTATGATTAGGTCCCTCTGCATATTCTTCTGATGAGAATAATTTGAAGGTCAAGACAGATTACATTTATCTGAGGGTCAATCTTCAAACTGCCATGCACCATATAATTACTTATAAGACTATACCAGATGCACAGATCCAGACTGGCAGTATTATAATGTGCAGTTTGTTAGGAGTAATGACTTCAACAAGCAACACTGACCCTCATCTGCTGGCACATTATGGTACTGCAGATCAGGATTTTGTTATTTATAGTCTGATTAAAATTATAAGCAAGTATATACAGTATGTCACAAGTATCAGCCACCTGCAAATTCAGGTTGTGTTAAGCTGTTTGTTAAATGGGCACAATGTGGCAACTGCTAATATGGGACACACCTTTGTTTTGTTTTGAAGCAATATACCTCATTTCTTTGCCCACATTGTATTTGCAATTCACACAATGTTTTTTTTTTTAATTTGTATTGTTTATATTCATGGATTTCAACTAAAACTACATTGTTTGTTCCATTTAATTGCTGGATCATTGTTTGTTCCATTTAATTGTCAAATCCTTTCATTTTTGTGGATATATTCAGCCTGTGCAAGTATGGACATTACTTCTTATAGGCAAGTTGAAATTTATGGTTTTTATAAAATATGCATGCTACCATGTCTAAATTAGGCACATAATGCATTAATAAAGAATTATTCATCAATTTAGATTAATCTGGCTCAACCACCATAAGCAGTTTTATTTACATTTATGTGATTTTATTTATAGGATAAGATCGATGGAAAGTCAAAGAAATTATGCAAATTTTAACCATGCAGCAGCAATAAAACGGTTTCAATACGTAAAAAAACATTAAGTACTACAATACACCATTCCAGGCTACATGTATATAAATGTGTTATCTGATTATGCCAAATGTCAACATATATACACAGACTGGATAACCATGTGTTTTATATGACTACAAGCTTTGTTTTAAAAGAAACATGGACTAGTCAAGAAATAAGGGAACAGGGTGGCATTCATTCCAACCAATAAAGTTTAAAATGCATAAGTATACAGTGCTCAGACCAATTAAGCTGTTAGAACTACAGAGCACATAATTAACTTGTAAAACCTGTTGATCATGCCAGAAATTTGTTTTTGACATTTTTACAGTCACATCCCCTGTGGTAAAAAAAAAACTTTAACTCACTCATTACACTGTGTACAGAACCATCAGATATGTGTAAAATGATGCTAAAGGAGGGAATTTACCATTAAAGAAATGTACTCAAAAAGCATATTCAATTCCATTGTTCCAACCATGCACTTCTTAGGATATCTGGTATCCCTGTTTCTTGCTGTAAGAGCACCTTTTTTTGAGAGAAGGGGCCTTTACTGAGTCATGAAATCATATTAAAATATATAATTTCTCAAAGACAATAATAAATATTTCCTTCTCAAACTGTAATTATTTACCATTGAAGAAAGAAAATACTGCAGCTGTAAATTAAATTCTGACAGCCACTTTTTTAACATGGCAACTTAATAAAAAATCTATGCTTCTATGTAAATTTTTATGCTTGACCAGATAAGTTCAACCGCATGATAAATATCCTATCCACTCCCACCCCATTTAAAACATTTTGGTGTAAATTATAAGACATTTGATTTAATGTACTTCTTAATGGATTTACTTACCATTAAAATATATGTGCTTGTGAAATATGCATTTTATTAGTAGATTAGTTCAGGTTTAGTATTACTGCTCTTTCATGAACAGATAAACCACTGATTTTCCAGCACCATTGGTTCCAAAAGCCTGATCAACAATATTGCTACAAAGAATGTTTCTGTACTACTACTCCTAAAGTGGTGAACTTAAAATTTTTACTGAAACTGATGTTAATCACAAAAGTCTGGAATTTGAGGACTGTCAGGATTATTGTCTGTTATATAGTTGGTCACTTCAACATGGATTTTTGATGCTACAGGTGGGACATCTGGGGAACTTGAAATTGAAGCTCAGAATTTTTTTATATAATGCTCTAATACATATTCTTCTTGGCTATCTTTTTAAACATTTAAGTTGTTTTTTTATTTGTTTTGATGTTTCCAGAAATCTCTGATATGCTTAATTATGTGCATTTTGATGCAATTTTTTTTTATCTGGAATGCAAAAATCACCCACACAGGAATCCTCCATATGCACTTTTTTGTTGTAAACAGGAAACTTTTGTGACACAGTAAATATGTTCTAATTGCTATGAAAAATTAAATAATGATTTTATTTAAGTTTGTTGCTTCCTCTGATCAAAGGTCATTGGCTTGCTTTGATAAAGGTGAATGTGTTACTGAAGGCACCTTTAAAGGCTCTTTGACTGACCAAACAAATACCAGTTTCTTATTGTTGCATCAAATAATTGTAGAACACTGGGGCAGAAATTTTTCAAATTTGCTAATACTATATAATGTTGCTTCAAAGTTAATCATGCAGTTTTCTTTGAAGTTGTGGCAAAACTATTTTTTCCAATACATTCTTTTTAAAAAAAACATTCCTATTGTCTGGTCAACTGTAGTAATTTCCCATATCCACCTTCAGAGGTGGTCGAATGTATCTAGCCAGCTGCATGGCTATTTTCGTTATATTACATCACACAGTATCAAGGCAATACATCAGCATCCGCAGATTATAATATAATAATGCATTGTTCGGGTGGTTTGTCAATATGAAACATTGATTTGTTTATGTATCAATAGATTCCAGTGCATTTTAGTATCACTGTTTATGGCTTCCTGTCATGGTGCCTTTGATTTCTCCACTCCAAACCCAAGACTGTATATACAGTTTTTATCAGCCAAAACTTTTGTCCCTAAAAATATTGCATGCATAAGTTTTATCTGGTTTCAGAACAAGTATACATGATGAACTCCAGTCACTTTTACTCAGTTCTACAAAATCATTTTCCAGCAAATACTGAATTTCTTTTTACAAACATTTCTGTTTGAGAGGATTCATCCTGTACAAGTGTTGTTTCACTGGCATGGAATTTACAATAACATCATGGTAGATTTTGTTTGGTCTTGTAGTGCTCATATTCAAATAATAACTATTTTAGTTCATTCCTTTCTTGTTGCAAATGTGAAAGATTTTGATACAGACTATTCATAATTTCTGAATTCCAAAGATTGTTGCTCCAAAATCAATAGTCCGATTGCATTCCTTTGCTTAAGTCCATAACGAGTGGGAAAGGTGCAACTTAATTAACTGTATGATTAACCTGGTTATCTCTCTCGACATACTGCTATTCCTTTAATTTATTTACATCCCAAGAGTACTATTATTATAATTTAACTAATTCATTTTCTTAACTTTGTAAGGGCTGCATTAAATCTGAAGAAAATTTGGAAGAATGAGCATGAGAGAATGAACTCTGTCACCAGACTCAACAATTCTCACCATTGTAGTTCTGTCAAACCACAATTTCACTAAAGACCTAAATTGCTGAATGCCAAATATAAGCATAACTGGCTGGAAAATTCCAGACTTAAAATCTCACCCTTGATCAAACTGGATAGATTTGGGAAGGCCAAATTCAGTATTTAAGAAAACTGTATCAAGGCCTTTACTATGGTTTTATTTTTAATATTCCTCAAAAAATTGCCTCTGGGAATCTTGTTGACATTATGGTCAACAAGTATTGGTTACCTGACTTGGTCTTAAGTAAGGGACCGACACAACCTACCATTATTCTTCTAAATGGTTAGTCAAATGTTGGAATAGGTTGCAGATGAACCTTAGGTATCTTCTGAATGGGTTTTCCTACCATTTGACAAGTGTAACAAGATCTGCAGTATTTACAAACATCACTTTTAATTTTTGGCCAATAGAAGTGAATTGAGATCTTGTGATAAGTCTTATTAATCCCTAAATAACTAGCCAAAGGATTTTCACGGGCCAGACTGAGAATTTCATGTCTGTACAATTTTGGAACTACAATTTGAAGGTTTACTGACCACTCATCACCAGCAGATACCTCAGGATGTCTGTTTTCTCATAAGAATCCAAAGAATCCAATTTTTAATGAAATAACAAACAGGCACTCCTGTGGCTTCAGTTTCACTAATAGTCCTTTGAAACAAACAGGAGATTTGCGAACCTTTTTTCTGTCTGACAAATGATTGTTGTTTGTCATCCTGATTAGAATAGAGAGAATGAATAGTTAAAAGGGGATCACTGTGATCAATACCTTTTGCTTGATCCATACCAAGATTAACAGTGACCTCATCAAAAGCCTGACCAATACATATGTCAGCTAATGGAATACTTTCCTGTTGAACATCATTCTCAAGAATTTTCTTTGCCATAGCTCTAGTAACTGCACAAGCTGGGTATAAATCAGAGAATTCATTTTCAACAGGATAAATTTTCTGGTCCAAATAAGGCTTGTAAGTTACAAGTGGATTAAACACAACCTTGTCTCCAGGTAGTTCAGTGCCTAGTAATAAATGAATGCCCTCAATGGTTAAAGAAGTCACTTCCGACTGTCATCTGTACTGAGACTAAGTCTGGTGACAAATTTACAGAATGAAGAGGAACATTAACAAAGCCACACTCTACTCCCTGAAAAACAACCCTCTCATTAGAAGACTTCTAAGAAAAAGGCAAAGTACCTGATAATAAAAGACTCTGAGAAACTCCTGTGTCCCTTAAAATTTTAAGAGGGATGAGATTGGCTGAATCACCCATGAGTGATATAGAAGACTTCAACATGAATGGTTCATAATTCTCCATAATAAAATCAGACAGGTTTATTACACCCTGACCTCTTACAAATATGAGCATTTGAAATAGGTCTGGCTTGATTCTTATGCTTATTTTTCAATTTTTAGCAGTCAGAAAACGCATGTCCTTTCTTCTTGCAATAGGAGGAGATAAGAATTTCTGATCATTTAAAACTAACAGAAAAATAATTTAATTAAATATACAGAACAGTGTTTAATATGAGCGGAATCTGATTTGCAAATAAGCAAGTTATTCAAGTTTGAAAAACAATCAAAACAATCAATTTAACAAGTCATATAAAGAATTACACATCTTGATAATGATCCTAATGTTGCAGTCCAAAATGGAAGAAGAGAGAACTGAAATGTTACACTGAATGAAATATTATGATCGAAAATCAAATGGATTTAATAGACCTGGAAAAAGTAAACAATTTCATTTCACTCTGTTCCATCCAGATAAAATCATCATGATTTAAGTAACAATTAAAAATTCACCTTAAACCACGACTTTTAATTTATCACAGTTTGAATGTGAAATAAAATATAGTGGTAACCCACTTCAAATCCCATCAACACATTACAATCTCTCTGGGTATCCATCATGCATTTTAACCCAATAAATCAAATCTGTACATTTCCTACATCAATGTTTTATATGCAAAGGTCACCTGTTCTTCAACAATTGTGGTTTGGGTATGAGCAGAGCAGTGTACCCTCTATTTCTTTCTAGCTGGAACATGGCATTTTGACATAACCGTATGGCTTACATAGAATAAAAAAAAACTGCAAATGTCACACCTTGTAAAACCAGCCTATCATGTAAGAATGAACATTAAGACTTCTGGATTTGGACCCTATCAACATAACATGCCAGTTCCTTGACCCTTTGTACAAGTGGAATTCTCATACACAAATAGAAATGCAGCTGAGCCAAGAGGTGTTCATACTATCCTTCCATAGTTGACACATGTAACCAAATACTTCTACTGATATTGGCAGAGGCATCTATTGATGTATCGTCTGAATCATCTCCATCCATTCTTAAAGTGTAAAAATTTCTTAAGGTTCAAACTTCCTTGACCCAGTGAGATGTAATCTAACATAATATTAAAAGAAAAAGACAAACACTTGTGCATGAATATCACCATATTAGTAATTACTATGGCAGACTCCATCTTTGCTAGGTATTAGAGTCATTGATGAATCACTCACTACATATTGTGCCTTGCAGACATGTGACAGAACAAGGTCATCAAAGCAGATTACATTTTAATCAGTAGATTAATTTCTACATCAGTAAATTTTGTACTGACATAAGTTTTATGTGTTTTAAGGGGACTGAAATAAAACAAGCCCATATTTTACCCTATTTATTCTCTTCATATTGTAATAAAACAGAAAGTTTTGAACATAAATCAGATTCTGATAGAAAAAGTTACAGTTATAATTAATTATTCCAAGTCATTATATAGTTAATCAAATGAGAAACAAAGAGAAGTATATCTCATTGTATAATGCATGTATCATATTACAAAATGCACAAGCATTTTTAGTTTCCTTCACACTTTTACTGTATGGTGACTCAGGTGACTTGTTGATGACATTAATTGTGATAATTGTTTCACTAGTTTTCTTATCCTAATTTCCTCTTGAATCACTTTGTATTCTGTGAATAATGGAAAATTTCTTCCCTGTATCAGTATTAAAATGGGTAGGTAGGTTAGTGGTTAAGACCTGACTGAGAGTGTGTTGTCTTTTTGCAATGGCATGAAAATGTCTGTGCAATCTCCAAGTCTGGAAATGTAAACTTAGTATAATGATCTGCTATGTGGAATGGTAAATTCTGCTCTGCCACAGAATTTTGCAAACTCTCCGAAGTGTGCCATTCTATCCACTTTTGAGACTGTCTCAGATAAGGCTTTCAAAGTGGGTGTGTTTCTTAGAGAAGAATCCATTCCCCTATGTAGTGCTTTTTCCAGATTCCTGGTTATATCATTTCTTGATCGATATACTATCTGAAAATCCCATTTACATAAAACACACAATGCAAACTCAGAAAGTTTGCAAAATGCCTGCACACACTTAAATTCTTATTTTGTGGGTCTCACCTTTTTATGTCACCTCTGCCAAAGTTGTCCAATTTTAATCAATGACTAAAAAGCCATGGACTGCTTTTGAACCCTATTACTTGCAACACTCCAAAAAATCCTGTATTTGGGTTTAACTGTCCAGAGTACATTTATGAACTTGCTCAATCTGTCATTTTCAGTCATGCAAATCTGCACCTGTCTTCACATGCTGATACAGCTACTGTTTATTGTAGACTTGTTAAAGCTGGTTTCTAAAAGATGAGGACAGAACACAGAAATATACAAGGACAGAACACATAAATATACTTAGACAGAACACATAAGTATACCTGGGCAGAACACATAAATATACCTGGACAGAACACATAAATATACCTGGACAGAACATATAAGTATATTTGGACAGAACACATAAATATACCTTGACAAAATACATAAGTATATTTGGACAGAACACATAAATATAGCTGGACAGAACACAGAAATATAGTTGGACAGAGCACATAAATATACCTGGACAGAACATATAAGAATATTTGGACAGAACACATAAATATACCTGGACAAAAACACATAAAAATAACTGGACAGAATACATAAATTTACCTGGACAGAACACATAAGTTTATTTGGACAGAACACATAAATACAGTATAGCTGGACAGAACACAGAAATATAGCTGGACAGAACACATAAATATACCTGAACAGAACACATAAATATACCTGGATATAACACATAAATATACCTGGACAGAACACATAAATATACCTGGACAGAACACATAAATATACCTACTTTAAATTTTCAAGAACAGTAGATATTAACTAAAAGAGAAATGTGTGGTAGTTGAGCACTGAAAATATATCACATTAATGGGTCTATCAAATGAGTTATCAAGTGGGATAACAAAAGTGGGTGTTGCCTTTAAAAGCTAACTACATATTGTCCCATGCGCAATGGTAAAATACTTTGGAAATAACACTTGGGAATTAGATCCAACTTTTGAAAATGGCAAGTACAGACATAATCAAAACTGATAATTAAATGTGTCTGATGTAAAAGACAAATGCACACCAAATCAAACTTTACACTGCACCAAGAAGATTAAGAAAAGCACTTGTACACATGCATTACACATGTAAATCAGATGCGAGCTAATTAATAGAAGCCCATTTCCTTACAAAATTGATTTATTTATAAAATTTGGGAGGGACACTAATTAACAGACATAATAGAAGTTATATGTTAGATAATATGAGGGGACATTTCTAAAGCTCTAACATATACTGGGGTGGGGATGCTAGGTGTTCACAAAATAAAGCAAACACAAAATATAAAAGAAATACACTTGTTTGGACTTGCATGCAAATGGAAGCAATATATTCATTAGTACAGCCCTTGGTAAACAATAATGAGGGACACATCAATTTGCTGTTTCTGATACTTAATTTAAAATCTTTCAATTATTAAGATCCAAATAAAGAAGATATTAATATTATGTCAAATAGAGAATAACGAAATATAAACAGACTGCATATCATATATACATTTCTGGATGGAAAATGTGGCAAGAAACAAATATATTTGAACACTATTTTGTACTGCCGTATTCCTATGTTACACTGAACGAAATATTATGATCCAAAATCAAATGGATTTAATAGACCTGGAGAAAGTAAACAATTTCATTCTGTTCCATCCAGATAAAATCATCATGATTACAGTAACAATTAAAAATTCACCTTAAACCACGACTTTTAATTTCTCACAGTTTGAATGTTAAATAAAATATAATGGTACCCCACTTCAAAGCCCATCAACACATTATAATCCCTCTGGTATCCATCATGCATTTTAACCCAAAAATCAAATATGTACATTTCCTACATCAATGTTTTATATATAAAGGTCACCTGTTCTTCAGCACTCAGTGCCCAGGTGTTATCTAACTAAATAATGGTTTCTCCCTGCCATAAGCAGCCACTATAGCATACATGCATTAACCTTCTGTCTATACATTGACCTATGTCTATACATCGACCTTCAGTCTAACCTTCTTGTCTATACATTGACCTTCTGTCTATACATTGACCTTCTGTCTATATATTGACCTTCTGTCTATACATTTACCTTCTGTCTATACATTGACCTTCTGTCTATACATTGACCTTCTGTCTATACAATGACTTCTGTCTATACAAACTGAATGTTTGCTGCATGAAGAAGGAATATCATGTGAAATGATATGCAAACATTTCATGTCTCACTTGTACTCTTAAATCCAGTGTTACCAACTGTATAACTCAAAGGTGTTAAATTATATCAAATTCAAAAGATAGTTTTTATAATTAGGATGAGTGCTAAAGCAATTTGTTTACAGGATGGTGGAGAGAGTTGATGTTATCACAGCAAAAACTGAATTCACCTTCTGTTACAGGTATAGTTATATCTTCCATTTCTTTACTTGTTAAATGAAGCTACCTCTGAAGAAAAAAGTTCATCTTTGAGAAAAGATATGAGTTTTATCTCTTTTCATTAGGGTCATGGGTTATTCAGCATTGAAAACTTGTCTGTAAAGGCAGGTGAAGTTTCAGTTCATGGGTCACAAGAAACAGCCATATACAGGCAAGTTTAGATTTTCTGTTCATCACGGATCTCTTAAGCCAACTGTCTTTCGATCTCGCAAAATTGAGCAACATATTTTGTTTTTATAGCAAGAATAAACTTGAGACTGGTGTATGTTTTTAAGTTGATGATGATTTCATTAAAATGATGAATTAAATTAAGTGAGCAGAAATAAGTAATTTTGATCTGAACTTATATTTGGGAGAGAAAAACATATACTCATAATATGAATTTGTTGTACAATCCACAGTAAAACAGTACTGGTATTGTAATAACAACAATAATAATGATATTTGATGCATTATATTTGTTTAAAAACCAATTTTAAAAAGTGAACCTGCAATGACCTGTTGTCAGGGATAAAATCTAAACCTGGTCGATTGTTATCAAGGATAGAACCTAAATTTGGTCTATTGTTGTCAATGATAGAACCTAAATTTGGTTTATTGTTGTCAGAGATATAACATAAACTTGGTCTATTGTTTTCAGTGATAGAATCCAAACTTGGTCTATTGCCATCTTCAATAGAACCTAAACCTGATCTATTGGTGACAAGGGTAGAACCTAAACTTGGTCTATTGTTGTCAGGGTTAGAACCTAAACTTGGTCAATTGCAGTCACAGATAGAACCTAAACCTGGTTTATTGTTGTCAGGGAAAGAATCTAAATATGGTCTATTATTGTCATTGATAGAATCTAAACCTGGTCTATTGTCGTCCAGAAAAGAACCTAACCTTGGTCTAATGTTGTCAGGGATAGAATCTAAACCTGGTCTATTGTTGTCAGACATAGAACCTAAACCTGGTCTATTGTTGTCTATGATAGGTATATTGTTGTCAAGAACAGAACCTAAATCTGGTCTATTGTTGTGCATAACTTTGCACCACTCTTAAGTGGCCTAGAGGTTAGAGCATCTGCCTCAGATGCAAAAGGTTGTGGTGGGTTCAATCCCTGGTCAAGTCAATACCAAAGACTTACAAAAAATGGTACTAACCGCTGCCTCGCTTGACGCTAAATATTAACAGATTAGTGTTAGAACTGGTCAACCTGGTGTCAGGATAATGTGACTAAAGCATGATGTGACATGATGACCCAGTCGTAGATATCACTATAAAACGCCAACCTGCAGACATAATAGTGATATAACTGAAAAATAGTTAAAGCTATGTTTCAAAAATCCAAATTACTCACAAATTACAGCTACATAACTTGGTCTAGAAACCTGGAGAGAGCATTTTAAAAGTGTGTACCTTGATGTACAAAGTCCTAGGCTGAAACCTGATACAGGTAATTTATGTGAAAGAAAAAGTTGAATGTATTGCTTCCACTGAGATATTATTAAAGAGAATAATGAAATTATAGCTTTTTTTTACTCCTGATGAAATGTTCAGGAATGAAAAGACTACACTTTTACTGATATAGCTACGTAAGTATTAAAACCAAAAAAAATTCTGGAAATTCTAAAGTCAATATTGGACTTTTCTGACCTTAAGTAAGAAACAGCCCAATCCACCAATCCTGACAATTTAATTTTAATGGGAGATTTTAACGAAAACCGTCTTCTTCTCAATAACAAAATTTTGCTGCTGTGTCATTAAGACCCGGTACTCTTCATCAGTTGGTAACCAACACAACCCAAAAATTGCAAAATGAATCACTGTGATGCATAATATTCAATATTTGATTGTATTCCAGATCACTGGAAATTAGAAAATTGTGCATAGGTTATAAAAAGTGCTGTCTAATTATCGTCCACCTACAATTTTTTGAACTTTATTTAAACCCTTGGGCAACATTATTTGGCTTAGCAAAACCTGACAAAAACACAAAATAATGTAACCCCTTGATTGTTATTTCCTTGTCTCCATTCCAAGCCCAATACAGGCTATATGAGCGTTACAATTCACAGACAATAATCATAAAGAATGAAATGCAGGAATATGTGGTTCAGTTGTAGATTATTTGCTACATTCTTCCAAACAGTATTTCAATCTACAACTCACTTGCATGTTGTCCAAGAAGTCTTGTGATAACATCTTTGTGACCATGTTTGGAAGCGATGTAGAACGGGGAACTCTCATGCCATGCAAGCTGCTTTTCCAAGAGAATTCGTGCATCACGTAACAACAGCAAGTCTACTATGTTGGCATGTCCATATTGACAGGCTACCTGTAGTGGTGTCATCTGAAATATCAATGACAGCATATTACAAACACTATGTGCTCAAGCATAATGAAACTTACCTTCCAATTCCTCTGCATCCACGTCTCCCCACAACATCATCACACATTAATGATAATATATGACAAAAAAGCTATTCTAAAGCTAAACAAATTTCTGTACCATTTTGGTCCCAATAATGTTTGTCTTTACCATCTGAGGGCATTTTGGTCCAATAATGCTATTGTCTGTACCATCTGACGGCATTTTGGTCCCAATAATGTTTGTCTTTACCATCTGACAGCATTTTGGTCCCAATAATGCTTATGTTTGTACCATCTGACGTCATTTTGGTCCCAATAATGTTTACTTTATTAACGTTTCACTAATTTCATGTTCCCAATTTTGAAATTCCATGTAAAATTTGTAGTGGGCTGATAGGGAATTGTTGTCATAGCAATATAACTTTATACAGCAACACGAATTAGACGACAAAAGTACAGTAACTATCGTCTGTATCTTAATGGCATATATGTTAATTTTCTTTCAAATAATTTGATATTAAAATAAATATTGAATGTATGCTGGCTTAATCTTTAACTTTGCAGAAGTTTAATTGATAAATGCAGCTAAGTGATCAGGTAATATGGTCATTCATGCATGTTAAACAAATGAAAAAAATGAGTAAAAAAATATACCCATTCTTTAAAGTAAAAAATAAACCCATTTTTTAAAGTCAAAGAACAAATATCAATTTTCAGTCTACTGTAACAAAAGTATTTTACATATAAACCAACAATCCAAAGTAAAAGATATTATTACATTTTTCATATATCAAAATTTTAATCTAATGAAACAAATGAGAGGCTACATCTGTGTAGTTGATGACATTCAAAATCCCTGTAAGAAGGTGTTATTTCAGCTGGGTTAGTCTGCTGTCTATGTTGTGGATGTTTTGGTCATGCTACTCCACCTTATTGCTATTGAATTCTGTAACGGCAGCCTGCATTTCCTGGAATGTCTGAATCATGTAAAGATAGCCAGATTTCTTCTTCAGTCAGCTGTGCCATCCTTCTATTTGGTTTACAGGGTAATGTCCTTCCAAGTTAAAATGGTTCCAAACTTAATGACCTAATATCCACTGAAATCGATGGCGTATTGTTTAGGGATGAAATGAAACAAATGTGCTGCATATTAATAAAATGCATGATGCACAAACTGAGTTACAATACATATCGATATACAGTTAAACCCTCTTATCTCAACCTCAGTTATCTTTACAACCCACATATGTCAAGCATTTTGGTCTGATCCAAAAAATTCTTTCTTATGCTAAGTTTTGCCTGCTTATCTTGACCTCGGTTATGTCGGGCATAAGTTTCGATCTGAGGTAATAAATGGGCCCGCTTAATTTGACAAAATGCTACTTTTTAATGTTAATCTCACAAAAATTATACAAGAAATGCTCAGCAAAAGCGACAGATTTTCATGTGCAATTTTGGTCAGTTATGGTGGTAATCACATGTTTAATTTGTATTCTTTCAACTTTTGGTTCATTAGAGTAAATTAACCGATTAGTTTGTGAAGAATATGTCATGTTCACTACATAAAATATTCAAGGATTAACAAAGATAAGGGGGCCCCGAGTGGATCACTGCCATCTCACCTCTGTCTGCGTGTGTTCGAGTCTAGGATTCGGCTAAGGTAGATATGTGAGAAAGCTTGCCAGTAGCTTCTCGTGGGTCGGTGGTTCTTTCTGGTGATTTCCCGGTTTCTTCCTCCACCATTAATACTGGCCGCCATGAATAGCCTATCGTGTGCTGAAAAATGGCGTTAAGCCCAACAACAACAACAACAACAACAAAGATAAGAGTGTGCACAAATTACAATGTAACTTTATTTTAAAAAAACACAGAATCTTAGACGTCAGCTACATGTGTATTTTATCATTTCCCTTTTGTTTCTTATGGTATATTTTGTAACTGAATTATGTTTGGAAATACATGTATACATGAACAACAATCAAGGAGATACAAGTAAATAAATATTATGCACATGTACAAATTAATAATCAATCTGCAGATGGAAAATTGCTGATCGGCTGAATATTTGAAAGCCAAGAAAATGTTCCATATACATGTAATATCGTGATGATTTATTTTAAAGCATTTTATGACAAAATAGTCAAACATGTCAGCAATATTTTCAAATTTTCTAGGTCTTATAAACTGAACATAATGTAGTGGGAATACAAAAATATACAGTAAAATTACCTACATGTTCATGTACAATAAACGCATACTATATATGAATAAAAAAATGAATACTTTTTTAATTTTTAATCTATAAAACACAAAAGTAAAAAAACAATTTTCATAATCTGCACTGCATTATTTGTTTAGTAAATATGAACTAATATCAGTTTGCTTTTGTTTAATCTGATGCTGATTTATAACGAACGATTCAAAAGCGCTTGCATTTTCATACATATACTTGGCACAGGTGACACTTGCCACAAACAATATCATTTTCTTTTAATGCATTCAGCCATTTCATGAAACAGCATATACCTTTATTACGAAAGACAGAATATCATCTGATATATAATGTTCAAATATATGTATGGGAATGGATAATCTCAGGTACTTGGCTTCTGTACATTGGCAGTCGAGGTCCCATAATTTAGTTCTCAGGCTTGAGGTCTTCTTAATTTTGTTTCTTATTTGTAATATCTCTTCTTTAGGTCTGGCAGAAAAATCAGCTTACATTGTTTTAATTTAATTTCAAAATTCCCATTAATACAGGTAAAAGGGAACCAAAGTTGGCAAAACAGAAAAGAAAGAAATTGGCACACTTAAAAGAATCTAAAGTCAGTTTCCAGGGTTGGTTTGCTTTGCAACAAAATAACCTTTGTATCTGATATCCTGCTGGTATGTTCAAAGAATGAGTTTACTGCTAGCTACCAGATGTGTTTATTCACCTTCTGGGCATCTATTTGTTTGTTATCTGTAATCAAAATTGATACAAACTCACCCTGATACCTGCAAGGTAAGTAGCATTTACTCAACCTTAATTTGCTTAAATAATACTCTTTGTAACCCATGCTAAGAAAAGATTGTCATTTGCAGTAAATGCATATGTACATGTATTTTCAAAAATTTATTTTTATTTGCAAGATACTGAAATATATCCACCTAGATATAATACAATCTTGGTTATTTTTCACCTAACACAGTGTTATGTGTAAATGGCAGGTGCCTGAAGGAATCAGGCCATAATATTTCCAGTTCAGTACCCAGGAATGTAGTCCCAGTATAATTTAAGAGCATTTTTTTCCTGTCTCCATTTGATGGTGATATGTGAGTTAGATTTAGTCATTATTGGTATGGATTTAAAAGGCAATTGTTTATTCTTTAGATTATGAGCTTATGGTGTGGTTGTCTCTGTGTGTTTTGGCATTAGTGTACAGTGACTTATGCACAATGTTTCTCTGTTGTTTGGTCAATACTTCCTGTTTGTCATGCATTAACTTTTGATTAGTGGTTTTTGTTGAAACTTGACCAGAACAAGCAACAGCCACCAATGAGAGTGCAAAGTAACATATTTCAATTTGTGACACACTGGGGGTTATTAAGCTCTCATAATTGTCAATCAAAGTAGACAAGATACAATTCAACATAGAAACTTGGCATAAAAGTATTTTTTAAATAATTAATAAAGTACTTACTGTAAAACATGTTTGGAATGTATCCTAAATGATAAATATGCCACTGAGTTAAGATAATTAGCATAAATGGAAAGGGAGATTACAAACCATGTCACTGTGTTAATTTGTAGATGGTAAGATTACAAACCATGTCGCTTTGGGTTAATTTGTAGATGGTAAGCAAGTATTCTCAATAATTGTTTTTGTTTTAACTAAAAAAATGAGTGTCTGTTACTATAAATGCTGTTTCAGATGAATGATAAATTTAAAGAATACCAAGGAAAACAAAATAATTATTCATGACTGCTAAATTCCAAAAGTTTTGTATCATTTCTCCATCACTTGTATCATCACAGACAAATTATCAATGCATCAATACAATGGTGAATTGTCTCAATCTACTATTGTTTCCATCATCTACAATGCACTGTTTGATTTACTTTCTTAGTTAATGACATTATTGCATCCAAGGCCATTGTGTTGCTGCTTAGCTCTACAATCTGCTTGGCTCTACAATCTGCCTGACAATCTGCTTGGCTCTACAATCTGCTTGGCTCTACAATCTGCTTGGCTCTACAGTCTGCTTAGCTCTACAATCTGCTTGGCTCTACAATCTGCTTAGCTCTACAATCTGCTTGGCTCTACAATCTGCTTTGCTCTACAATCTGCTTGGCTCTACAATCTGCTTGGCTCTACAATCTGCTTAGCTCTACAATCTGCTTGGCTCTACAATCTGCTTTGCTCTACAATCTGCTTGGCTCTACAATCTGCTTGGCTCTACAATCTGCTTAGCTCTACAATCTTCTTAGCTCTACAATCTGCTTGGCTCTACAGTCTGCTTGGCTCTACAATCTTTAATAATGCAGCTCCAATAGGTATACTCTCCTTGCTTGTTATTATTTACTCTGTACAAGAAATAATTATATGCTTGATTTTGTGTTTGTTTCTCATAAACTGAACTTGAACACTGATAATATGCCATTATGTTAAGTTTGTTCTGTTTGTATACTTATTTGTGACTGACACTTCTTGGATCTCCAGTTATTGTTAAATAGTAGACCTGCACTTGACTGAAAGTTGAAAGGTTTTTATATCTATATGTTTCACCACACTACCACCCCCACCATCCGATCTATACTTGTCAGTATATCTAAAAAGTATAAACAAGACTTTTGATCAAGTAAAAACTATTTACATATTTTTATTCAGGTTCTTCTTTCTTTCTTTTTAATAGGGATATACAGGTTTTGATTTCCACTACAAGGTTTCCATTCATTCCATCCCCAAGCCTGAACATTATTTCAGGAATAGTTTGTACAATCTCTCTCTCTCTCAAGCATTACACCTTTAAGCTGGTTTCCTCATCCTTTTGATATCATTTTAGTGATTCTTGCCAGGGATCAATAGATGGTTGTCCTTTTCATATATGTCAGAAACTTGTGGTGCTGTTTGTTGCATCTGTATTATTAACCTATTTGTGTACTTGTTAGGACTGGCAATTTGGCTCCAATCCGTTAAAATGTTTCCTTTAAATCTAAAGAAAAATAGAATAAATACAAACTAATTTTGATTGGGGTCGTTTATGTCTTTTGGGATGAGAGATAAGGGTGAGAACTTTTCTAGCTTCTGGAGGTAAAGCACTACTAAATTGGGAACTCTAACTGGGAATGTGAACTTTTAGGCTGGGAATGTGAACTTTGCTAGGCTATGGTGCTGTTTAACTTGGAATATGGAACTGTGCTTGGTTATAGTGTATGGATTTACAAATCCACAACCCCCAGGACAAGCTCAAATCTGACTTGGGCAAGCTGAAGTCTCCAACGTACTTGCTCAAGGGCAAGTAACCTTAGAGTGAAAATGAGGCAGTGCTCCATACCTAATGCTTTAAATACATGCTTTGCAATTTTTATACCCTGTTATCTCAACAAAATACATATATCAGTACCCTTCTTTAGTAATTATTTCTATGATATTCTTTCTTATATAAAAAGTCAGTCTCTTTCATTTATCCTATGTCAGTTATATTTTAACTAATCAGTTATAATTTTAGGTCCTAACCTAGCCCTGGCTAGTTAGTGAGTTTAACAAATGGCTGGTCAAAAATTGATTTTATGCATGCTGCCAATTTTAAGATAAGTAGGTATAATTAGCTGTTAATAATGTAATTCCTGAGATTTCTTTAACAGGTGCATTTGGAAATGAAAGGCATTCACATCTAAGGATAATTTCATTCAAAGCATAATCAATGTTCCAAAAATGTAGCAATGAAAATCTGTGTTTATAATTTGTTGTTTACATTTTAATTATAGAAGACCAATACATAATTAACTGCTTGGCTAACAATTAAATCAATAAAAGTCAATGTTTTCAATCTTAAAAGTCAGCTTGTTAAATATTGCTGACTTTAATGTTAATAGAATATAACTCATAATAAAATGAATAAAATAAGACCTCAATGGTAAGAATAAATAAATATTACATTTAAACAGTGTAACTTTAATTACTGTTAACCAACTTCATGAGTCTGCAATCTTAGCGAGGTGAAAAAAAGAAGAAATTTTATGAAGTTTCTAGCTCTAATAAACTCATTTTAAAAGCAAAAAAACTAGTATCATGCTATAAAATATGCAAAAATGTATAAAAAGAAAACAAAAATTAAAATATGATTATCTTAAAATATTCTAAATTTTTTTTTTTATTTTATTTGTGTACTCATGATAGGCTATTATTTGATTTGGAGCAAATTCAATTCCCTATGAAGGAGTTTAAGTCAGCATGCCTTGGGAAAATGGAGTCATAAAAACCAAACCCTGGTAGAAATAAAGAATGCTACAAAATACAGAAGTACCTTGTAATAGAGCTTTTCAAGGGGGTCATTAAGTAAACCATGACATAGCGATGCATATCAGAGCTATATTAGTAGTAGTAATATCTTCTGGCTGAAAGAATATGAAGAAAAAAAATCAATTTGTTCTAGTAAAATATATTTCTTCAATAAAACCTTACTGCTACCACCCAAATCCAACCCTTCCAAGCAAACACGTCTTTTGCTAAAAAGCTCAACGTTATCTGCCCACAAAGGTAGCAGTTACCTAAAGTGATCTCCCCTGGATGATGCAGGGATTGGTTCCATATCCCATGAATACCTCAGGTACTACTGGGGTAGAATGCACATTCTCTATATGGATTTAACTGCAGGGGAAGCTGGGAAGTGCATGTGTATTATGGTTAAGTAAGTATTACTGAGAAAAAATGTTACCATAAAAAAAAATTGGTTTCTTCAAATACATTATTCAATCATAGTACCTTCAGAGAATAGGTACAAGGTGGAGGAATATACATCCCCTTACACTAGAGAGACTAACTCCAGTCCCCTATTAGGTATGTGAGACATGTTCTAGATTATCCTGACTGGAGAATAGACTCTTGTTTCTTGTCAACATTACATGTACATCAAGTTTGATTCCACTGACAAAGCATAGACCATTTCATGGAGACTTCAGCGAACTTGCTCGGAACTTTGATCACGTGGCGGGTGGTCAACTGACCGCAATATCCAATCGATAGCTGGTAGTCAAATAGTCTGGTCCCCTGCTTAGCATGCTCCCTAGTATAGTATAGCGGAGTGCATCGCAGGGAGCATACTAAGCAGGGGACCAGACTAGTGGTCAAAACAAGGCGGACAATTCAGCATTAGCATTAACTGTTCCAACTACTTTCAGCTTCATTTATAGAGTTGAAAAATGCCTATTCAACAGCAATGATGCCACAGATATTGACAAACTTTAATATTGGAACCATTCTGTCTTGTTTTCTGGATTTTATAGCCATACGAGAGAGAGTAGCTATGAGCTGCTTACATCTGGACATGTACATGCGAGTATGGAAACGGTGTCGATGTTAAAAATTTAATCCCTTTTTTTACCATAACATCGTATTTCATAAATCGAGTTTTGTTTACCAATAAAAGGAAGTTTTCATATTAATCCGGAGTATAACAAACCTGAAATATTTTTCGAAGGTAAAGCTGCGGAAGTCCCAGGCATTTAGCGGGCAGGTAGCAGGCATTTCTTAATTTGTTTTAATCTGATATGTCTAAACAACAATGTATGCCATTCTGTTATGTACAGATGGCTACCAGCGTTTGATTGGCTGGAGTATAAAGTGACTCCGGAGGTTTGTCGGATAATTACGGAGCAACTCGGATAAATCCGGTATGAAATGAGCTATGGACCTTATTGATTTTGCCTGCTGTTTGCTAATGTAGCGTGGAGTCTTATACCAGGAGTGAACCAATGAAGCACTTGATAGCAGTTCAAATGGTGTTTTGTTCGACTAGGGTAGTACCATACTAAATTCTACAAAGAACCAACTTATATGGCCATGTTTAATCAAAAATGGACAGAAGATCAGATATGTCTTTGTTTTGTTTCGTCCATGATGATACAGAATGATCACAGCCACTGTTTCTCGTCAAAATGCCATTATAAGCAGGACGTTAACTATTACAGGTACTGATGCAGTATAATAATGTTCTTAGAAACACCATTATGTAATTATTTCACAATTTCATTCATATATTTTTTAAAGTCCAACTTGTTAAACAATGTCCAGATGTGCTGGTTCATCAACTCCGGGTTGAGAGGAAACATGCAATCATGGTTGGGCAAAGGAGGGACAATCTTGATATTTCTGTTGTGAAATTGATGATGTTGTTGATCCACGATTCTTCCATTTTAGTGTGGCAATCAGGATGAGGCAACACTCAGTATTACCTCAGAATCAGAGGTATTGGAGAGTAAGCATATGCATCCAGGCCATTCCAATCTGTAGAAAGGGGGTGTACTGGTCAGGCCTTTACTGGTAAGACAAAGGTTAGGACTATAAATTCCATCTTGTCACAATATGTCTGCCAATGATCAATCCCATCTGGCATATATTCAAGTGAAAACCAAGAAATGAAGAGACCATTCCAATTGTGGTAGTTGACTCCTCTGTCCAATAATACATTTAGTCAGACTTGAATATGATGAACCTACAACATGGATTTGACACTGAAGATGCCATGAGGACTTTGCCATTTTGGGATAAGTTACCACAGTGTGGTTGTCAGACAGAATGAGAACTCCCTTAACATGTAGGATCTCCCATCACCAATGAAAATCTTTCAAAATGACGTATATCTTGGGGATGTTGATATATAAATGACAACCCTGAGAGGGCCACACTCAACTGGCTTCACAGAATAATGGAAAGAAGGGTGCCACTCAGCGATCTATGCTCATATCCATACAAATTGTGATTTTTAGAACTGGATATTTTTAACATTTGCCAAGATACTTCTCATACCTCTGAGATAGGAGTACTTAACTGCAGACTGTGAAAAGTTGGTCCAATGCGCAAAGTCTCTGCCTCAATTTGGACAAAAGACCATCTACAATGGATACATAAACAGACATACTAGGACTAAAATGCCAGCTGCCACAATGAGCAAACCCAGCAGACAAAGGGATTCTCAAGTGGGTAGATCATCCCACATTTGCTTATACCCACCCAAGTCAATATTATACTGATTTACTGATTTTCAATGCTTGTTCCTGAAATGGACCTACTGTTTTTTGAGTGTTATATCTAGATGAACAAAATGTTGAGAAATTACAAGTTCTGATTTGTCCTTGATGACAAGGAACCCAAGGTTGACAAAGAGAGTAACAAGAGATATCATGTCTTGCTCCACCATATTACTCACCTAAAGCTTTTAAAGAATGTAGTCCAGTAATTGATACCACTTCCAAGGAAGTGATCTAAACATGCACCATTTCCCAATCCATAAAATGAGAGAAAACCCAGGGACTGATGCCAAATCCAGGGAATACCCTGAACTGGTAAAATGTGTCTTAGTAAGCAAATCATGGGAACCTCCTGGAAGTAGAGTGATTTGAAGACACATATCTTCCAGGCAAGTCTATACTGATTCCGAAGTCTCCTTCCTGGATGACATTTAAAACAGTTCTCGTGTTTTCATCATGAACCAAGAGGGGCAAATGAATTGACTGAACATGCTTAGGTAACAGTGATGACATGGTGAAACCTGGACAAAAAAGCAGGTGCACTGAAAGTGTACAGAAACCCATGGAAACCACATGTCAGGTCCATATTTGGTCATGGCATATCCTGTTCCAAATCAGCAGTGATCTGGAGCCATGATCTGTCACAAGAGTGACATGAAAATGATATCATTAGGCTCTCATGGACAGAAATGCCGGCAAAAATGATTACTGGTATACACTTTATCTATACACGTTTGTTTGGAAGAACCGTGGTTTTTGACAGTTGTAGATTTCATAAGAATGCTTCTCAATGATTTGTGTCCTAGGGACATATTTTTAATATTTTTGTTGATTGTTTTGAAAATCCCTCTGTTGTATCTGAAACTTTGAGAAAAGGAAATTGGTCTCCTTGGTGGCTCATTTGTGGCTTTTGTCAATATGACCATTAAATATGAGACTAAATGATAAAGTTTGCAAGAAAAGCTTGACCTTCTGATGGTCTTGAAAAACATGTAGGTAGAGACCAGGCATCTCGTTCTGCCACTTGTCAGTTCAGAACTGCTATTATGGCATTGGCCAGAGTATGGTAGGCATACCTGTTTAAGCTGCATGCCATTCTGGAAACAAACTCCCACACATCCTCTGGGATTCAACGTGAGAGAAGATGTACTGTGTTCCACCTGTTTTATCTATGTATATAAGATAAAACATGGAAGACAATATATACTGCTAGTAGTAATTCTGCTAAGATAATATGATCAGGTAATATATTTGAAGAAACAAACCTACTAAAAATTTTATGCAAACACACTAGAAATTTACATTACAAACTGCAAATATCCAAATTGGCAGAGTGTGCAAAATTCTGTAAATGAATCCTGGGTATAGCAGGATGAAGGACATGGTAAAGCTGATATACCTGTATTAACTCCGTCTCAAAAGTTTCATACATATTTGTCCACTTTTCATCGAATATCTGGTACTCCTGCATTAGAGACAAAATCAGTTTAAATCCAGTTGACATGGCAGCTATTTGAAACAGAGCAGTCGATCCATTAGAAATAAATTGATCAGTCTGTCAATTATAAACAGAGTGAGTAGTCTGTCCATTAAAAACAGTCATCAGCCTGTCCATTAGAAACACAGCAGAGCAATCAGTCTGTTCATAAGAAACAGTGATCAGTCTGTCTATTAGAAACAGTGATCAGTCTATTAAAAACAGTGATTAGTCTGTCCATTAGAAACAGTGATCTACTGTCCATTAGAAACAGTGATCTACTGTATGTCCATTAGAAACAGAGATCAGTCTGTCCATTAGAAACAGAGACCAGTCTGTCCATTAGAAACAGTGATCAATCTGTACTCTTTTTCTCCTAAAGCACTAACTGCAGCAGTATGAATGTCCAAGGATTGAATTAATATACATAATATATAGAAACTGCCACTACAATGATATATATATATATATATATATATATATATATATATATATATATATATATATATATATATATATATATATTTACCAATGATATAAGATTTGTAACAGGACACAAAAAATAGAATGGGGTTACAACTAATAACAGTGTAATAACCAGTGATATCTTATTATATAATGCAAGCTGGCATCTCAATCTTATGGGGAGAAAGTTGGAATGGAAAGTCCAAATTTTTAGCTATTAATTATCTATCTACTCTCAAATAAAATTACATAAACTATTGGGTTTTTTAAACTTCTCCATCATTTTGTAAAACTTTTGCCCAGTCCCATTACCTTTCTAACCATTTTAAGGAATTTATTATGGCATTAAAAAGTACATTATATTTATATTCTGTATCAAATTACCAAATAATTTGTAGATTTCATTTATCAAATAATTTCATGAATTTTTAAAGATAAAAAGAAAAACCTGCACTGAATTAATAATGTTTGCATTCATTTCTTGGAGTCATATATTATTTAATTTCTAATGTATATACATAAATAAACAAATATTTTGAAAAAATTCAACAAAATAATTATCTTTCAACATATTTCCAATTTATCTTGATAAGATTTAAAAATTGTTTGCTGTCAATATTTAGCTACAAACTGAATTGTGTAAGCAAGTCTGAAAATCAGTGACCTAATGACCTCAGACCTTTCTGATTGCTACTTTATGTTTATTGAAATATATACAAGTATGCTATGTATTTTTTAATTTCCTTTTTCTACTTAGGACATAAGACCATTGTATAATGAGTTTGATATCAATCACAAGGCCATTATATAATGAGTTTGATATCAATCACAAGGCCATTGTATAATATCATCATTGTATAATATATCACAGTTTGATATCATCACAAATTCACAGATGAATGATCATCAAATCATAAAAAATAGAATTCTTTGAAAAATACATATCACCATGATTTTGTGCTTCAGATTTCATGCTTCAACCCTGAAGTTTGAGTCTCATTATCAGTCCCTGAGTGTACTGTGGGATTCTGGGGCTAAAATGTCACTTGCATATTCACTGCCTTTAAACAGCAACATGTAGGAAAAATGTGCAATGCATCAGAAAAGCAAAAGATAAGAAAAGAAAATTTCCTTTATTTTGGTGGAAAACAGAAAAGTACCATTTATACTTGCTTGTAAGAAGAGACCAACTGCAAACTGCACAGACCCAGATCTGCCTTTGCATAATGGGACAGCGCAGCTGGGTCTGTGAAGTTTGTTGGGGTAATCTTCTACAAGGGGATCAGCCATCCAATCTGGGATATTTTCCATATGCTGATCAGACACACTGATGTTAATAGTATAACAATATAAATGTAGTACTAATTAATTAGCTTCTTTACTTTCTTTTTTTGTGAAGACTTTCTAAAGTGAATGTAATATATCTTTTCATTGTAATATGAACTAAGTTTAATTCTTCTTAAAAATATTTTTTAACTTTATACATGTTTTATCAAGAAGTAGGTGGGGGTAGATAACAACTTGGACTCAGTCTTACAAGTGTTGTTACTTGAGACATAAATCACACATGATAATTCTCAAAAACAACATTATGTCAAATAACCTAAACCCATCAGCCATACCCTAAGAGATAAAATTCTTAAAGTGTTGCCCTATCTACAGGTATGTCTGTCCAATGGACTATGATAGGCCAAAGTTTCATGTGTCAATTGTTACTGGAGCAGAAGTTCAATGACAAATCACACATAACATTATATACATAGAGATACAGACTATAACATCTGCATTGAAATCTTAATGAGCAACAAAAGAGCAATTTGCATGGTGACCCTACCCCACCTGGCCTGACTGTCAACCTGTGCAGTCTGCACTTATGATCTGCAGTACTTACTGTGCAGTGCTGTAAAGGTATCTAGTGGTAATATTTTATTTCACAGTATACCCTATCTGAAAATCCTTGGACTGTTTAGCCAATCTTTATAATGTGGGCTAATGTGCTTTGTAACATAGCTTCATGTGAGTGGTACTTTTAGAAATCTCACAAAACTGTGATCAAGTCATTGATTTTGAGGTATGATACAGTTCCCTGGAACATCACTTCAATCAGGTTTGCATTTGTTTGACACAATGTTTTCAAAAACCTTGTCAATGTTTCACATTAGATTTGTAGCAATACCCATTGCATCATGTATGCTGTATCAACATGATCTGAATGGTTTGCGCAGACTATAACATATCAATATATCAAATTTTTTTGTTGTTTGGGGTTTAACGCCATTTCACAGTGCAATATAGGCTATACATGAGGGCAGTATAACTAATGGAGGAAGTACCTAGGAAAACCACAGTAAACCAGCTTTCTCACAAACCCACACTGAAAGGAGTGCCTGCAGAATTATTTTCTGGGAGGGGAGGCAAACAGGTAGTGGTCAGCTATTAAGTTTTTTAGATGTATGCCAAAACATCACAACATGTTTAGAGGTGAAATGGGAGGAGGGGGAGAGGAAGCACACCCCCACCACTCCCTTGCCCCTACATAAGAGTGCCATTGCATACTGGCAGCCCAAGACTCAAAGGTACATGGACGGACAGTGTATCAGTAACTGAACTGATAAATAATATGCCATATTTATCTGAATATAGGCCCACACTTTCAAAGTTCACCCTCTTTTTGCAACATATGTTTGCCAATTAACTACCCGAACCGAATGGACGAGTGGTCGAACATTACAGATCACTGCCATCCCACCTCTGTCTGCGTGAGTTCAAGTCCAGACTCCAGACTCAACTAACGTGGGTAAGTGAGAAAGCCTGCCAGTAGCTTCTCATGGTGGTTCTTCCGGGGTTTTGCAGGGTTCTTCCTCCACTATTAATACTTGCCACTATGTATAGCCTATCTTGTGCTGAAAAATGGCGTTAAACCCAGCAACAACAACAAACAATTAACTACCAAGCAGGGACTGATGCCTGCTGAATTTTTTTCACTAGTTCAGTTGAAAAATTACTAGTCCCAGATAGATATTAGTGACCGTAGCTCATGAAAATTTAGGGATATTCCACATGCAAAACAGATGGTATAGGTAACTTGTGATGATAGCCACTTTAATTATTCAACTACCAATCTTGTTTACTATAGACCTGAAAAATCATTAATACTATAATTGTCTATATCCTGTAATATGAGTTAGGATTTCTTTTTAAATTTAGTTTCTTATCATGATCAAGTGGACTCAGTGGTTGTACCTATTTCATTCCTTAATTCTTTTCTTTCCTTTTTTTGCTTTAAATGTTAGTGTTCTGTTTTATTTTCTTTTTGTTTTCTCTAGTTACAATCAAAGTTCCATTATTGTCTAAACACTTTAACTATAACCTAAATTTACTGGGCTAGTGTACATGTTGAATCCTGCCAAAGATTCATTTGAAAATTAGCCTGTTAACTAGTTCTGACAATATTTGGCTGGCTCTCTGACCTTTATCATGGAGAAAACACATGAGGTACATGATACTATAAATAAAAAAAATGGGTAACATGCTTCCTTGCTTATAAGTCAAGTGTATTGCAAACTGCGCAGACCCAGACATAATGTGCCAGCAGATCTAGGTCTACACAGCTTCTTAGGAGAAATCAGTTGAAGATCCTGGTCTAATAGCACACTATGTGACAGCAGACCAGCTTATAATATTTTTGGCAGTTGGACTTGGGTTATTATCAAATATATACCATAAGTGTTATATATAAAATGATATAATACCTAGTAACATCCAGTTTGTGTAAATAAATATCAGTTACAAACTTATATGCATGATTTCAAATCAGACTCTTTATCTACATGTACATGCTATCAGATATTATGCAATGACAACTTACACCATGGAGAAAAACAAACCTATCCAAATTTAAAAATCTAGCAAACAACAGTTCTCCAAAAGTAACTAGGAACCCACAATAATGGGTAGCAATGTTTTAGTTTTTTGTTGTTGACCGTAATAACCAACATATTCCACAGTTTTATTCATATGACATTGGGAATTCCCACCCCCATAAATTTTCATTCTTGAATAGAACCAGTCCTAAGAAAATGATTGATACTGATGTATCATTGAAATATAAGAATAAATGTATGCTGCTGTAGGATACTGATGTATCATTGAAATATAAGAATAAATGTATGCTGCTGTACCACTAATGATTAATTTTCATTTCTAGTGCCTAAAAGTGTCCTATAGGCACACACGTAAAAGTGTTTCCTATTTCAGTTATTTTTTAAATCAGGGTAAGTTGGTCAGCTTTAAAAAAAACAAAAAACATACTGTATATATTACAGAAAGTGCTTCAAGTACAGAATTAAACCAGCTCAGTAAGAAGCAAAAACTGACTTGGGAATATTTTTATATTACTTTTTAATTCTTACCAATATATATATATATATATATATATATATATATATATATATATATATATATATATATATACATACACACACACACACACACATATATATATATATATATATATATATATATATATATATATATATACACACACACACATATATATATATATGAGTAGCATATGTAATGTGTAATGTACTAAATGCTTCAAGTACTGGGATAAAATAGCTCAATTAGACATACAAATCAATTCCTATATTTTTTGCAATTTTCAATTTTTCTTTTACTCTAGAAAAACTGGGATGGTCGGTCAACTGAAAACACACATATTGATTTTTATGATTGCCCAAGATGCATAAATTGACCCCATAAAATGATGACTGTTGCAACTGATTTTAGTCTGAGCAAAGTGCACCCCAGGATGGTTTACCAAATAGAGCGCACTCAATGTCAAAGTAACGTAAAAAGGTCAATATCATTGGCTGATATAAATGTGTTAGCAGTTTCATTTACTCAGGTACTAACAGAGAGAACATGGCTGATGGACATGGTTATAAAATGTAAAGAGAAGAAAAAATCTTAAAAAAAATATAGCTGCATCTATTTCCAAGTAGCATAAATGGAAGAAAAAAATGTAGACTCAAATAACCAAAATAAAATCCTGACAGGAATTGTTTCTCAAGCATGAGTAATCTCTAATCGTGGCATAAATGACTTCCAGCAGACAAAACTGAAAATGATATAATAGATAACTGAAAATGATATAATAGATAACTGAAAATGATATAATAGATAACTGAAAATGATACAATAGATGTTTGAATTTTCTTGCATAAACAAAAAACAAGTATGAATTATGGCAACCCATGTTTTTAAAGTCAACTTTTGATCTGGTGGGAACACTTGATTGATTAACTTAATGTGTTAGCTAATAAGGTCTGTTTACATGTCATTATTTTATGATCTGTTTGATTTAAGAGTTACAGCAAATAGCAGGAACTCTGTACATGTAATTCTTTATTACCTAATTGCAAAAAAGAATTATGAATTAATTAGGGTAACAATGCCTGGAATACACACTGTGCTGAATAATGCTTATTCTATTTGGAATAGTATTCTTTGTTAGCAACTGTCAAGTAGTCATTGGATTTTTTTATGGATTACATACAGGCATTTAAGGTTTTGACTGCATTTTTTTGTACTTTACAATTTCTAAATCTTTGCTGCAGAATGTGACATAATCCAGCTGCTAATCATCCTCAGCAACCAGTCCTTTCAACTGATGACAAGATGTTTAACTGACAAAAATAACCTGACAGTACTCTTCTGTAACCTGTCCTTTCAACTGATGACAAAATGTTTATCTGACAAAAATAACCTGACAGTACTTTTCTATAACCTGTCCTTTCAACTGATGACAAGATGTTTAACTGACAAAAATAACCTGACAGTACTCTTCTGTAACCTGTCCTTTCAACTGATGACAAGATGTTGAACTGACAAAACTAACCTGACAGTACTCTTCTGTAACCTGTCCTCTCAACTGATGACAAGATGTTTATCTGACAAAACTAACCTGACAGTACTCTTCTGTAACCTGTCCTTTGAACTGATGTCAAGATGTTTAACTGACAAAAATAACCTGACAGTACTCTTCTGTAACCTGTCTTTTGAACTGATAACAAGATGTTTAACTGACAAAAATAACCTGACAGTACTCTTCTGTAACCTGTCCTTTGAACTGATAACAAGATGTTTAACTGATAAAAATAATCCTACAGTATTCTTGTGTAACCTGTCCTTTGAATTGATGATGACAAAAATAACTTGGCAGTTTTCTTCTCCTTTTACAAACGGATTATTAAATATTATTTATTTCGCTGCAGAATGTGATTAGAAGTGGTAAATATGTGATTTTGACACCTAATAGATTATTGGATATTCATGAATTTCACTGTCAAATGATAAAATTATTATTTAAAGTTCTATTGGATTGTTAATTGTTGGAGCTGGGCTCTAAAACATGCAGCCCACCAAACTGTATCATGTGGCTCACAAAATGATTGGTGTCTCAAGGTGTCATTAGAGATAACAAAGACGGTCTGGCCCTTGGGCCATTAAAAATGCCCTCATGTGGCCTTCTTGGTGGTTTAAGATTGAAACCCTTGTGTTGGAGTCACAACCCACTCTTCAAAAAGGATTTTTTAAAAAATCTATGAGGCTAGACTCCATTTCTTACTACAGAAGAAATGGGGAGGCAGGTAAGAAAGGTAAAATATATTTCTCATTTGTGTCACTGATTTATATAAATTTTTCAATGAAAGTGATGACATTCTTGGTCACACTTTTCTTGCTTTGCTGGTTAGTTGAGGGACCAACCAATTAATAAGGAAAAGGTGGGCAAGATTTCCTTTCTGAACAAGATATTTTCATTTCTTTGATCACAAGCAAAGACTTTTTTAAAAAAAATTGTGGATAGAATAAGGTTTTTTTTCACCACAAATTAAGGCAATTGATTTTCTCACGTTTTTGGAGCCTGAATTTTTTTCCCAAAATATCGCAAACATCCCCCTCTCAAATGATTTGTACCTAACAGTTCCAATGAATGATTTTACTCAGTATAACACAGTAATTTACTTGAATCAAGCAAATGACACCAGTAATAAATAATCAAAACTAATAAATGAAGTCAAAACAATAAAGGAGCTTTAACTTCAAAACAGTCACACACTTAATGTTAACAAAATAATATTAAATGTTTCGATCTAGCTGACAATCCCCATTTTTCTTTGCTAACCTTATCACCTTTTCCCATCCCAAGGGATATTTTTTTATTATTGCTTTAGCTATTACATGTATAATTAATAATTGCACTGCTAAGGGAATCTTTCTTTCTCAACCAAAGGCTGCTAAGGTTTTGATTGTTTATATACTGTGTTCAGATTCAAATCTACATAATTATAGACTAATATCTAATCTGCTAACTATATCCACACATTCTGAAAGACACATTTTCAAACACATACCATTCAATTCATCCATTCCAATCAAGATTTAGATGAAACCACACCACTCAGTCTGCTGCATGCTAACAGAACTCACTGATGAATGGTCATTTTCACAATGGACAATAATGAATTGGTTGGAACCATATACCTTAACTTTAAAATGACGTTTCCTTTAACTTAGGTGACCATTATATATTTGTATGGAAACTTAAAAATTACACATGTTCTCATTTATCACCCTCACGGTTCAAATCATACCTATCTGACTGAAGCCAACAAGTTCTTATTCATTAAATCATACCTGAGGTGCATCCACAAAAAATGTTCCACAGGGATCTATTTTAGGGTCTGTATCATTCACTGTTTATAAATGACTTGCCAATGTATTGTAGGTACAACATTCAAAAACTGATCTCTATGCTGAAGATACTACTTTGCTTAAGTCCGAGTCCAACTATACAACTTTTAACAAAAAACCTGGGTGAAGATTTATTTCAAGCGGAATACTGGTGCCCAAAATAAAATGTTTATCAGTCCACTAAAAACCAATGTTGAATGAAATTAGGCAAATATTATCAGTGAACAGAAAATAATATCTTGAATGGTATATCTGCAATAATGAGACTGAAAATGCTGACGCTGATGAACTTTTGAGAGTATGTGCTGATAAGAATCTAAATTGGAGTATGCAAGTGAGACACATTTGTTGATAAGAATCTAAATTGGAGTATGCAATTGAGACACATTTGTTCTGTAGTAAACTCAAGAATCTACCTTCTTAGCAGAGGACAAAATGTTATATATTATTTAGCTATATGAAATTATTTTACAGAGCATTCATTCTTCCTCTTTTGAACTACTGTGAGACAACTTGGGGAAAAACAAAAAATTATATACTAAATTTACCACTAAAGGCATAGCTGAAGAAATACAAACAATCCCAGATCTCAAGAATTTTACACCAGAACATGCAGAAATTGTAAAATTATGTTAATTGTTAGTCTGTCCACAACAGAACATTTTTATACTGAGCAATAGAAAACTAGAACAAAAAATATTTGATCAATGACAGTTATGATCAAATTCCATTAAGTCACTTTTCTTTATCATCTTGGAAACCATGGATATGCAAAAAGAATCCCAACCCAATATTTAGTTCTGAAATTGAATCATATATTTCTAATATTATCTAATTTATATTATTAATACAACTTGTATTAAGGTAGAAATCCTTAAAATTATTTACATGGTTTGTGCAAGGCCTGCCTGTCTGTAGAGAACATGTTACTCAACATGAGCACAAGCAGTAACTCAAGAATTCACAGGATCTGGTGCCAATCCTGGTAAAAAAGAAACAATGCGTCAAGGATGTGGTGCCAATCTTGGTATCAAGGAAACAATGTTTCAAGGATGTGATGTCAATCCTGGTATCAAGGAAACAATGTTTCAAGGATGTGGTGTCAATCCTAGTATCAAGGAAACAATGTTTCAAGGATGTGGAGCCAATCCTGATATCATTAGGAAACAATGTTTTAAGGATGTGGTGCCAATCCTGGTATGAAGGAAAGATCCTTCTAACTGCCACCTAAGTGGCCAGAAAACATTTAGCTTTTTAACTAAAGTTTTAATCTGGGAGATCTGGATTTGCAAGGAAGTAGTAGTTCTTCTAATTAATGTATAATATGACTGGGTAATGTATTTGAAGAAGAACTATATACTTCTAATATAACAAATTTTAATGTGCCAAATATTTTAAGTGTCAAATTTACCCCTGAAAATCGCCGTTTGCAGAAAACTTTATTCTACTGTGGATCTAGGTTGACTATGCTTAAGTTATGTTGCTATATTCATATGCAATTAATATAATTTGGATTACCTGAGGGGACTGTACATTAATATCACATCCTGAGGTGATAAGCATTTCCACAATTATTTCTTGTCCTTTCATACACATGTCATGCAGGAGGTAAATTCCCTCCTGATGAAGTTCATCAACCATTTCCAAGATGGTTCCATTGTCCTCAAAGCCAATTTCTTCTTCAAACCATTCAATAAGACCTTCTATATTGTCAGTTTCCCAAAGCTCTTTCACCTTCTCTGCATTCCTGCTCAATATGGCTACCTGTTGTACGGTTGACATTTTATCTGTTTAAATAAATATATATTCATAAAAAGGTTTCTGTCATGCACGTTTTTTTTAAATTACATAATTAGTACTAACAAAAAAGCTGATGTAGATGAAACTCCCCTAAGGCAGTCAATCCAAGATTTTCTTTTAAGTAGCTGGGAATATTAGCACAATACCAAAAATGACACCAGAAAAGGTTCAATATAAGACACGATTGTTGATGAGAGGTAATCATTAAATAAGACTGAACTGCCTATCAACTGAACTCCTTCCTTCTTGATCTTCTTGAAATTATGTGATAATTACAATCTAACCAATTAAATTGCTTCATTTTTTCCCATCGTTCTTAAGATAGTTTTGGAATGATCACATGGTTATAGTTGTTTCAAAATATGTTAAAACTTTGCAAGATAATATAAAATGCCATTTAAACTCACAAGTCCAACTGCAAACTGCGCAAACTGCACAGACCCAGATCTACCACTGCATAATTTGCTGGCAGATCTGGGTATGTGCAGTTTGTTAGGAGTAATCAGAAGAACACTAACAACCTTGATCTGCAGATCTTTTATTCTACAGCAGAACAGGATCTTTGTTGTTTGCAGTTGGACTTGACTTGTAAGTATATACAATATATCCCTGTATATGTAGCAGATTGTCTTTAATAATCCTCAATCCTTAATTCTTCCAAATCCAGTAAAACACCAACCTTGTAGAACTTTAAAGGCAATACAATCTTAAAATACATTAAAATAATCATACTTTCGTATGCTTGCAGTTCTTAATGAACATCCTTCCAGAATTAGCAAGGAATCTATCAAATGTTTCATCTGCCAAAACAATTCCTGGAGCATCATTTCATAAATCAGCCATTTTCCTATGAAAGGTTTGTCTTTAGTCTGTGTGCTACCACCACTACTGATAAAGCAGATATGCTGTTCTTCTACCTCTAACCTAATAGTAAATGGCGTCAAATATTTGCAGCTGTCTGTATCCCACATTATGTAGTTCCCTGGTTAACATCAATGTAAATACATGTAGTCTAAGACATAGGATGATTATAAACTGTGACCAATGAAGGATAAACCAATATCCCTAAAATAGTTTAAGCCTTCAATAAAATGAAATAATAGTCATTATGCAGTCAGCATTTAAGGTATGACATTTATAGGCTGCACATAAACCATTAAATTTTTATGCTTACTGCAATAGCTCTGTATGTGTGTGTGTGCGTGTATGTGTGTGTGTGATTTTTTAACGTAGCTTTAAAAGTTTTCAGTCATATCGATAAAATATCTGCAGTCTGACAAGTTTATAGTGATGTCTAGCACTGGGATATTGTGCCGAAGACATGTAGCATAATGTTCCACGAAGTCACATTATCCAATACAAATACCAACAAAATTCAGGAACTGCAATTCTGAACAAAAAAGCAAGATGAAATGCACAGTTGTCTTTCCTAAATATTTACTATACAATAAAGGTGGTGCTCTACAGTTTCTTATTCTGCATAGGGTTAGAATTGTAAAGAAAAAGAATTTCCCTGGGTTTCTTCACTGGTTATACTGGCTATTTGAAAAGGACCTGGTATGTCTTAGGTAATGATCAAAGAACATTTAATTACTGTATGATAGATAGGTGTAATAGAGTATAAAGCCTTATTCCAGATATGCACCTTTCAAAAAAGTGTTAACTCCTTGGTCAATTTCACTTCCTGAACTTCAGAGGTAAATTGTAGAAAAAAGAGCCAATAACTTTTTTTACATTGAATATATTTGGTAATTCATTTATTGCACTTTCAGAAGCTGGTATTGTCAAGTCTGGCTAAATCTTTGTAATTTCTGCTAAGGATAGTGTACTTTAGACAAATTCATGCTGATTTTTTTTTGAGCACAAGGGAGCAGTCATTTTAGTTAGCAGTGTGCTTCAATCGTGTATAATTTCCAAAAGCACAATATCCAAAGAAATGTCAGCCACATTACATCAAAGTAGCACAGAGGTATGCTAACATTCTCTCCACAGTGCATGTTTTAAATGTAAACATCTTGACCTTACATACATCACTCTCTCAAAAGTGCATAATAACTGTTGAGCACACACAAAGATATGTCCAACTCAAAATCAAATTCAATCTGTTTTTCAGTTTTGTGTACTTTTTCAGCAAAGGGAAGTGTAAATCAATTTAATAAAAACTGCACCTTAAACTTCTGGCTTGTAGAATGTTTCCCTTTGAGAAAGCTGTCTGTGGACAAGATGTGGAAGCTAAACAATGTCCCAGTCTGACTTTTGATTATGCTGCCTGATTTGAAATAAGTTTTCTGACAGTCACTTATTTCAGGCCACTTAGATGCCTTAACACTTCAGGAACTTAGACTTACAGAAATGGCATAAAGTCCTCAAAAAGATAATATGCACCTCTCACACTGCACAAGATCTAATGGGAGTGAAAACAAAGGAGTAAACATGAAGCATATGAGGTTTAATCTTTTAGTTGGTTTAATCTTTTAGGAGGTTTAATCTTTTAATCTTTTAACTAATTTCTTTTTTTTTAAAAAGGCACTATGTTTGTCCTTTATTTTAAAGTTCTAAAGGAATCATTTCTGTGACTGATATTTAATGTTTGATTGAAACTGTCCAAAGTTAATGAGCTTCAGTGGAAGATGGGTTACACCACTTTTTCAAACAAAATAATTCCATTGGTCTCAATTTTTTTCCTGGACAAATTTGAGTTTTGCAAGGTGTATTAAAGACCATAACTGACTGGAATCAACAACATCAGAACTAGTCATATGGCAATGTTGTTTGGGGTTTAATGCCTTTTCTCAGCTCAAGTTAGGCTATACATTGCAGCCAGCATAATAGATGGAAAAAGAACCCTGGGGAAAACACAGGTAAGTTCACTGACCCATTTCACATATCCCCATCCACTGAGCAAATGACTCAAAGCCATGTGGACAGAGATGACATTGCAGTGATTAGTAAAGATAAGCACTTCAGACCACTCTGCCACCCAGAGCACCCATATGACTATGTAGCAAAGAATAAAATGTATCACTAAAACTTAGTACAACTACTAAATTCATAAAAATATGCATTTAATTTAAATTTCTTCATTTTTCTTAACTACTAACAGCATGAAGCCAAACATGTTTTATCCATTGTTCTCCGCTATCATTTCATCCTGCAACAATTTATTAAATGCCAACAGATTATGAACTAATGCCATTAAGTTTTTATTTTTTCACACTGTAGTTCAAATTTAATCTGTTAACTAAACATCTTGTCACCAAATGTATAGCCCCATAGCTCAAATTATACTGGTTCTCTCCTTTTCTAAGGCATGTAATTAAGGTAATCCAGGATAATTATTAACTTAGCTGCTATGTTTAGTAACTGCTTTGGGTAAAATTCTGATATTCCACCTTGAATGTTGGTTTTGTCTTTGCACTGACACAGTGATGATGGAGTCCACTGGTTGTGTCTTACATATTATGTCATTTCCACTACTAGCTCTAAAAAAAAATCCATTACTTTGTAAGTAATACATTGTTAATGCTCATTCTTAAAAATATAAACACCACTTTAAAAAAAATGTAAAATTTCCCAACATCTTACTAGCCCAATGTCAGCCTGGCTACAAAGACTAGATATTGTCACTGACTGTATTTACAGTTCAGAAAGTGAGATTCCCCCCCCCCCAAAAAGTACATGAAAGGAACAACAGGTTTTAACAATGAATGATCTCAGGCAGAAGTAACTGGAATGTAATTAAGTTCTCCATTCTGCTAAATGCTCATTCTGCTACTTAGTTACCCACAGGTGAGATGACTTGGGGTTGGGGTCAGTGGCATACAATTCCTAGAGCACTATAACAATCTACTATTTGTATTTTTATAGAAGTAGTAGTAGTGTTAGTTGTTGTGATTGTTTTCTTATCATATTCCAGAATAAATGACAATGAAAATTTTGAGATAGAAAATTGCATCAAGCATACAATTTCTTCAGTTGTTCATATATTTACACAATATGCTGAAGACATGGATAACTGAGTTGTTTAAAGCACCTGCCTTTATCAAACACTGCCATTTCACCTGTCTGCATAGGGTTCAAGTCGCAATTAAATCTCAGAGTTCTAAAAGTTCTATTGCAACTCCAAATGTATAAAGTTTGAATTGAATTCCAAATAAATTATGATACTGTGTTGATGTGCCAGTAATCTCAAATGTGCTAATGTGCCAGTTACCTGGAATGTGGCAATGTAATAACAGTCTTTTGATATATCACAATATAATCCAGAATGTTCTTGTTTGAATTCACTGTAATTCCAAATTAATGTTTCAGTCCAAAAATATTATTGATGAGCACTTTGTATTTCCCATCAATAACTGAATAAATAAATCCTGCCAAATCTAAAATTGAAAAGTCAACAATAAGAATGATTCTGCTTTGGATGTTAAGGCAAGAATGAATAGTCCTATTATAAACAAGATTACACCATTAACTTTACTTTGGACTGTCAAAGCAGACAAGTGCAAAATACAGATGTACAAATATATAATCATAGAGAAAAACCAAAAAACATACAGATCAACATTAAATCATTTTATAACTTAAGAAAATGGAGAATAAAATGTACTTCTATTATATTTCAATAATCTTAATTAGTCACAATTATGATATTTTTCAATACTTTCATAATACTACTTCACGCTAAGAGAAAAACGATACACCTGTGCCATATATTGATATGATTTATGATATACAGCCTGCAATACAATATATATTGATACACATATGAACTTGATGGTTTTTCAGTCTGTGGAAAGCAGGTGGTGCCCTTTTCGTGCATGTTGACATTCTTGGTTGCATTTCCAGTATGCAAATAGACATATTGTTATCATATATTAATGTGCAATTCTCATTAATGAGGAGATAACAACAATAATTAAATCAAACAGACTACTTGTTGGTTTCAGTGAGTTTTGTCCAGCATTTTAGACCATTTAATTGTGGCTCCCCATTTAACTCATTTTGCTTTGTACAACATGAACGATTTCATAACATATTATAACCTATTTCGTGTCTCAGTTTACACCTGAAAGGCATTATGATTTTATCTTCAAAACAGAATAAATAATGCAATTTTCCTCATGCAAAGAAAATTTCATCAAAAACAGGCATAGGAATAATATTGAATAACTGCAAAATCCTTTACATTTAATTTCCTGCAGATGCAAAAGACCACTGCAGCCACAGGTACTTGTATTTATTAGTGAAGAAGGAAAACTACTGACAATACAAAGTCCTATTCTGTAATTTTCATTTAACTTGCACAGGGTGATAAACATGAGCAGTTTGAAATCTGCCCCATCATTCATTCTATGCTAATTTCATTTATCCTATCCTCACTGTCTGATTCACTGGTTAAATGATTCTCTGCATAAAAAGAGCAATTCCAAATTTGTTTCCCATGTACAATTTATGGAGAGCTGGTGACAGAATTTTATCTTAAGGGAGAGTTCATCCTTTATCAAAAAATGGTTGTAAGGAAGAAAAAATCATAGATCAATATTTATCTAAACTTCAGTATCTCTCACTCTTTCTTCCTGTTCCACTTCGTTAAAGATCTACTGAAATCAACATCTTTAACAGATGTAACCTCTACTTGTATAAGCATTAATATGTTAATTAATTCTGAGGATACTCTCCTTTTCTTTGTAACAGTATTGTTCTGTGCTTCTTACCAACAGGGTATATACATATCCAGCTTTGACAGCTTGAATATGTTGGGAAAATGATGTTTGTGACTTATGTATCTTCCGGAGATAACAGATATTATCCTTTGGATACATCAACTCCAAAATAGGATTTTTCACACTTCCTTTGTTAGATCAGTAGTTTACTGATTAATATGCCATTATCTCTTTCATAATGCTGTATAAGGGTATTTAGTCCATCAATGCTTATGCAGAAAGATTTAGTCCAGAAAGATTTATTAAATTGCAGAAAGATTTATTAAATTAAATATCTTTACTTCTCTTAATTACATTTTCGACCCTATTTTATTCCATTTATCTTCACCCTGATATGGATATATGTATACAGTTTCATAGTATATGATCTGCAGGCGAATCTGATTAATTAAGCAAATGAAAATTGCATTATACTTTTAAACTACCTGCATTTTAGTTAGGCTCCAAATTCGACCCTTTGTACATTTAATTTTGAAATAACACTGAAAGAGTCATGCTGTATATTTTTTTATCCATCCAGCATGTACATCTCACTCATTTTAAACACCATTTCGGGCTCCGAATCACACACTGGTATCTCCATTAAAACCTTTCCTAGCTCCAATAATCTGATATACTTCATAACTTAAAAAAAATTACTGTTATCATCACTATCATCAGCAAGTATTTACTGAACAAAATCATAATACACCACATCTGTGTTTTCTAGGTAGCCTGTATTTTAAACACACAATTGTAAAACTTTCTTCATGAAGTGTTCTGTGCTTGAAATACATAATTAGTTTCCAATGAAGTCTCTCTATTGCTATGCCAATACTTCCTGTTTGTCACACAGAGAATAAGCTACATTGGTTTCTAGTTGGGCATTACTGTTTAACCTGGAGTGGAACAAGCAATAACCACAAATGAGAATTCAATGTAACATACTATATTTAACATGCAACACACTGGTAGCATCGCTTCCAAATGTACCAAAAGAGTCAAAATACAATTCAAAGTAGAAACTTTGCATGAAAGTGGTTATTAAATGATGAGTACTTCATTAAAGATGTGGAACAAATTTGGAATGTATAGTATATGCTTAACATACTTCTGGGTTATGATAATTAGCATGGGATGGGGGGGGCAAATTACAAACCATGTTATTTTGTGCTAACTTGTAGATGGTGAGTGGGTATTCTCAAATAATCTTTTTCGTTTTTATGAATAAACATAAGTGTCAGTAACTGCAAATGCTGTTTTTGATTATTATAATTTTACAGAATAACAAGGTAACTAAAAATAATTATTTATGACTGCTGAAGACTGAAATAACATGCAAAATAACATCCATATATTGAGTATCATTTTGTATCAATTTTCAATTTAAAGCACCAATGTATTGATGTATCAATGAATTGTTTCATCCCTACTTCATGCTTACCCCAATATTATCAAAAATGTATGGGGAGATCACTGGCATAATTTTAAACTTACCCTTGAATCATGATACATCTTATACTAAAGTGATACTGTACTGTTAGTGTTACCCTTGAATCATGCTACATCTTATTCTAAAGTGATACTGTTAGAGTGTTAAACTTGAATCATTATACATATTATTCTAAAGTGATACTGTACTGTTAGTGTTACCCTTGAATCATGCTACATCTTATTCTAAAGTGATACTGTTAGAGTGTTACACTTGAATCATTATACATATCATACTAAAATAATACAGTGTTAAAGAGTACCCTTGAATCATGTTATATGTTATACTAAAATGATTCAGTGTTAAACTTCAAAAAGACTGATCATGCATGCATGCAGTGTTTCATGAGTATTATTTTTCATGTACTGACAAGATCACCTACCGGAACAAAAGAACAAAAGCATAAAAATGAAGAAGAAACCAGTGGAACATAAACAATGTGAAACAATACAACTACATGCACAAAGTGAACATGGACATTGATTCTGTATATCATGTCACTTGACAATAAAGACCTTGCCCCTTAGCTGAAAGTTTAAAAAGAATCATAACTGTAACATTGTTATTGCACTTTTATTGTAAGCACAGTTGACAGTATAAACTATTCACCTCAAAAAAGAAACACCAAAGTGTGCTTGAACAGGTACCATCATCCAAAAGTTATAGTAAATGTGATACAATGAGAGGTCTGAGAGTTTCCAATGCCTGTATCAGGGCTTAAAATTTCAATTTTTTTTTACTCATCCACAGGGTCATCATAATAATAATATTGTTATTGATCCTGCCTTAATTTCACTGATCTTTGTATTTCTTTGAGTGCTGTAAGTATGCATGGCACTTTTCAAAGAAAATCAGCTGGGCGAAAAAAGTTTCAAATTGGGTTACCAATGGACAACCATGAATTTTCTAATTTGCTCTACCCATGTTTTTCACTGTTTTGTTGATGATATTTATTTTTTTTTCTGTGCCATGATTCACCTTACAAGAATTTCACATCTTTCAAAGCTTTACTTCACAATGCAATTTCTAAGCAACAATTTAAAATAAAATCTGTCATTTTGTGTACTAATCTGCATTGTTCATTAAGTCAACTAACACTACCTTTTTTAACAGCCAAATTTTGGCACTAGCCTAATAGTGTACATCATTTTTTATCATCAGTATTTAAGATCAGTGCATTGGATAACCATGGTACCATAAAATCAATAGCTATTTTACTGGTTTGACAACCAGAACCCTTCTTACTTCATGTATAAAAGATTAACACATGGCCTTTTCTACTATGATGATTCTTAATACATCAAATGCACTATGTCTTGGAAGGTACTCATGAACATAATCGACAGATCAATTGACAACACAGTGGGAATGCCATCCAATATTTGATAAAATGACACAAACACAAAACCTCCAAACATTATTTGATAAAATGACACAAACACAAAACCTCCAAACGTCTGGATGGCAACCAGAAGACATTTTTACTGATCCAATGAACCTGTGAGGGCTTGCATTTTAGTACATATACCCTCAATGCAGATTTAGTCACATTAACACATTACCATTAGTTGTTAGTCTTGCTGTATGTAAAGGTCTGTGATTGTGGTATGAATTTAGTTCTACAATGAAAGGTGTCTACCCTAATATTTTATGTTGCTTGAATTGACCAAAATAGCAAACTATCAGGCTAGACATCTTACACTGAAGAAACTATGTATGAATGGTGGCAATGTTAGATTTTATGCTTATAGGACTTGTATAATTATCATTCACTAAATTGGTGGTGAGTTGGTCATTGTTGCTTCTAAATACCAAAGTAAGAGAATCATCTTACAGTTTACCATGCAGCATGATATTACTAAAACTACCCAAAACCAGTCCCAAACTGCACAAAACTAGTCCCAAACTACAAAAACTAGTCCAAAACTACACAAAACTAGTCCCAATTTACAAAAAAAAACTAGTCTGAACTACCCAAAACTGACAAAAACTATTAAAATATAGCCCAAACTATTGTGATGTTACCCATATTGGGATGTCAAAACCAAACATTATGTTATATCATTAAATTACAGGATGAAACAAAGGCACTACACTGGTGTAGTGAAACTTATATAATCTTAATATGTTTGATCCGATATCAGAATGAGAGCTGTCTTTCACTTGGGTTAGTGATAGATAGTTAGTTTTGTGGTTTGATGGTCAATCAACATTATTTTAACTATGTTTAATATTAGTTTTCTGGCACTGAGGGGTACCTGGGTAGAACCATCTGTATGATACATACTTCTAGATATTTTGATAGTGCCTGCCTATGACAATGTTAAATGCAGATTAACAAGAATGCTAAATCTCTTAAAAAAATCGACTGAAGCAAGCAACTGAACTGAAACAAACTTAGACTTCTGGAACTTAGGACAAATTATTCACTGTTGTGAAACTCTAATAATGGACTTTAAATGATGTACTGGAATGGGAATAATAAATATGGAACTATAAATAATGAAATTATAAATAAACCAATTTATTGCTGATGAAACGATATCTGTATTGGAACTATAAATAAACCAATTTCATTATTAATGAATGAAAACACTTAGAACTTAAAGACTGCTGACAAATAAAAATGAATTTTCCAACATTTCTTAACATCCTATCTCCATACAGTAACATACCGCATGTATCCTAACACCAGGCTGACCAGTCTCAACACGACCCTCTTAATGCTGAGCACAAAGCAAGGAAGCTGTTAGTACTAATTTTATAAATCTTTGGTATAGCTCTGGCTGGGGACTGAACCCACAGCCTTCCGCATCTGAGGCAGATGCTCTAAGCACCAGGCCACGAGTGGTTGACATACCACTGCAGCTGTTGTAATAAATGCTCTTCATAAACTACCATATTACGAAGTTCAATATAAGATACTGTATATACTGCTTGTACTAGTTGTGGGAATTGGTCAGAACTTCATAATCAATAACTGGTTCCAATTAACCAACTGATAATCAATTATAGTTGGTTACTAAGAGCAAATTTTAATTTTTTGTTTGTTATAGTTATATTTTTGCTCAACAGTTCAAAATGTTAATAAATATAGAAGAGCAATCTCTTTTAATCACATGTATACTTTAGCCTGATAAAATTTTAACATTTTTTTTCTATTGTGTTTCTGTTGTATTATTTCTGTTCTACAACTTTGTTGGCTGACCAGTCATATAATTGAAATATTGCTGTAATCTCCTCAAATCTGTTCATATGCGATGTTTCTAAAATTTAAAGCATAGAAGGACATGGTTTTCTTGTTTGCCATTATTTACAAAAACTGCACAGAATTTTACATCTTAACTGAAAGATATTGTCAAAATGTGTTTAAAATTTATTAACTCGAGTAGTTAACAGCTAAATCATGTAATCATAAATATATGTTCCTAATTATGAATGCATGGTATGGTTTTATATTTGTAAATTGTGAAGGGAACAAATAATTCAATCAACTTTGATAGGAAGTGGATAGGAAGCCATATACAGTTTATCATTTACAAAGAAGTTTTACTACCCTTCGTGTTGTACATGCAACAAAAAGTAGTCTCCCTTTATACATCTTCAATTATGGAGATTCACAATTGATTATCCTATTTTATCCTATTAGGTTTACTCAAACCACTTATGATCAAATATAATCAATAATCAGAACTATCTTAAACTTTCAGATTTATATTTAAATGGTAGATTAGATATGATAACACTGGTCATAATTTGTCTGCAAATTGACCTATTCTATTACACTAGTTTAAACAGTATCTGCCAAGCTGAACAGTTAATTTAAGATGTTTAGTCATTTCCCATCCATGTTTCATACAACTGCAATATCAAACCTTGTTTGCTTTAGTATCTGATATTCTCGTTTCTCTGAGGAGTTTATCTCTGACCAGCATGAATTATCTAACTTGACTTTGTTACACGAGGTCTGTGATTTTGTATCTTTTCATAACTTGTGTATATTCCAGGTCTTTGAAAATTAAGACATGTCTATTATAAAATGATAACTTTTTCTGATAATAGAGAGACAAACAGTGTGAAAGAGAAAAAAAAAAAACCACTGTAAAAGGTTTCCATGTTTTGAAACAATGGAAAAGTTGAAATGTTTTTGTCATAATTTTCAAACTGTTTTGACTACAGACCCCAGTAAACGTATGTTAAGCAAAATTTAAGTGGTTATTTCTTTGTATTGCAATTTCCAGTCTCTTGCTCAGTTGCCCTAAAAGTATAGACAAGCAATTAATTGCTACAATTATAGTATATATATATACTACTTTTTGATGTTAGAAATTTTGTTTAAAAGAGAACAATTTCATATAATTTTAAGACAAAAAAAAACCTTGTAATGGCATTACATTATGTGCAAATTTTGAATTATCTTTCAAATAAAAAATCTTTTAAATAAATAAAATCACTGATTCATGCTAATACAAGACTCTGCATGCTTCAATATTTTTTTTTTTTTAAAAAAATGAAGTTACTATTATTTATGAATTATAATGACAGGTTGATTGTAGTGCATTTCATTTTTCCAATGTATGATGCGGGTATTGCTTCCCTACTGCGCTCACGGCCGACAAAGGGGGGGGGACGGAGATATATCCCCATGGCCCAAGCACATAAGGGAACCCGGAAAGAACAATACTTTTTAATTGTATAAAAGAAACATTTTGCTTAAACAAGAACTGGGTGAAGCCCGGGTGATTCTTGTCTTAGGGCACGTGATCTACAATTATACACAAGAGTCTGAATTTTTATTAATAAAGCATCACGAAATTTCGGACAACATGAAATCACCGTAACGGTATTATAAAATAACACTAATACCATTAAGGTGATTTCATGTCGTCAGAAATTTTGTCGTGTTTCATTGATAAAACCGCAGAATCCTGACTTCTCTAATTTCTACTTTTGGTTTCTCGCTGTACTTATGGTGATAGCAATTTTCATGTAAATATTTACACTCAACACTTAAGACACATAACTGATGAATGCTTTTTTTTTAAAAAAAAGGGAACATTACGAAAGAGAGAAAGAAGGAGAGCACAATGTACCTGAAACCGTGCTGGCCACACGGAAACAAGTCTTCCTCGTTTTGACGAGGTAAAAACACTAAGGTCAGAGATGCCAGTTACCGCAAACTAAAAAAAAACAGCTGACTGTATGTTCCTCCTCCCTCTGGAGACATTTTTTATTCTCATTTAACCTTTCATCAGATGATATATGGCTTATAAACTGTCAAGTATCTGTTTATCTCGTGGTACTGTGATAATGAAAGATAAAGTGTAGGATAACCCATTTCCTTTTAAACAAGAGGCTTCACTTCCTCTAAGATAGACTAGTCTAGGGGAGTTAACTCTTGCAGCTTAAAATGGAATTGTTTCAAATTTTCAGCGCATGAAAGTACGAATATGCACTGCCCAAACTGTATTGGATTTTGTATTTGGTTTTCCTTAGATATTTTTTTTTATATATTCTTATGTGTACGATTGAATTTCAATGCATCTAATGAATCATTAAGTGTTTTTTCGCAGACTGCTTCTGAAAAAAAAAGTGACAACTCTGATTTTAAAGTATCAATTCATTCAGGTTCACATTGTTCTCTCTCTCTGTCTGTCTGTCTGTCTGTATGTATGTATGTATGTATGTATTGTAGCGGAACTACTCCCTATGCTACACTGTTCCGAGTCTCGCTATCTCTGGGTTTTATGATGAATCTTGCATTTGGAGTGACAACCTGCTTAATCTGAGACTGCCATTCCAGAGTATGACAGATTTCTACCTCTGCGGAATAAATACCGTCTTATTCCTGGCTTCTTTTGTGTCGCCGACTTGGTCACAGACTAGTCGCAAGATCACCGACTGGTCGCAGAGTCGCCGACTGGGTACACTACTTGGTCGCAGGTTCGCCGACTGTCACAGTCTCGGTCGCTTACTTGTCGCAGACTGGGTCTTCTTCTTGTCGCTAACTTGTCTCAGGGTCGCCGTCTTGGTCGCAGTTGCCGCCTGTGTCGCAGACTCGCCGACTGGCCTTCCTCTAATAACCCACTTAGTTGCAGTCTCGGTCGCAGACTGGGTCTTTCTCTTGTCGCCGACTGGGTCGCAATTGCAGACTGGCCTCTCTCTGGTCGCCGACTTGTCGCAGGGTCGCCTTCTGGGTCACCGAATTACGTTTTATCCGCTCGAGATCGATACAGAGAGAGGACAATGCAAATGTTGAAAGAAGAGTTATCCTCAGTCAAACCGTGTATTATTGCAATCCTTCTGCGTTTGCTTAGAAAGGCCTTGTAGCGACAGGCTGCTGGTCGATGAAAGACCTTGTTCCTATCATTTTCAGATTCCTGACCTGGCTCTCTCCTAGTCAACGGAACATGACCAAGTGTTAGTAGTATATGGGGACAAAATAGCCCCAATGAGCCCAAAGAAGGAAAAGCAGCTTTGGACGATATGCCCCCACGATTTTTCCCCCAAAAAATGGCAGACCCTGGACGATATAGCTCCAACGGAATTTTGTATTAGTGACTAGTACACCCTGGACCGTATAGCGCCAAGAGGTATGACACAGGTGGCATGACGTCACGGTACTGGACACTTGGCAACAGTGTAGCAAGGAGCTGACCTAGTTTGACCTAAATACGTACAGCTAGCACTGCGACTCTAGAGAGGGACATATACACAGATATTCATATACAATAGAGACATAGAAACATAGATAAACACAGAGATAGAGATATGGCAATTTTATTTTTAAAATTATAATCTTTTCGAGGTATAGAAGGTGGCTCTGAATAGAGCCTTTGTTTATTATGTTAACATCACCCCTTTAACATAGAGGACATCGCTTTGCTCTTTCTCAAATTTCTCAAGCTTGTCTTAAACTGAATCTCACTCCTGGTCCAAATATGAGACTCCGCTTGAAAACGCCTTGTCTTTTCCACAATACATCTTTTCCAAATAGTGGCACCCTTAAGCCGGATGACACTCCATTTTGTTTACACATATATGGGTAAGCCCGTACGGAATACAAGGACGATACCCAAGTAGAAAATTCAACGTCGATCAAGATCTTTGTGATGAGAAAAGATGAAGGAAATGAAGTGAGCCTCGTTTATTTATAGGGGAAGATAGGATCGAAACGGATTGAAATGGTTGACCAATCCCAAAACGAGTTACAAAATTCAGTAACTTCGCAGAGTCTGTCTTCTAATCCGAAGCAAGCTAAAGGTGACGTTACAATCTCTATATATGTGTGCTAGCATTTGTACACAGACAATGAATGCGACATAGCTTGGTGAAACATGATGTAACCTAAGAAGATAATAAATTGGGTTGCACCGGCTGTAGAGACGAAAAGCGATGGCATAGCAGTGGCTACTAAAGTGAACACAGTGCAACTTCCCGAAGAGATTGCTTTCAACTGGGATTTAGTAGATTTTTTTCTCTTCGCAAGAATTTGTACAGGCACCAGCAACTTCGCCACTTTCTCCTTCTTTACCACGCGTCGAAGATTTTAGACAAGGACAGAAAAAAAAATCAGAGAAATTTTTGCAACACCAGAAAGAAGCGGAACAGGCATTTCTCCTTGAACAAGAAGAAGAGACAAGAAGGAAAGGACAGGAAGGAAAAGAAGAAGCAGTAAAAAAGAAACAAAGTCTAGGAGAGAAAGAAAACAGTAAAAGTCAACCGGTTACGATACTCTTGGACAAATGTATCAGACTTCTTTATTATAACCCAAGAGAAAACAAACCTTCTATACCAAACAGCCAAACCCTGTGACTACACCAGAGATACCATCTCTAGTCATTTCTACTCAATCATTGACAGGAGCAAGTCTTCAAGTATGCCTTGGCAGTGGCAAAGGCTTAAGACAGGTAAAGCGAATTTCTTCTCGATCCTGACTTGTTTCTCATTAAAAAGCCCAAACACTCAACGGTCCTTTTCGGGGCCACCCATTTCTTTCGAAAAGAGTTAATATTCATTTTTGTCAACAAAAAAAAATCAATGAAAACTCAAATTCCCTTGAAAACCCTAGTATGTATGTATGCATGTATGTATGTATGTATGTATGTATGTATGTATGTATGTATGTATGTATGTATGTATGTATGTATGTATGTATGTATGTATGCATGCATGCATGTTTGTATGTATGTATGCATGTATGAATGCATGCATGTGTGAGTGCGCGAGTGTAGTCTCTTATTCTAAAAATCAAAACTAGGAGACACGTTTCTTTTCAGTTTGGTATTTTCTGGTGAAAATACAATCAAATTCACAACTTTTCTTTTTTAAAAAATTCATAAACTTCTGTGTCTGTGTTTGGTTCAAACTCAGTGTTTTTTACATTTATTTACTTTCAGTTTTTTCCTCCTTTTCTTCATCCTCTCTTTTTCTCTCCTTCTTTTCATTTCTTTCTGAACGTCTCGGGTTTCTTCCTTTTTCTCTTCTTCCTCCTGCTCCGGATGTGTCTTAGGCCACTCTGAAGACCAATGTCCTCTCTCTTGACAATGATAATAGGTATCTCGACTTTTTCTTTTTGACACTCATTTTTTTACGGTCTGGATATTCTGTAGCCCAATGTCCTTTATTCTTACAAATATAGCAAATATCTTGACTTTTATCTCAAAAGGAGGAAGAAAAGATCGTTGGATTCTCTGAAGAAAACTGTCGTATGACACCTCGCAAAGCTCTAATCAGATTTTCGATCTGTGTGGGTTCTTCCATCGTGCTGATCGGTTTGTAAGCAAAAATGAATACTGAGAGGGAAGGCACTAAAGCATTTTATATATGCACTGGTCTGACAAGAATATATAGGTACTAAGGCGTTTCAAATAAAGTCATTTAACGTTTTACAATCAAGATGAAAAGATCTTATCCTTTTGAAAACAAAGGTGGAGAAGAAAGTAAGAGGCAGAAACACAGCCGCTGAGGTCTTGGCTCAAATTCATGCCAGTGATTTTGAAGATGAGATGAGTAAACCAGAATCTAAACATAGTGAGTCTACACCCAGTCAAAGTTCATCACTATCAGTAAACCCTAAAAATTACTACCACATTCGAGAGACGGACAAACGTTCCTCTAGAAAATTTAGAACTACAGCCTACACGTACACGGTGAAATTTAAAGATTTCAAGTCCGATGTACCGCTGAAGAAAGCAGAAGGTTTAATCACCAGTGTGTGGGATTCTTTGTTAACCAATCTGAAACAGCAAAGTCAAGTCAAAGAAGACGATCGCTTGAGACTTTCCATTCATCACTACACTTTGAAGTCTCCCTTATGGATCGACTTTAGCAAGCCATCAGAATTGATACCTTCCAAAGTCATGTACAAAATTCGATACGTGCAACAATCCAACGACACGTTTCATATCGCAGATGGAAAATCGACACTGTCCATGACCCACGTGTCTCTTCCTCAAGGAAGGGGACAGCGCAAAAAGTGGTCTTGGTAGATAACCTTCGCAGCATCAAGCGCAGTATCGATCAAACTAACAAAACTCAAGACCAGATGTAATTAGGCCTCGCGATCGTTGTGGGAAGAACGTATGCTGAAAAGAATAACATGAAAGAATGGAAAAGAGCCTGGAAAACTATTCGTCAATCGGACGGAACCAAACAACAAAGAGTAGAAGAATTTCTGTTACAGCAAGCTGAGCTATATAAAGACACACCCTGTGACATTTCTGAAATGCGAAAGTTGCAAGACGTCTTGGCTCCTAGTTGCATCTTAAAAGTGCACCCTCAAGAAGTGCGTGGACCTCTGTTGTTTCAAGGCAAAAATTTCAAAGACGGAAAATACATTCACGTCTATCATCACGATGAACATTTTGATCACTGGATTCCTGTCATACGGTTATTACTGTGAGAAATGTGACTGGCTATAACAATCGAGAACAACATAAGTATTGCGGATAGAAATGCTTAGGATGTTTGGACGAAGGACAAGAACTAGTTCATTGCTGTGCTTGTCAGCGCACGTTTGTCAGTCCTGCCTGTTACCAGCAACATTTGAAAACACAAAGTGCACAGCGGATGAGTGCTTGTCAACTCCTGAGATTGTGCCCTGCTTGTGGACAAGGCAAATGTACCAACAGTTCCAAGGCGTACGTGTGTTCAGGAAAGGAAAGATGTCACATTTGTCACCAAAAGTGGACTTGGAACACCAATGCTACATTCAAAAATACCGCTCTAAATATGAAGATAAAGAAGAAGAAGATAATGACCAGAAGTAGAAAGGCAATTTCATCTTTTTGGTTTAGAATGCATGCAAGAGACTGGTATTCACATTCCTAATTTCTGCGTGGTTCACCGAGCGTGCGAGAAATGCATCCAAGAGCCTATCTTTACTCATTGCCCTTACTTCAGTAAGATTCCTGGAGGTCGTGCAAAAAATCTTTTGTGGGCTTAACACATTTTTCCCCAATGAGTCTTAGACCCTATCGTCGAGACGTGGAGCGAAGAAGACATCGAACGTTACGGAACCAAAATCATTTCCATGCAAGTGGGACAGTTGCATCTACATCAATCGTTTGGGTCAACAGCAACCTAAAATCGAAGGAGACCGTTTAGGAGCCTGGATAGACGAGCTTTCCGAGGACAAGATTCTAAGTTTTGCCAGTGGCGGTCCCAAACATAAAGGCTCTGAATACCGTAACCAAGGAGAAGTGTACATGAAGTGTAAATTGAAAGGATTTACTCTCAGTTATCGCACCAGTCAAGTGGTAAACTTTAGCGTACTCAAAGTAGCCTTGCAGTCTGGACAGGACGGAAACTTTAAAGTGGCTACTTACCAGCCTAACAAGATCGTACGTTTACTCACATATCAAATCGTCAGTCGACCCTTGGATAAGGTCTATCAAATCGTGTACCAGAACTGAGTACAGCTTACCAACCACTTTACTTTACCGTACGGACACGTGGATATTGGTCAGCAGATAAAAAGAGACAACGTTCGAGACCGATAGTTCATTGTGACTACCAAGGCCAAGAGAGAAATATAAATCCTTTTACACAGCAAGTAGCCAGCAAGAGTAAACTTGAGTGCGATGCTGTGCCTTGCGATGGCATAGATGCCGTACGCTGTGACCTCAGTGATTCAGTACCACATTATCGTCAAGGGACCTTAGATATGATGACCAAACCTACCATGGAAAGGGATGATGATGGTATACGTGTCAAACCTGACGGATGTGAAAGCGATGCTACTTGTCATCGTACACCTTTTCAATTTACTGGTTTTCATTGTCGGTGTCTCCTCCAAAAGAAATTACGCGACTACCACCCTACGGATGTCATGTAAAACTGAGCAAATTTCTGCATGTTTCACCTTACCCTTATCGAACTGAACTTGTGCAAAGCGAATATTCGTTTCCTGTGCGTTTGCCAGAAAACTGTTACCATGAAAGTCGGATCCAAACCTTCCGAGGAAAATGGCCAAACAATCTGGGAGAACATTATCCCGAAGAATTAGCCACAGCCGGACTTTTCTACTTGGGTGAAGGGGATAAAGTCAAGTGCTTCAGTTGTGGCGTGTCACTTCGCAAGTGGCAGAAGAAAGATTGCTCTTACATGGAGCATATTCGATGGTCTCCAGATTGTCTCTACCTACCTTTAGTATGACCTCGTCCTTGAAGTGGGACCAACCATTTCGTGTAAGAAACTAGCAATGTGGTTAGGAGTCAAATGTTGGACCACCTCTAGGCAAGCATTTAAACTTGTTATCAATAATAATCTTCAAACATTACTACTCGAATTGCAAGAGAAGATCTACAAGAACATTTGGCAGGGTCTTGCCAGAGTCAACTCTCAATCCATAACTGTAGAACTTTTGTGTCGAGTAATTCACAAGAGGAATGTGAAGAAAAAACAATCGACAAGATCAAATATCTCTGGATCTGATTCATTCTACTGTTTCACTTTAGACCATTTACTTTGGGAGATTTTATTGACATTCTTGACCGTTACCCTGAATGGGAGTGGTAAGAAATAACTCACTACGTTCATTACGTTCGATCTAGGAGAAGTGTTTGACTGATACATGGTCACGGATCCTTTACAAGAGAACATTCGTGGCTTACCTGTGGAGTTGAGAGAACGCATTTACCGAGAGTTTGTCAAAATACATGTCAAACGCAAAGAAGAATTGCATCCGTTGCGTCACTGATGTTTAAACCACTGGTACCTCAATGCTATAAGAGGATTAATTCTGGAAAAAGTGTTCAAGTGGTCAAACATTAATAAAATACTCACGGAGGAAAAGAGTTGTTTTGTTGGTAGACATTATATTTACTACCAGTTACATTTACTGAATCGAATTACAGATGAAGAGTTAGAGAGTTACCAAAATCTTGTACACAATGTATTCTTAGTGGAAGAGGAAACTTATGATCGACTTCTCATGTATCAGTTAGTGACTAGAAAATTTGGATACGACAAACGAATAATACGACCATGTTTGTGCAGAAATTACGGTTATAGATGATGTGAAATAAGACTATAAAAACGTTCTACTATGCCACGACCTTTATTGTTGGTGAAACAACAGATTCTTTGAAAGGAGATCCATGACCATATTCAAACAGTGTAGGATTACCATTGTCTATTACGAGAACTGTGTCCTTTGAATTGGGGTTGACGTGTCGTGTATGTCTTGGTGTCTTTCTTTCTGGGATTTCCTTTACCGTCCGATGATTTGTGGACTTTACGAACAGTACCTACCACTCCAAAAATATGAAAGTGATCCCTTTAAATGCCAACGAGAGACTCGTTCTCCTCAAAGTTTTGCGCTTTCATCTGGACACTTCTCGACTTTTACGGGAAAACAAGATTCGTCAACTTTTAAGTATCGAAGATGTGTATGAGGATGTGTATGTAACTGGTGACTTACACCCTCACTGGACAGATGTACGTGACTGGAATGGTTGGGGTTTTGAGACTTGGACTAAAGAAGTGGCTAACTATGATATTTGTCATCCCAAAACATTAAAATCTTCCGTTCAAAAGTCACTTCAAAACCTGTGTTAGTGACAGTGCCAGATAAAGAACAGTCTGTCACCGAGGAAAACCGTTCTCTTTAAGACAGAACTGTCCTTTACCTCCCTGAAAGACCATTCTATAAGATATAAGAACTCTTGTGTTACGGTATCATGGAATGTACAAACGTTTAGAACATTACCCACTGTCCATAGGACACTACATTTGAATGACAAAAAATGTTGTAAAGTAGAAACTTGTTTATATTCCACTATAGTTGTTTTGATGTGTTTTTTATCAACCTGCTTAACCATTTGGCTATTATGTATTTATATCTTTTGTGTTATTTCATTTTCAAGTTTGCAATAAATGTGTCCTAAAAAAGTTCAAAAACTCTTGTCTTGTCTGTCTTCTTGTTATCAAAAGGTGACATTCCTGACACTACTGTGGCTACCTCTAATGATTCTGCTCCCACTCCCTCCACTTTCAAAGTCATTAACGAACATTTAGATTGGGAGGCCTTGTATCTTCGACATCCTTTTAACATACTTATTGCTTAACCTAGCGGTTTAGTCAAAACCGAATTTGTCAAACGTTTGATCGAACATAAACATCATTTGATCGATCGTCCACCTCAGCTCATTGAAAAGAGTGGCATCGGTGTGCAGCCTTCTACGAGAAAGTCAAGGCGAATCAATTGTCTTTGTAGAAGGAATTCCTTTCGAATACGACGGATCCCAGTCAAACCAATTTGGTTATTTTTGATGACATGTTAGCAGAAGACGAAGAAGAAATTAAACTGTGGTTTACACGAAAAGGGCATCATCGTAAGACAAGTGTCATTTGCATCACCGAAAATTTGTTTCAACAAAGAAAAGCCCATCGTACCATCAGTCTCAATGCTCATTACGTAGTTTTGTTTAAAAGTCCTAGAGATAAATCCCAAATACAAGTCTTATCCAAACAGTTAGGAACACATTGGCTAATTCATGCGTACGAAGATGCCACTCAAACCTCACATGCCTATTTACACGTGGATTTAAAACCCACTAACCCCGATTGCGATTTCGTACCCATCTGTTTCACCACTGATGCCAAGACGTAGGACCTGTCGTTTACAAGTCCCCGTCGTCGACTTAACAATGACCACCAAAGATAAAAATCTATTAAATCCTTGGTCATGTGGGCTCTGTCTCACACACCGTAAACATGATGTCCCTTCAGTGTCATCTTCCCGTTAAATTGATACGTGCATTGTACGGCATTAGTCGTGAAACAAATCCACAAATACGTGCTCGTATCTTTGAAGCCAGTCTCCAAGAAGTCTTACGATGGTTTACGATGACAGCTCGTCAATCACTGCAATGCATCATTCAGATTGCACATCAAGCCAAATGTTGTTTTGACAGAAACAAAGTAGACTTAACGCAACTGGCGGATCCTCGCATCGACTCTCAAACTAAAAAGCAAATTACTTTGAAATCTAGAGGTAGTAATTCATTAGGAGATTTATCATTCGTCCCCTCTTAAAATGGGATCATAATGCGCCCAAACTTGTCCCCAAGAAAAAAGTCATTCCTGACGTACCCAAAAGAAAAAGAGCCAAGGTATCAAGAAGAGGTCACTGCCTCAGAAAATAAAACAGAGAAACGGCGCCAAGAGCAAGTCACCACCTCAGAAAAAGAAAACAAAAGCCCACAGAAAACAGTTTCTACCTGCAAGATAGCGTCTACAAAAACGTCTCATCCAGCATTTTCCGCGGCAAACAAAGTACATGCCCCCAAAATCAAGATCCAATAGAGATCAGGCGTGTTACAAAGTTTACAGGATTTGTCCAACCAAGAATTGGCTCGATTTAGCCCTTTGCGAACACATCCACAACATGTGTTGCCTGTCATCAAGTTGATACGACGTAAAGACAATCAATGGCGACATATTCCAGTATAAAAACCTGAAACAAACCATACGAATCAGTGTTTTGTGCTCCTCATCAATTCAAGATGATCTCACCAAGAATTGCATACCGTTACCATCGTCGTTCTTCTATGCAAAAAGGAAAAGAAAAAGGAAAAAGAAAGTGACTGCATCCTCGTTTAGACAAACATTGGGAAATGTTGTCTATCCTGTCCAAATCTCCTCCACTGATGCAAGAAAATCTCATTCAAACTGCCTCCAACGATGTCATCGATACAGTGTGCAAATATTGTCTGAATGCTTTGAAAGGTACGATACCTTTGTCGCCACATTAGAAAAAAATGATTAGCCAAAAATTGACACGTTCTTCGCCAAATATTCTAAAAGAAAATGATGTTGGTGCAACGTGGAGGAATTGCCATTTTACCCCTGTTAGGACCCATTCCCGGGAACAGTAGGAAAAACCTTAATGCAATGAGTATTGGGAACATTTGAAAGTATCCTGGGAGACAGATAAAAGGAGAACACTGAAGTCAAAAGATCTCAGACGAGATCCTTGAAATATAATAGAAGGTCGAAAACTAAATTTAGTGCCTTACTAACGATGGATGGAATGCCATCATTGGCAAGAACAAAGGACCCCACAATTACCTCCTAATCCTCATTTGACCGAGATGTATCAGTTTCAGCACGAACTACAATCGTTGATGGATCGCAACGATTTGTCCGAAACGAAAAAATCTCAACGGTACGGTCAATTGTTTCAACGATTGCAACTCTTTCACCAAAAAGCTTTAAACAAAACAGCTTCAACCACTCTGAAAGATTTGAAGAACTTGATGAAAAGTCGATCACCGCCATTACCGTCACCACCACCACTAGTCAAAGCAGAAAAAGAAGAAGTGCAAACTTCACCAGAACAAGTACGCTAGTTAACAACGCCACCAACATCCAAAATTGGTTGGCAAAAAGATGATGGCTACCACATCATCAACAGAAGCGAAAAAGAAAGAAGAGAAACCAGACGTGAAACAATAACCGATTACCCCTGTCACGGTATCCTCTTCGTCGACACCTATTGCTCGTAGAACACGCAAAGCATTACTAAACAATAAAATACCACAGAACGACAAAAGCATCATTAGTGAAAATTGGATCACTTATTAAAAAATGGAGAAGGTCTTAGCCAGCATTTACTACGATCTATCCCATCCTGCCGGTTATGCAGGAGTTCAGAAATTGTATCGTGCTGCCAGTACAAAACTTAAAAGTATCCATTTACCACAAGTGCATTGATGGTTACAAGAACAAGCCACGTACACCTTACACCAACCCATTTGACGAAATGTTTCTAGAAGTCGCACCCAAGTGGAAGGTATCGATCATCAGGATGAATAGCCGATGTCTCTCATTTGGCCACCTACAATCGTGGCTACAAATATTTGTTTTGTGTCATCGACCTCTTTTCAAATTTGCTTTGGTCGTGCCCTTGACTTCCAAATCGTGCAGTGAATTAGTGCGAGCCATTAAACTGTTGTTTAAACAAAGTGGTCATCACCCTCTACGATGGCAAACCCAAAAAGTACCGAATTTCTAAATCAAGTTTTCCAAACAGAAATATAGAAACGTGACATTCGTTTTTTTACCACCTAGAATCCCGAAATCAAAGCCAGCATAGTGAAATGTTTTCAACGTACTTTGAAAGAACTCCTGTGGAAATATTTTGCGCATCAACATACTCTCAAGTACATCGACGTCTTGCCACACCTCGTTCAATCGTACAACCAATCTTACCATTGAAGCATTGGACGTGCCCCTCAAAAAGTGACTCCCGACAACGAAGTGACCGTCTTGGAGCGCATGTTTGGTACGTTCTTGTCAGTCACATCCCCCAAGAATGATAAAATGTCATCCACAGGATATTGGATACGCATTGGCAAAACCAAACATACTTTTGACAAAGGTTATTTCCCCAATTGGACCACCGAATTGTTTCGTGTCACTGAACGAGTGCGTGGTCGTTATCCTTCCGTCTATAAATTGGAAGACATGAACTGGTAAGTATTAAAAGGAACGTTTTTCTTAGCCGAGTTACAACGTGTGACCAAAAAGAAGACGATGTGTACGAAACAGAAAGCAATAGAAAGTTTCGAAGAACACGAAATGTGCGAAAACGTCGTGTCAAAAAAGTCAAAGTACATTTGAAAGGATATCTGTCAAGTTTTGACTCTTGGATTGACGCTTCTGAAATCATTGACTATAAAATGAAATGACCATCATGCCCTTCAATACAGCCTCAGCTTCTACTGAGACCGCTCCTTTCCCCAGTTCTTCTCTGCAATATCTACAAAAGCAACCCTTGTGGAATTGGTGTGGTGAACGTGTGTCTACAATGCAAATCGTCTTTTTTTATCAAATCTTTGTGGTGTATTGTGTCATCGTTGTTGCTATTGCTGATTTGAATTTGCAACAAGGAGACAAACAATTGTGGACCATTTTACTTAGCAGTTGAATTGGTTACCTTCTTCTCAATCCGTCCCTAAAGTATTACTCTAACGGAAACAACAACAGGAATCTAGTGTCCAACGTGAGTTCTGACAGTCACCCTAACCAACGTCTTCTAGACCCTCATATGACTTCCAGGGACTCCTGGGACACTAGAACTGTGGAATTATGAACAACCAATTTTACTTAAGTTTCACAGTGGCAGTTCCAAGCAGGTGTTTCCCTATAACACTTTGTGCTGTTTCACTTCCAAATTACCCCAGACCATGCAATTAAATCACGAAGCCCATTGGGAAGTAGCTTTGGTGGAAATGATTTACCCTACAAAAATCAAAAACATCGTCGAAACTCAAAATACTTTGTCCATAGAAGTCTATGACCAAGATGTGCAAAGGACCATGGACGAACACCGTGCTGTATTTGACTTTATCACAACAAAAAAACTCCGAACCCCAACGAACTACTTACTTTTTGAAAATTCCTGGGGGCTATTATTTTATTGGTCAACATTTGGTCAACACCCTTGCTGAAAGGTTCAATATTTGGTAAAGCCTTGGAGAGAGAGCTAGAAAAAGTGTCACAATCGAGTACCACAAAATAGCTCGTCGCCTACTGATCAAATTTCAGGAGGACAAAGTACTGGCCATTACATTTTGTCCTGAACTGTATCACATTTTGGTTAGAGACCCAAAGTTGATCAAGGATGCAAGTGAAATACCCGCTATGACCGGTAACTTGGATTTTGCCAAATATTTTCGATAACCCGTAGAACTGAATGAAGGACTGAATTTGATCATTGTGTACTCCGATATAGTGGAATACAACGTAGTGGGATACACCTCTGTACCGTTACTGCATACCGTTCCTTTCAAAGTGGATTCTGCCACGGTTGCTGACGAAGAAGGTGGAAACACCTATCACGTTTACCGCGAATTTGTACATCCTCACTATTTACCTGTCAGTAAGACGTATTCCGACACTGTCAAAAGTCCCCGAAAAACTCCGTTTTTGAAAACATGTATTCTTAAAACTTCTTGTCAGTCATGTATCCTGTGTATCAAGGAGTCGCTTGATAACGAGGGCACGGTTTAGGTAGGGGATATGCTCAAATCTGCCTTTCGTACAGTTGTTCCCCTGTCGAAACTGGTGGTAACACCGGGATTGCACGCCTTAAAAGATGCTGCGTTGATATACGGTAAAGAATTTCTTCAAAATGTCATCATTGATAAACAAAACCCCAAAGAAGCTTTCTTAAGAGCAAGCAAAACTATTTTGCTTCAAACAGGCAAAGATCTTTTGGGCCGGCAAGAAACTCCTATAAATGCCACGATCACAGCTGGATCAGACATCCCTGATTCCCCGACGCCACAGCAAGAACAAGGCAGAAAAAGACGAAGAAGAAAATAACCCTTTAGAGGACTTCACACTCTCAAAGCTAGAAAGACTAATAAAAGAAAAACTGTTCAAGACTTAGACACTTTTGATTATTAAATTGCACACAAAAAATGAAAATGATGCACCTAGATTCTTGTGCTTGTTTCAAGTCGGAACTAGATCTGTTTGTCATGCCACCCATTATGATGACGATGCAAGGAACCCAATTTCATCCCGTCTCCTCTTTGACGGACTCCGCTCCCATCGAGTTTGAAAACAAAGGACAATCCGAAGATTACATCGACTTGAATATCAGTTACTTGTATCTAAAATAACAAACTGGTCAGCAGCAGTATGGATACTTATCCTTACCGAGCGTATCTGGAAAATCTCTTGACGTACGGAAAAGAGGCAAAGAACACTCCTCTGGATATGCGTGCGTGGTATGGAAACCTGATAATGCTGGGGAGAATAAGTTTAACGACACAGCAATGACAGCTGATAACGATTCTCACGATGTGGATTTTAACGATCATCGAAAGAAAATTTTACAAGGTCGTAGTTTAGAACTAATCGACCATTTGCATTTGGACATGTGGTTGCAAGACAAGTATTTACTAAACGGAGTGGATATTCGCATAAGATTTAATTGTAGTAGTTCCTCTATTCATTTGATGGCTCATGTCAACAAGTACAAAACCATCATCCAAAAAGCCAGACTTAACGCACGTCGCGTAGAAGTGTTACCTAAAGCGAGAAACGACATTAGTCACACCTTGAGCAGAACGACCGCCAAGTATCCGATACGACGAATAGAAGTGAAAATATTCACTATTGCTAGTGGACTCCGATCTAAGATCAAAGATCATCTGTTCCAAGGGAAGTTACCCAAACGTTTAATTGTTGGTATCGTCAGCAATTCAGCCCTCAACGGTGCCGTCAGTGCCAATCCTTTCCATTTTAACCACTAGGATGAGTCCAAGATTGAAGTTAGTCGCGATGGCAAGACTTTGTGTACCAGACCTTTTACTCCTAACTTTGCCCAGAACAATTACTTGAGATCGTACTTGTCCCTGTACGAAGTTACCGGACAACTAGGAACCAGCATCAGTCACGGTATTTCGTACGAAGATTATGTCGGAGGTTACACTTTGTGGGTCTTTGATTTCATTCCAAACCAAGGCAATTGACGAGGGACATTTCCACCTATAAAATCGGGTCAACTGTGTGTGAAACTTCAGTTTGCAATGCTCTACCCCACATGGTGAATGTCATCTTGTATGCTGAATTCGATAATACCATATAAATCAACAGTTTGAGAGAAGTCATTCTAGACTATAAACACTATAGAAACACTTATCCTTCCTTAAAAGTTGAAGAATCTATGGAACGGGAGGATGCCGTGGAAACCGAATCCAAAGATCAAGACAAAGAGGACCAGGTAGTCAAGTTCAAATGGCTACAATAAGAAAAACATTTAGTATCCTGTTTTGCTAAACACTTAGCGGATAAAATTACAGAATTGGTCAAGAAAAGATGTCAAAACGATCATCCCAGTGAAATTCAATCCGATATATGTTTGATAATGAACCAAGAAGAAAAATTGGACGAGTATCTGGACGAAGCTTGGGGTCTCTTCGCAGAAGATACCGTGTTGTATGAGTTGTATCGAGGCTTGCGTGATCATTCCTGTCCAACATTGACTACTCAAGAGATCTATCGCATTGTAGCTTTCTTAGCCCAAAGTTGGGAAACAAGGCGAAAAAACGGTTACTTGTGTTTGTGTGCGTGTGTGGGGGGGTGTGTGGGTGTGGGTGGGTATGGGTGGGTGGGGTGTGAGTGGGTGGGGTGGATGTGGTGCGGGCTGGTGGTTGGGTGGGTATGGGTGGTTGGGTGAGTGTGTGGATGTGGGTGGGTGGTGGTGGGTGCATGAGGATTGGTGTGGGTGTACGTGGGTGTGTGGGTGTGTGTGTTGTGTGTTGTGTGTTGTGTGGGGGTTGGTTTCCATTGTTTGTTTCATTCATATTAGGAAACACTTTTCTTAAATCATGTTTAGCAGGCATGATAACAAACGCAAAAATAGATGTAGCAGAAGAAACTATGATTGTGCGACATGGGTTTATTGAGTACATGCGCGTTTCAGCGGACATTGTATCCTCACTTTCTGGCAGGATTTTGTTTTCCTTCGGACTTTTCTCCTTGTGGCTTTTCTTTATATTCTTCTTTTAGTGTGCTCGCCATTATCACCACTCTTCTTTGTTGTCGGACGAATTTTGGGGATTTGACTATCTTACAATCTCTGCTAGGATCTCAATTTTAAAAAGGGAATGAATAATGACTCTTAAAAAGCACTCACGTCAGATTTCAAAATAATGTATTTTTGTTTGAGTATTGATTTTTGGATCTGTCAGTTGTCACAAAACTACTTTGTTTTTAAAGAAAGGAACAAAAGCGTTTCTTGGTATGCGAATGATGCCTTTATGTAACAGACTTGCATTCACATTAAACCATCATAACATCCTGAAACCTGCTTCAAACACATGTGACCGTATACTTGTACTTTCGCGCGTTCACGTGCGCGCGCGCGCGTGTGTGTTTCGCCTGATGGCATACAGAACACAAATAAATTTGGAATGATGGGAGGATTGAAAGGATGTCATACTTAATGATGTTAGAAATAAAACAAGTGCAGGATATTTTGCTTTTTTCAGATGGTCGACAAAGGTGACATGTAAACGACACGACCACGACCTCCTTTTCGTCACCAGCTGTCAAATTAATGATGGATTAAATCTCAAATAATCGAAAGCGGTCGGTTTTAAATTGATGAATAAATATGCATGTTGTGCTTGAATGGCATTGTACTAAGAATATTTGGGCAGGTTACCGATTCATATTATTACTATAAATATACTTTGATTGCATTTACACACAAAGCATTGCGTGTACCTCCATATTGCTTTCGGGCAAACAGAGCAAAATTGACATAATGTTGCTATGAACTAAAATAAAGCCTATGTTAAATTGATGTATACAAATACACTGTCTACTGCTTACCCCAAATGGATTGTCATATTAACATGGCGTTTTCAATATATTTTTCTTTTGATGACTATTTGGTCATAAGTGAAAATGGTGTGAAAGTATACATTATTACCACATAGTAGGTATTGCTTTTCTATAGTATGTGCAGTTTCATATTTTTGATATTACCACACGTTAAAATATCACTTTATGTGATTCTGATTGTATATAGCAGTGTACACATAGGAATTACGATTTCTTTTTATTTGAATGGCATTACAGAACAAGACAAAATATGATTGGATCGATTCTGATATGAATTATTTACTCTTTTCCTAATTAAAACTTGTTAAACGGTCGTACTTTATTATCAGGTGTCGTAAACGGCAGTTCGTTCCGGAAATAGTATGAAAAAGTTTGATCGTTCCGCAATGGAAGTAATAAATCGGTTACGTTGTTTCTTGAATTGTATTTTTGTTTATATACTTAAGCCTTAGGCAGAACAAAAAAATGGCATATAATAAAACTCTACTGAATATTATAGAAAAATAGGAACTCGTTTTGTCGGATGGATATACCGCATTCCCACGGTTCATATTTCAATTTTCCACTACAAATGCAGTAACCTATAATTACTACACAGTATCGTTTAATTCGTGAAATAAAAGTATCAATTGAAACTGAAAATCAAAATCAAAGTTACAATACATGATTTTAAATGAACTTTTCGCAATATTTGTGTATTTGTTTTTGTAACTTTTGAAACTTTTCGTAACTTTCGCACTTTTTGCATTTTAGTCATATCATATAGATAAATATACATCTTTGTATGATATATTGTCTGTCGTTATTATTCTTCAAGTAAATATTTTGATCGAATTAATATGATTCCAAGAATTTAGTTAGTCTCTTTGTGGCTAATTTTACTTTGAAATGAATGTACATGTTTATGATAATGTGATAATTTTGATATTGCCCTATGAATTTCAGCTCATGCTGTGTACGAAATTCACATTTCTAATTGCAATTGACAACGATTCTTAAAATCAGCGATTTTAAACTTTGTGTAACTATATCTGACCATTGTTGCCCTCGGGTGTACATACTGCTTTAATCTACCTTTTTTGGGTATATTCATTAAAATCACGTGAAATATTACACCAGCCGTAAGTGATCATTGACACCAGTCACGTCCTCCACACGTTCTATAAAGATTAACAATGTCGAATACATTGAAGAAACTGCACCTGTCTGCAAAGTCCAAAAGTAAACTTCTCATCACGTACTGGATATTTATTCCAGAATCAGAGCGCATGTCTAACAATAGAGAGAAAGATGCAGTTCCTGTGGAAATTGTAAACAAATGTATCTGTAGTAATGGTAAATTGATGATAGTTTCTTAGGGACCCCACCACCACCACCACTAAAACCATTTTATGTTAACATTCGTGTCAGCAGTTCTTTTTAGCTTAAAATAATAACTTTCACATGATAAGGCTTTTTTTTCTAACCCTTTTTCTGACAAAAATATGTTTTGTCGGGGCGGGATCATTAGAGATAGGATCAGATCAATTACCTTTACTATTATTTACTATTATTACAGTATCTCATACATTTTAGCAAAATGTCATATCAAACAATATATATAATGTTCTATTGTCATTCAATCAGACATTTTGGATATGATATAAAAAAAAAACAGATTTTGTAACAGATTTAATTCAATCAAAGCAGCGTCGGATTATACCTGTATAAAACCTAATATAATAAGCGATTGTATTTAAAATGTTGGCTATCATATATCGCCGAAATATGGATCGGTATAATTTTTCGCGACTAAAAAATATTTGCGAATAGCGGGTTGGGCAGATGATGTGATGACATTTATTAATAACATGGTCGATATATTATTTGATGACGATATTACTAAAGCCGCACAAAATTGAACATCTACATTCTATTGTAATCTTTTCGTATTTGCTAACTCTCATTGGCAGAATATCTGTTAACATACTATCAATAATACGGAACTCGCGTATTAAATCGTCCATATCATATTTTATGCCATGCAAATAAAATAAAATCTGATCAAGTAATTTTTTTATAAGCAATACTTGCTGTTTTGCAAGCATGTTTTTAGTCGTGAGTCGAGGCTCAACGTTTTTACACGCTGATGTAAGAAAAACAGCGACTCAAGATATTATTAACAAAAACGGATTTAATGATGCGCCACTTGAAATTATACCAGAATCGGTCATTAGTGCTGCAAATATGATATCACTAGAAGTATTTTGGTATTTTTGTAATATTTTTTGGCGCACCAAAGAGTTGTATGACAGTATCTGTAATATTGCATTGAAGCGTCAACATCTTGTTTAGTAATGTTTTCTGAAACATAATTAAAATTGACTATATTTTTCTTCGTTATATAATACTTGCTTACATATTTTATACCGTCATTTAAGTAACTAATTCAGGATTTTCAGCTACAAATTCAATACACCACCAGTAAGTAGCTGCGGTTAACTTTTTTTGTCCGCTATCAGCATAAATGTTTATTCAGCATTTTGTTTAACACTATAGACACAGTTCCAGAAAAATCATCTGTTGAATGACGTCATGAAAATGTGGTAGATAAACTAAACTTTGCACTGCTAAACACGGACAGCCTATATACGCCAATGACCTCTGCGGTGTGCTTAAGAGTGGGGTTTTTTTTTCTGTGACCATGTTGGTTTTTTTTCTGATGCGACTGGGTACACGATATTGTTAGCTCGTCCGTGAGTAATTATAACAAAATTAGTTTTGTTTAAACAATGTTAGGAATGCCACTAATTATATCGTTAAGTCTTGCGTTAATGTCAGCGAGTTTAATATCAACAGTTGGTGGAGTTCCAAAAATTTATTAATAGTTCTGTTTTAATTTCTACGAAAATTTAGAAATGATTGTATGTGATTATTATAATCAGTTCTAAATACAGCAATTCCATCATTGATTGTTGCTAACGAGGTCGTTATTGGAATGTTCTTATCATCGACATATTTTTATTTGCAGCTTCAAAATCCGTTCTGGTGCTCTGAGATTGCTGTTATTGTTCATATTGAGACATGCACGCACGATACCACCGCTCGCTAATACGTATTTAGATTCTTGATCATCGACGTATTTTTATTTGCAGCGTCAAAATCCGTTCTGGTGCTCTGAGATTGCTGTTATTGTTCATATTGAAAAATGCACGCACGATACCACCGCTCGCTAATACGTATTTAGATTCTTGATCATCGACGTATTTTTTCGTGCTGCATCTGTATCTGAGGTTGGGTTAACGAGGTATGTATTTTTTTCCTGACATAATAATGTCATCAGTAAATACATCGCCAGCTTTATTAGCATAATCGTTAACGGACTTACCCGATTCTTGTATTTTACCTTGGACAGCAAGAGTAACTATATTATTAACAACCGCAGTGGGAATTCGTATAAGTACATCTGATAGTTGTATATTGCTCATTTTTAATCGTCCTTCTTTATCTTGAAAAGACCAACTTCATTTTGATCAACACTTGTGATATGTAATAAATTAGTAATTTCGGGGATTTTTTGCTGATCAAGAGTTGCGTAGATAAGTCACCTTACTGAGCAGATGACGAATCTCCTACTGTTGTTCCAAATTTTGAGTAAAATCTCAATATTTATTTACTAGTTGATGAAATTATATAGCATAAAATTGTATAACAAAAATGCCAAAATCGTCCATATTAAACTTTGATGCAGAGCGGTTGGTAAAATATAAACATAACAATGAGTTCCAGATTGTCATTATTTTATCGTTGGAAGAACTGGATCGGGAACAACAAATTTGCTTATGAATTTACTTCTTAGAGATAATTGTAACTACGATCGCGTTTATATTTACACAATTAATCCCCAACAAGATAAGCACGAATTACTTAACAATTATAATGATACACTTCGTGACGATCTTGAGGCTGGCGAAGATTTCTTTATTATTAGACAACCGGAAAAACTTAATCTAGTTATTTAACTTGATTCGGCCGAACATAAAAGTTATTTTTGATGATATTCCGCTAAACAACTGGGAAATGAATAAAATGAGATCGTATTTTTCACTGTCGCGAAATAAGAAATATTATAATGTCGACAGATTTGTTAAGCGAAATACCGGTTGTCTTATATTATTTCCTGGACTTGACAATATTTTAATGACCATAGCTAGAGTCACAATGACTAGGATACTATTTTCAGTCTTTGCTTCTATTAAGTTTGTTTTTATAGATATGGTACATATGAATATGAATATGATTTATGATATTCATTTACAAAGAAGAGTAATTACATTTATCTTTAATGTCCATTGACTGTCAACCTAGCAGCCAATTCTAGCAATCGATCTTAACATGTATAACCTATTTTCGAGGTAAAGGTTCTTTCGGTAAAACATCTTTGAAAGTCTTTCATCAAGTTTTCAGTGTACTGTTTTGCTTACCTGCTACACATAGTATGCTCTTATGCTATTACTATTTGTAATTTATGTAAAATTCATACAAAATCATGACGGGAAAAAGTCCATGCATGTCCTTGTATCACGATATCTGCCATTTTGGATCAGCATGAGAGTTTCGTATTTAGAGATTCTATACTTTCGCATTTGCAATTATTCTTTCTAATGATAATAAGGTACTGATAAGAAAGTGATTTGCATGTTTTAGTGATAACATCGTTGCAATACCGTTGTATCGATGTATGCAATTTATGTTTCAATGTGACAATAGCGGTCGTCTGCATCAAGTGCTTAACCTGCGTCTACATAAATCTATTCAATTTTTCAAGACTTAAATTATCATCATAAAGTTTAATTTCACATAAACTTGAGCTCATAAAAATGTTCTTATTCGTTTCATAGACAAGCTCTACAGTATTCAAATACTTATTGTTATGCAAATTATGTATTTGTAATGTTGACATTGTATACCATGCAAATCTGTATTGTTTACAATGTAATGCTTGGCACACCATACCAGACACTGATTGGTTACATGGGTTGCCGTGCATGCAGCGATTATTTGGATTGTCTCACGTGGCGCCTGTCATTACGGAAGCGCTGTCAATGATGGTCAGTCAACTGAAAAGTACAGTCTGAGCCAGAATTTAACGTGACAGAGAAAATCAAGCTGTTGAGTATGTACAGTTGAGATTTTTTAAAATATCACATTACAATATTAAATAGACAAGAATTAATGGATTAATTCCTACAAAAATTGATTGTAACAGTTGTCTCCCACTACACTTGGCAGCCTTCCTATCCCACCTCCTGTTTGTTATATTAGAATTACATAATATGGTTGCACACAATAACTATAGCTCTTATGTTTTATTTATTTATTTATTTATTCCCTTTTTTACAATTCATTAAACATTGCCAAAATTGCTCTCGATTTTATGTTGATTATATAACACCTCTTCCATCGTCCCAACCCCAAACTTTTAACATTTCCTAACACACCACTCTCTGTTCCCATATGCAAATATATATAGCACCCTTAAGGACCAAAATGAGCCTTACTATATTGACGTTAGAAATATCGCGAACGATCAATGCGGCGACGTAACAAAAGATAAATTTATTGAACTGTACCGTCAAGCAACAGCAAATAGATATGATCTTTTCTAGTTCGATAAATTAACGAATGATGAGAGTAAAATGTTTCGATATTGTATTGAAAACCATCTGCAATAACGTTAACAGAAAATAGTATAAAATTAATGGAAAAACAAGAAAAGTACAGAAAACATAGAAAATCTAAAATGACTTGCGCAATCTCAGACAAAATTCAAACAGACAGTACAGTAAGCACAACGCAGCCAAGTTGCTGAAGCAGAAACAGCAGCTAGAGTTATCAAGCCAGTTACTGAGGCTTTAATTGGAGAACAACCAGAAACTAAACCACTATCAGAAAAAGAAGTAAAGAAAAAAAAATACAAGATAAAGGTCTGATTGGATTAGTTTTAAAAAACAAGAGGCGGCTGCTGGTAGAGTTATTGAAAGATCTGAAGAAGAAAAAAAAGATTAGTTGAGGCACTTGTAACATATATAGCTGATCCTGTTGCAAGACAAGCTGCATTGGATCGGCTAATAAATAATCCGCTGAAATTTGAACGAAGATTATCAGAATTAGCAACACAAGAATTTGAAGATATTATAAACAAATGTATCTGGAGAAATAAAAGATATTAAAGAGGAGCAAAAAAGAGTTGGAGAAATGACTGTCTGTAAGGTATATGGATGTAGGAGAGCAAAGACGTTTTTTATTATAAAAAAGCAAATGTGATAATAGATAATGAATAATAATGATTTTTTAGAAAAAGAAAATATAAAAGATCCTTATAATATAAGTAAATGGACTGATGCAAAATTTAACACATTAATTGACATATTAACTGTAAAAATGAATGACGGTAATACTGCTGGAAATGAGTTAAACAAAGTCATAAAAGACAAATATATGCTTCCACTTCATGATAGAATGAGATATGGTATTATTGATGCAATGATTGGAAATAAAGCAGAAGCTAGCCAAACAAAATCTTTGGGTACGGGTTAGAATTTTAGAAGGAATTTTTTTTTGCATTAGATAAAAATCGTGTAGAAAAATACAGAGGAGACAAAACAGGAACTAGAGTCAGAATATTCGCATTAGTTACTGAAATCATCGGCAGATTAATGTTTATAATATGAGCAAATAACAATTAAAATTCAAAAAGACGCCTACAACACAAATGATCTAAATAAAACAATAAAAGAACTTATAACAAAAAATGGTGGTAATGCTGATGATTTCAAGCTAGCACCAAATTATAATACATTACGAGCTAGAAAAACATTCAAAGATCTGATTGTTATTGTTTCTTCAGGAAGCATTGCACCACTGATCGGATTTAAATATGGTGTATATATATTCTTCTAGTCATAAGAACTTGTTACATATAATGGTAAACTTCCAGTAAATATAACTGAAGCAAATATAGCATCGGTAAATTGTTCAATCGCGTCTGGTTCGTACTCAGCCAAAGGTAGCAAATGGAAAACTATATGCAGTTTTTCACCAGAAGTGCTACCAGGTTCTATGATGCAAATTAGTCCGAGTCATCTTATTTATTATCCGCTAAATGTTGGAAATCAACTAACACAAGTTATTTGACAGACCAATATGAATCACCATATTGATCTGCAATTGACAGACCAATATGAACGACAGTTGGATTTGAATAATGAAGTTTTTACTTATTACGTGTACTTGCGCAAAAAGCAGTAAGCATATAATTTTTTGAAAGATTTGACAGCAAATTATACAAGCTCAGATATAATTAGACAAAAATGTTTATGGAAGAAAAATAGTAGGAGGAATTTTAGGAAATATCTTTACTAAAATTATTGAAAATATTCCATTACTAGCACGTAAAGTTGCACCAGCTGCACTTTAAGCAAGTAAAGCTTTTGCAACTGGAGCTGCATCTGCTGTGGGACAAAACCTATCTGATAAAATAAAAGGCCAACCTAAGGCGCATGCCGTTCTGTCAATTAAACAAGTTATTTCAGAAATAGCACCAACAAAAGAAACCCAACGCACAATGATAACAAAAAAGCCTTTATCATCGAAGAGCGAGCAGATTATACATAAATTTTTATCTAAAGTAACAGCGCCGCAAAAAATTTATGTAACCTAATAAAATAAGAAATGTCCGTGAAAAATTATCTCGATTTTGCAGAAATTTATGACAGAAGAAGGAGTAAAATAATTTGAATATGTCGAAGATCTCGATGAAAATTCTAACGAACCTAATAAAGCTGGCTTAGGAACATTTAATACACAATATGAGGACTCATTTCTACTGCCTCACAAAGCAATGTTGAAATTTCATGGACAGATTATGACGGTAGCTAATCCTCCTTCCTAAACTGCAGCTGGAGCAGAAGTAGCTCTTATAAATAATGGTTTGTATTTATTTAGAATAGCTCGATATCAGCTGGCCAATCAAATTATTCATGATATTTCAAATCACTTTCAAGTTGCAAGTACAGTCTTAAATATTATTTTGTTTTCTGATGACTACTCCAAATCAACTGCAACGAACATGATGTGGTTTAAAGATACTGGACATGGTATAGCAGAATCGACCAAATTTTTATCTACAATTCCTTTGATACACGGAGCAGATGCTGCTGCAGATTTTCCAATTGTAATAAATTTTCTTATTGTTAATGCTGCAGCGCTATGTATATCCGCACCAGATTCAGCTGCTGATGCAAATGCTACAAGAGGTTCGCTTATTGCTGTTTGTAATAATCTTGGTATAACACCGTTAGGAGCAGCTGAAGACGGCGTTGCAATGTTAAATTTAGTTAGTAATACAATGGATGTAAGAAATATACGTTTCAATGAAGGTTTTGCTAAAAGAAGAGCACTTGCGGCAGGATCAGGTCAAATTACAATGATGCTGAAATTATGTACAATACTTGTCTTTTGCAGGGACTATAATAAAGTATTTCGTGGAGTTAAACATACACTTTTTTGAGATCGAGCAGAACAAAATGATTGTTTATTCATATCTGGCGGGGTTGATGTACAATTTGTCATAAACAAACTTGCGCTGTGAATGCCACAAATATCTCCGTCAGTTACTAAAACGTTAGAATTAGATAATATGATGGAAAAACGCACGAATGAAAATCATTTTCAGCAACATAAAATATATCAAATAGCAGTTCCGAATACCACCGATTACACATGGCGAGTCACAAGAAGCTCAAGTGAGCAACTACCGCGTCAATTATTTGTTGTATGTCATCAACAAGTTCGACGTGGCAATCGGGAACAAAATAATGGAGTATTTGATAACGCCGATGTTAGACGAATATACGCTAGAATAAATTTAAAGCAATATCCAGAACAAGCAATAGAATGCAACTTTGCAGATGACGCTAATAAAAACATTATTTTACCTTACATGAAACTGCTCGACTCAATGCAAAAATATCAAGATACTGGAGATGGTGCTCAGAGACCAGTTGAGAAATTTCGTACATTTTTATCCGACATTTTATTTTGATATTAGTAAGCATAGCGAACGAGCTTGAGACAGAACAGCTGATATTGAAATTACTTGGACTCTAGGAGCCGCTCCAGCAGAGCCGTTAAACATATATGCGTCGGTGATAAGCGACAGATAGTAGTATTAGAAAACAAGGGTTTTAGCCCACCCACCCCTCCCCCTCCCCCCAGAAAACCCTTGTTTCCTACTACTACTAGACAAAACAACAGGTGTTGGAATGCTATAATTCATCTAGATAAGCTCTGTCATGCAGAGGTGACGAATTTGCTAAAACAGCGCATGCGTGGATACGATTATTCTAAAGACGGCAAATGGGTTTTATAATCAGTCTACCACAAGTTTTCTTATCAGATAACAGGATGAAAATTAAACTGTGCATTAGAACGTTTCAGTTAACAAGGCGGAAATTAAACTAGCATTAGAATAAAAATGATATTATTTTATATCTCGTTACCAATGATTAATATTTCAACTGTTGATATTAAAAATACTTCACTATCATGACTATAGATACTAAATTTTACTTTACCGCTCACACAGCGACGGGACTCAAACAAATCTTTCATTTCTGGTTTGTTTAGAGGATTTTTTTGTCGATAAAATACACCTTTGACTGATCGAGATCAATTGTGAGTTTAGTATATTTTTGTTGGTCAATGGGGCTGTGAAAGTTTTTAAATTCCGCTAGCAACTTTTGATACAATTGTTCGATATAATTGAAATACACGCTATTCTCAGATCTGATGAGCGAAAGTTTTAACTTGTCACGTGTTCCATTAAAACATATACCTGATGTTTCATTATTAAATTCAACTGTCAATTGTTTACCGTCCATCATTAGATATTTGATGTTACTATTGTAGCTATTTGTTATTATCAAATTTTCAAACATTATTTTATAAGTTTAGATAAAATTTTACGTTACTCATATTTTTTTGATAATTTTTTTCATATTTGCTAACCCTCATTGGTAGAATGTCTGTTAACATATTGTCAATAATACGAAATTCACGTAATAAATCATCCATATTATATTTGACTCCTCGTAGGTAAGACCGGATCTGATCAAGTAGTTTTTTGTAAGTTTTAATTGATGTTAAACATCATTGCTTTTTATCAAAAGTCTTCGTTCTACTTTTTTACACGCCGCAGTAAGTGAAACACCAATACCGGATATGATTAACAAAAACGGATTTAATGATACCCCACTTGAAATTATACCAGAACTGGTCATTAACAAGGGTAGATATGATATTACTCGAAGGATCTTGTTGTAGTATTTGTAACATTTTTTAACACACCAAAGTTTTTTATGATAATATTAATAGTATTGTATTAATGCGTCTACATCTTGTTTTGGAATATCTTTTGAAATATGATTGAAATCAACTATACTTCTTTTCATTATAATATTTGTTTACATAATCCCCAGTCTTGGTATTAGTAATTCAGCTACAAATTCCAAGCACCAACTATAACCGATTTCGGTTGTATTTGGAAATATAGTAGTAAGTTTAAGTGTAAATATTTCCTTCAATACCTTTTAATATTAATATGGATACAGTTCCAGAAGACGTACCCAAAATATGTAATGGAAATGTGGTTGAAATATTAAAATCTCCAATGCTAATCACTGTGAATCTATACACACCAGTAACTTCTGCAGCGTATTTGATAGATTTATTTTGCTGCGTCCATGTACTAGACCCAGAAGCAACAGTATACACAATATTTTTAATCTGTTTGTGAGGAATTTTAATCATACTCGTTTTCTCAACAATACTAGGAATTCCACTAATAATATCATTGAGTTCTGTGTTAATATCATCGAGTTTTGTATTAATATTAGCGAGTGTAATGTCAACATTTGATGGATTTCCAAAAAATTCGTTTTCATGTGTGTTTATGTTTCTACGAAAACTTAAAAACGTATTCACGTGACCAAGAAACTCAGTTTTGAGCGCTGTAATTTCATTATTGATTTGAAACGTCCTGATCATCGACGTATTTTTTGTTTACAGCGTCTCCATCTATAGTTGGATATCCAAGATCTGTAATCTTATTCTGGTTCATAACAATATTCCCACTAAATAAATCACCAGCTTTTTTAACAAAATCATCCACTGACCTACCAGCATCTCGTATCTTACCTCGATTGTTAAAAGTCACAATATTACCAGTAACCGCATTACGTATTCGTACAAGTACATCTGGCAGTTTTACATCACTAGTTTTTAATCGTCCTTCTTTGTCCTGGAAAATGACGACTTCATCTGGATCTACACTGGTAAGATTTAGTAAATTATTGATTTCATTTTTGAGCTGATCAAGAGTTGCATATTTGGATAAGTCACCTTGGTAACCTTCCGTGGATAAATCTCCTGATAGTGTTCGAAATTTTGTATAGTAGCTCATTATTTACTGTCCTAGATAAAATTATCAACACTAGTTTAATATTATATAAAATGGCAAAATCGTCGATATTAAACTTTGATACAGCGAGACTGGTGAAGCACAAACATAACAATGAACTTCCTGATTGTCATTATCTTATTGTTGGGCGAACTGGATCGGGAAAAACAAATTTGCTTATGAACTTGCTTCTTGGTAATAATTTTAACTATGACAGAGTTTATATTCACACAATCAATCCACAGCAAGATAAGTATGAGTTATTAAGCCAGTATAATGACAAACTTCGTGATGAACTTAAGGCTGGTGAAGATTTTTTTTATAATTAAGCAGCCAGAAGATCTTATTCCAATTAATCAACTTGATGCAGATGAACACAAGATAGTAGTTTTTGACGATATTCCGCTAAATAACATGGAGATGAACAAAATAAGATCATATTTCTCACTGTCACGTAATAAACAGTGTAATTCTGTTTATCTCGCTCAAGGATTTTATAATGTTGACAGATTTATTAGGCGAAATACGGTTTGTTTTATTTTATTTCCAGGACTGGACAATGTTGACGTTAGAAATATTGCAAGTGAGCAATGCGTTGACGTGACAAAAGATAAGTTTATTGAACTTTACCGTAATGCTACAAAAGATAAATTTAACTTTTTCTTGTTTGATAAATTTACACATGATCCAACTAAAATATTTCTCTGTTGTATTGATATTTACTTACAGTAAGAGGTTTCAATTTTATAAAATTTATAATAATAATGGACAAACGAGCAAGATACAGACAACATATAGAAGGTCTAAAAAAACTTGCTCAATCTCAGGCATTACCTAAGCAAAAAGTACAAGAAGCACGACGTAGGCAAGTAACCACTACAGAAGCAACAGCTACAATTTTCAAGCCGGTTACTGAAGCATTATTAGGTAAACAACCTGAAACTAAACCACTATCAGAAGAAGAACTTAAACAACTACAGGAAAAAGGTTTGGTTGGAATTGTTAAAGAACAACAAGAAGCAGCTGCTGCAAAACTTGTTACTAGATCTGAAGAAGAAAAAAGAAAATTAATTGAGGCACTTACAGCAAATATAACTGATCCTGAGGCTAGACAAGCTGAAACAGATCGATTGATAAACAATCCGCTGGAACTTAAGCGAAGATTAGCAGAGTCAACAACGCAAGGAATAACAAATATTATAACAGATTTATCAGGAGACATAAATGATATCAAAGAGTAGCAACAAAAATTTGGTGAATTTACTGTAAAGTTTATGAAAGTTGAAGATCAAAGATTTTATTTTACAAAAAGAGCAAATGATGAGATAAAAGGTAGTGAATATGATGATTTTTTAAACAAAGAAAATATAAGTGATATTGAAAATATAAGCAGGTTGACTGATGCAGAATATCAAACATTAATCGATAAATTAGATGTAATATTAAGAGACGGAGCTGCTGCTAAAGATGAAATAAACACGGTTACAGAAATTGATGATATGTTTCCACTTTATGATAGAATGAGAAACGGTGTCATTGCTCTCACATTTAAAACAACAGCAGAAAATAGTAGAGCAAAACCTTTTGGTAGTGGGTGGAGTTTTAGAAGGAAATTTTTTAGTTTTGATAAATCTCGTATACAAAAAAGTAGAGTAAGAACATAAAAGTGCTAGATATCAACTGGCCAATCAAATTATAGAAGATATTTCAGGTAATCTACAAGTTTCAAGTACAGTTTTAAATATTATTTCGTTTTCCGACGATTACTCGAGATCAACTGCAACGAATATGATGTGGTTTAAAGATACTGGATGGGGTATAGCTGAATCAACGGAATTTTTAAAGAGAGGTGCTATAGTACACGGAGCTAATGCAGATGAAAATGCTGGAATTGTTAGAAATTGTCTCATTGCTAATGCTGCTGCTCTACATATTGTCGCACCTGCTGCAGATGCTAATGCAAACGCCACAAGAGTTTCTCTTACAGCAGCTTTTAATAATCTAAATATAACACCACCAGCTGCAGATGCAAACGGTACTGCGATGTTAAATTTACTTCTTAACACACTTGACGTGAGAAATCCACGCTATAACGAAGGTTTTGCTAGGCGAAGAAAACTTGCAGCAGGATCACGTCAAATTACAATGATGCTTCCGCTAAGCATGATTTTCAGCTTTTGTCGCGATTATGATAAAGTATTTCGCGTAGTAAAACATACGCTTATTTTAGATCGAGCAGAAGAAAACGACTGTTTGTTTAGATCTGGAGGGGTTGTTGTACAGTTTATCATAAACAAACTTGCTTTGTGGATGCCATGTATAACACTATCAATCACTAAAATATCAGAACTAAATAGCACACTTGATAAGCATACAAACAGAATTTACTTTAAGCAGCATAAGATATATCAGACATCGGTTCCAAATACTACTGACTACACGTGGAGGGTCACAACAACATCAAGCGAACAACTGCCGAGACACATATTTGTCGTATTTCAACAGCACGCCCGACGAGGAAACCAGCAACAAAATAATGCAATATTTGACCACGCTGATGTCAGACGAATATACGCTAGATTAAATTCAAAGCAATATCCAGAACGAGCTATCGAGTGCAATTTTGCTGATGATGCTAATAAAAATATTTCTCGACCTTATATGTACCTGCTTGACGCAATGCAAAAATATCAGGATGTTGAAGATGGAACTCAAATATCAGCAGAGGAATTTCGTACACTTTATCCTATATTTTATTTTGATGTTAGTAAACATAACGAGCGAGCTGTAGGCAGCACAGCGGATATTGAAATTACATGGACACTTGGAGCGGTACCAATAGTGCCGTTGTACGTATACGCATTAGTGATTAGTGATAGATTTATCACGGTAGATTCCATTGGAGGTAAAATGACAGTTCAAGTTTAATCTACAGTTGTTATATAAAATGGCAAAATATATTATAAAAGAAGTATATTTGACCGATGGTCAAGTTAAAAAATTAGTAGCTGCTATTGCAAAGCGAGAACAGGTATCATTAAAAATTAATCCTAATATTTCTGATGGTGTTTTAACAAAATTAATGCTAACAAAAAATCAAGTAAAGAAGTATGATCTTAAAAAAAAAAACTTTTGTTTTAAATTTGAGTGTTGCACAAATTACTGCGATGGAAAACGATATTGTTGCCAAAGTTGGTTTTCGTGGTCCAGCATTATCAGTATTAACTAGTACAATAATACCTAAAGTTTTGCCGGTGTTGGGAACATTAGGACTAGCAGCAATGTCAGGAGCAGTCTCTGGTGCAACGAAGAAAGCTGTTGACGGTAATGGTATCATTCGTGAAAGGGGATTAAAAAAATTGTAAATTTTATGTAAATGATATATTATAATGCCACAACGGAAAAAGAAATCACCAACAACAAAATCGCCAGAAAAAAGAAAACAAAAAAAGAAAACAACACCAAAACGCAAACAAGCAAAACAAGGAGGAATTATTCCGTTCGCTCCACTTTTGGCGGGACTAGCGGGAAGTCTGCTGCCAAATCTTTTAGGAATCGGACGTGGTCTAACATTACCAGGAACACGACCACCCCGTTGAGTAATTTTGATATCGTTGATAAGTTGAAAACGGTTCCTGGATTTCACGGAGTTTATTCAAAAGATGAACTCGCAGCAATAAAATCACCATCAGCTGTAAGTTCGTGTGTTATTAATATACAAGATTTTAATGACGGATCCGGCACACATTGGGTAGCAGTTTATAATAATAATTATTTCGACTCGTTTGGACTTCCTCCAAGCGATGTAATAAAAAAGTATATGAATAAAAAATTTAAAAAGATATATTATTCGTCAAATCAACTCCAACCTGTTGGAACGTCTGCTTGCGAATATTATTGTATAATGTTTATCCGACAGATGAGCAGAAATCTTAATTTTTTAAAATTTATTTTACAGTTTTACAAGAAACCTTCTCACGCTAATGATGAGATTGCAATTAATTTTATCTAAACTTAAAAATATAATAACGTCAACATACTGTCTCAAGTGTAGAACTAAAACAGAAAATATTGATGAAACAACAGAAAAAAACAAAAACAAAACAACAGGATAATATTAAAAAGTTTTTGTGCAGTCTGCGGAAAAAGAAAAAATATGTTTTTAAAGAAAGTGTCCCCAGCGACGTCGTCAGCGAAAAATTTGCTGGCAAAAAATTCGCTAGGATCTGGTTATCCTGATATTATTTTAGTCGACGACTAAAAATATAGAATGATATGCAACTGTGATTCTGACAGAGATTTGTGTCTTGAGCAAAATAAAATTGTCGCATTCTGTCAATGTTGCAACAACAGAGAAATAATAGGGTCAGGTATAGATATACATAAAATTATTGGAAAATTGCCAAAACCAAAAGGCGGTTTGACTTTGCCAGGTCATCGGTATATAGGACCTTACAATCCGCTAGATCAACAACTAGATGAAAACGACAATCCATTGCCAGGACAAGAGCCTTACAATGAAGTGGATGCAATAGCAATGCGTCAAGATATCTGTTATCGTGATCATGAAAACTCAAAATCAGATTGTGATAAAGTAATGTTAGTCGAATTACGTGATATGGAGCCAACAAATCTACGAGAACGTTTTGATAGAAGATTTCTTCAGGGAATAATTGGAGCAAAATATAAACTCGGACTCAGAGAGTCTCGTCAATCGCCTCGCGATCGGGGAAAAAAAGTATACGATGATCTTGCAGTCGAACTAAACAGACCTAAAAAAAAGTTCCCACGACGTAAAGTTGTCGCTAATGGTGTAGATGATATCTGGGCAATAGATTTGGTGGAAGTGTCCAATCTGGCTCAGTTTAACGTTGGCGCTGATGGTGCTCCAAGAAGATATTTGTTTAATGTTATAGATGTTTTTAGCAAATACGCTTTCAGTGTACCTGTTTCGGATAAGACAGGAACTTCAACGACTTATCCGCTAAGTCAAATAATAACGAGTACAGAATGAAAACCAAATAAGATCTGGACTGATCACGGATCTGAGTTTTTTTAACAAAAAGATTGAGCAGTTTCTAGAACAAAATAATATAAAAAATATGTTACAGGAAACGAGGGTAAAAGTGTTGTTGTCGAGAGATTTAATCGCATGCTGAACGAAAAATTACACAAACATATGACAGCTAAAAACAACAACAGGTACATCGATGACCTTTCTCAAATCGTAGGTGAATATAATAACACGAAACATCGAACCATTAAAATGTCACCTAATAATGCTATTAAAAATCCGATATTAGCAAATGATAACATGTATCGCAGACATAAATTTAAGGTTGGTGATAAAGTTAGAATATCTTTGATAAAAAAGATATTTGCAAAAGGATTTACTCCAAACTGGAGCGAAGAAGTCTTTGTAGTTGATAAGGTACTTTTCACAATACCTGTAACATACGCTTTAAAAGATCTGGCAAGGTAACCGATCGTAGGTAGTTTTTATGAACAAGAACTACAGAAAACTGAGCAGGATGTTTTTGTTATTGAAAAAGTGATTAGGAGAAAAGGAAATAAAAGTTTAGTCAAATGGCGTGGGTATAGCGATAAATTTAACAGTTGGATCCCAACCAAACAAATTATGATATAATGCTATTATAAATTTCCTCATACTTTTGTTTGACAGATTTACATTTTACTGGTTTACATAATGATATTAGATATTGTCTGCGATCGTCAGAGATCGTTATTAGATCAAAAATTTTGACAAATATGAAATCGAATTTGATATTTTTCTGTCGGCCTGGAATTCTGATGTTTAAGAAAGGTCTGATTAGCTGCCAAAACAGTTGTTGTTCGGCAACGGTAAAATTAAATTTCATTATTTTTTTTTGTAATGTGATACTTGACATTATATCGTTTAGTTGTTGATCTGCTGTAATTAGTTCTGTCAGCAACAGTGACTATTTCACCATCAACATCAGATTTGTTGTTATACAAAATATCATCTTCGCTATAACCAACAGATTTGTCTATGAAATCTTTGGAAAATGTAATACTATGCGTGACCTTATCGCTAGTATCTTCTTCGTATAATTCAGCGAGTAGTTTCATCAAGTCCATTATTATAATATATTTTTATCTAATTTGTTATTATAAGATGACTGACGAGATAAAATATCACCAAAAAGTTGATATATTAAATTACAACGAACTAGCCGAAGCGGTAAGAAAATGTTTGTTGGGTTATAGTGCATATTCTGTTGACGTTATTGTAATGCAAGGTGATTCTCATAAAATATTGCTAACAGCAGCAGAAAAAAATAAAATTAATGAAAGTGCAGTAACGACGTTGAAATTTGATCATGATGATGTTATAGCATTTGCTCATCATTGTTTGACTAAAACTGAATTACAAAATATTATTGATCATCATATCTAAAACGAATCCTAGCATCGTATTCTCTTGAAAAAGCTGATTTTGTTACTCCATCAGCTACAAATTTTACTGGCATCGACTTTATCTTATAATGCTTTGTCGCAGCTGTAATCTATTTGAATTTGATCTCCTCATTCGTTTCGAGGTTTTTTGAAACAACAGGTTTTATTGGGCATCTAAAATTAATACCATTACTATTTTTTCCTTTTCTCACATTTTCCTGTTGGGTCACTAGCTCCAGATTTTCCAATCGATTGTCTGTTTCTACGTTATTGATGTGATTAATAACCAGACCATTGGGTATAGATCCGTTGAACACCTCGTAAACAAACCTATGACCAGTATAACAAACTTGATATGTCGATGTTCCTCTCATAATTACCCTGATATATCCCATATTGTTCATGGTACCAAGAACTTTTTTAGTTTTTCTGTTTCTAATAATACTGCGATCGTTAGCCTCGTATAAATCAAAGACCGGATGCGGCTGAAACTCATCTTGTAAGGATAAGTTTTCAATGTTGTCATCAGTGACTTTACTGTTCACGTGATACACACGCTGTCCTTCTGGAATGTCATCGCAGAACAACGTGTAAATAAAATCTTTTCTAAGCATTATCTCCCTTGACACTAATATTATAACCCGCTGGAGTCAATTTGCCAACAGTTATTCCAGTTTTAAGGTTAATAACCACACCTATTGTATTTCAGCGTATAAGTTGTATTTTGGGTGAATATAATATATCTCTTGCTCACGTGCGCTTGTCAGATTTGTTGTCATTATATTATAGGCGATTTTTTTATCTCTAATTGATTTTTAGCGCATGCGCAGTGTGAGGTAAAATATCAATTAAATATTATATTATAGTATAATAATGTTAAAATTGCGTGATATAGCTAAGAGAAGCCTTATGGGAGAACCTGATAAAATAGCGACTGCTTTTGCAGGTTTTGACAATAGTTATCAGTTTGATAATCAAAATGTTTTAGTAAATTTTACTGCAACAAATCTTTACCACCTACTACAGACAACTGTAAAACGTGAGCTCGAAAAACACAAAAGTATCAGATTATTTGTGAAATATCATGTTATATTTTCAAAGTTAGTTGTAACGGAAGAATCAACTAACAAGGAAATTGCAGATCCTTATATGAACGCAAAATCAAGACGTGTTTTTCTTGGGACTAATCTTTTACCACTATCTGATGAAATGCACCAAGAAATCTGGAGAAAATAGAGGAATTCGCTGAATTAGGTTCGGGTTGGAAGTTTGAAACGATTAAAGAAATATTGTTTCACACGATGAAATATAACGCATTACGAGGTTGTTCGTATATCGACCTGCCACTAAAAATAAAAAGTAAAAAATGTTGTATAAACATCAAAAACGTAGATAACAAATGTTTCCAATGGGCTGTTCTTTCCGCACTATTTCCAGAAGAAAAACACGCTGATCGCGTTGAGAAGTATATCAATCTCGTGTCTAGATTAAATTTTAAAGATATTAACTTTCCAATGGCAGAAAATCAAATACTAAAATTTGAAAAGCAAAATAATGTTTCAATTAACGTTTTCGGATTAGATGAAAAAGAGGATGTATATCCGAGATATATTTCAGAAAAAGCTTCACAATCTACTATCAATCTACTGTTTTATAAAAATCATTACGTTTGGATTAAAAACTTTAACGGACTAGTTGGTAAACAGTACAAAAAAAATAGGAACAAAAAGTTCTTTTGTTACCGCTGCTTGCATGGTTGTGCTAACAATGAAACATTGCAAAAGCATTTGAAGTACTGTAATGATGTACAAAGAAGAACAATGCCATCTAAAAAAGATAGTGTGTTACAGTTTGTCCATCATAATCACAAACTAAAAGTTCCTTTCGTCATATACGCTGATTTTGAGTGTTTACTTCAACCTGTACATGGCGTAGAAAATGATCCTAAAAAATTGAGTACAAGAAAAACTCAAAATCATGTTCCATGTGGAGTAGCGTACAAGGTAGTTTGTTGTACTGATTCTAGATTATCTAAACCAATCCAATACTAACGTGGTAAAAATCAAGTTGTCTGGCTTCTCAAGCAGTTGATTAACGAAGTTGATAATATTACTTATCGTTTAAAAAGAGTAACGCCAATGTTAAAATTAACACCTCAACAAGAATCTGATCACGAGCAAGCAGAAATTGGTCATATTTGTGAAAAAGCTTTTGACCCTGACAATGTCAGGACTGACAAAAAAGTACATGACCATTGTCATTTGACCGGACAGTACCGTGGAGCGGCTCATCATCAGTGTAATTTAAAATTTCATGCTCCAGATTTTATTCCGGTTATTCTTCACAATTATCGAGGATATGATAGTCACATTATAATAGAAGCTTTTGGTGATCCTGAGATAAAAGCTCGTCTAAAACTCGATAACGTCATCAAATGCATTCCAAATAATTTTGAAAAGTACATGTCAGTTACGCTAGGTAAATTGCGTTTCATTGACAGCCTGCAGTTTATGGCAGCATCGTTAGATGAGCTAAGGAAAGGTTGTAGTAAATTTGATAACCTAAGAGATTGTTTTGGAAATAAATTTAATCTACTAGCTAAAAAAGGGGTATTTCAATACGAATACCTCGACGACTGGAGTAAATCTGATGAAACATCTTTACCTGACAAAAATAAATTTTACTCGCAACTTAAAAATGAAAACATAACCGATGTTGAGTACAGGTATGTGCAAGACATCTGGAAAGATTTTGAATGTGAGACGTTTGGTGATTATCGTGATTTGTATTTGAAAACTGACGTGTTATTATTAGCAGATGTTTTTGAAAGTTTTCGAGAAGTGAGTTATAATAATTACGGACTAGATAATTGCTGGTATTATTCTGCCACTGGGCTGTCATGGGATGCTCTGCTAAAGTTTAGTAAGGTAAGGTTAGAATTTCTGACAGACGTTGATATGTTCAATTTTATTGAAAAAGGTATCAGAGGTGGTATTAGCGTGATAACAAAAAAATATGCTGAAGCAAACAACAGATATTTGAAACAGTATAATCCTGAGCTCCCCTCGAAATATTTAGTTTATCTAGATTGCATTAATCTTTACGGTGGTTCGATAGCAGAACCAATGCCTATTGGTGGATTTCATTGGATCACGGCTGATCAATTTCTATCGGAGACAGAAAAAAAGATACCCGACGATGTTTCCTAATTCGTTGAAGTTGATCTTGATTATCCAAATTCGCTACACAAATTACATAACGATTATCCTTTCTGTGCGGAATCGATGGTCATATATTATAGTTTGTTATCAAAAGAACAACAATTGTTAGCATCACCAAAGCAACATTCTATTGTCAAGAAACTGGTGCCAAATTTACTTGATAAGAAAAATTACGTTTTGCATTAGAAAGTTTTAAAACAAGCAGTCGATCCTGGTCTTGTGTTGAGAAAAGTTCATCGTATACTAAAATTTAATCAGTCGCCATGGATGAGAGGTTACATTAACTCAAACACTTCAAGAACAGCTGCAGCGAAAACAGAGTTTGAGAAAAACTTCTTTAAACTGATGAACAATTCCGTTTTTGGTAAGACGATGGAGAATATTAGGAAACGCGTAAATATCGAAATAGTTAATGATATCAATCGCAGAAACAAACTTGTGTCAGACGATGATTTTGTGAGCATGAAAATATTTAATGAAAATCTTGTTGCAATGCAAAGAAGAAAAACAAATCTAAAACTAAACAAGCCGATCTATGCTGGAGCTGCCGTGTTAGATTTATCAAAGTGGCTGATGTACGATTTTCATTATAATTTTGCTAAAATTCAGTGGCCGTCAAGTAGATTATTGTTTACTGATACTGATTCGCTCGTATATGAAATCGAATGTGAGGACATCTTTCAGGACATGTACAATAATCGACATCTGTTTGATCTTTCTGATTACCCACGTGACAGTAAATTTCATGACAACACAAATAAAAAAGTTATTGGTAAGTTCAAAGATGAAATAAACTCGAGCGCTATCAAATACTTTATCGGATTACGCAGCAAAATGTATGCCGTATTATTGGACAATAATAAAATAATAAAAAAAGCCAAAGGTCTGCCTCGTAATTTTGTTAAAAAGCTTATGAAATTTGATGACTACAAGTATGCGCTTGATGGAGGTGTTAGTTTTATGAGAGCTATGGCAATTCGAGGAAAACGTCATAAGCTTAAAAAAGATGTCATTATGAAACGTGGATTGTGTAATTTTGATGACAAACGTTATTGCAAAAATGGGGTAGATACATTTGCCCTTGGGTATTGTCGTGATGATAGATCATTACTCGACATTATCTTTTCCAACTGAAATTTTATCTAAACTTATTAAATAATGTTTGAAAATTTGATAATAACAAATAGCTACAATAGTAACATCAAATATCTAATGATGGACGGTAAACAATTGACAGTTGAATTTAATAATGAAACATCAGGTATATGTTTTAATGGAACACGTGACAAGTTAAAACTTTCGCTCATCAGATCTGAGAATAGCGTGTATTTCAATTATATCGAACAATTGTATCAAAAGTTGCTAGCGGAATTTAAAAACTTTCACAGCCCCATTAACCAACAAAAATATACTAAACTCACAATTGATCTTGGTCAGTCAAAAATGTATTTTATCGACAAAAAATATCCTCTAAACAAACCAGAAATGAAAGATTTGTTTGAGTCCCGTCGCTGTGTGTGCGGTAAAGTAAAATTTAGTATCTATAGTAGTGATAATGAAGTATTTTTAATATCAACAGTTGAAACATTAATCATTGGTAACGAGATATAAAATAATATCATTTTCATTCTAATGCTAGTTTAATTTCCGCCTTGTTAACTGAAACGTTCTAATGCACAGTTTAATTTTCATCCTGTTATCTGATTAAAAACTTGTGATAGACTGATTATAAAACCCATTTGCCGTCTTTAGAATAATCGTATCCACGCATGCGCTGTTCTAACAAATTCGTCACCTCTGCATGACAGAGCTTATCTAGATGAATCATAGCATTCCAACACCTGTTGTTTTGTCTGGTAGTAGTAGGAAACAAGGGTTTTTTGGGGGGAGGGGGAGGAGTGGGTGGGCTTAAACCCTTGTTTTCTAATACTACTCAGATTTGTTACAATTGATTGTAATTATTATAGATAATGATAAAATATATTATAAAAGAAATACATTTAACTGAAAGCCAAGTTAAAACATTACTATTGCAATAAAGGCAGGTTTCATCGAAAGTCAATCCAAGTTGCTTTAACAAAATTGTTGTTAACCAAAAATCAAGTAAATAAATACGATCACAAAGTACCTTTTGTTTTAAATTTAAGCTCCGCACAAATAACTGCAATGTCAAAATATGGCGGTTTATTCGGTCCGACACTATCTGTTATAGCCAAAACTTTACTACCTAAAAGTTTGCCAGTACTTGGTACATTAGTGCTAGCAGCAGCGTCAGGAGCAGTATCTGTTGTAACAGAAAAGGCAGTTCAAGGTTTTGATATAAAGAAAATTTTCGTATAAATACCACATTTATGTCTAAAGATTAAATATAATGCCTAAGGGAAAGACGGCGCGAAAAAGGACAACGACGAAATAAAAAAGACACGACAGAGGCAAGGCGGATTTATTCTAATAGTCCCATTACTAGCAGGATTATCGGTAAGTCTATTGCCGGGTCAGTTAGGACAAGGACGAGTACTAACGCTGCCAGAAACAAGAAGATTAAGTCGCAACCGACTTTGTCGGCTCAACTAAGTAATTTTCATATACTTGAAAAGCTAAAAACGGTAAAAAAATATATCACGGAGTTTATTCCAAAGATGACCTTACGGCGATTCCATCATCGCAAGCGACACAATGCATTATAAATATACAAAATATTAACGACGGATCTAATACACACTGGGTAGCTGTTTTTGATAACAATTATTTCGACTCGTTCGGAATTCCACCCAATGACGTGGTAAAAAGATGTATGAGCAAAAACAAAGTAACAAATTATTCGTGTAATCAAATTCAGCCAGCTTGAACTTCCGCTTGTGGATATTAATGCATAATGTTCATTAAGCATTTGAATAAACATCAAAATTTTTAAAAGTTTACTTCGCATTTCGATAAACAAACAGCTTACGCTAATAATAAGATTGCAATTAATTTCTATAAAGCTTGCAAATAGTTTTCTATCAATTGCAAACATAGCAATGTCAACATATTGTCTTAAGTGTAAAGCCAGAACAGAAAATAAAGACGAAAAAACAGGGAAAAACAAAGAATAAGAGAAGAGTGCTGAAAAATATTTGAGCAATTTGTGGAAAAAGAAAAATTATGTTTTTGCCAGCAGCAGTAAAATTGTCCGTAATGGCGTTGTCAGGAGCGGACTATCCTCTTTACGTTGTCAGGGATATACAACTGCGATTATAAGAGATTTATGTCTCGAACAAAATAAAATTCTTACATATTGCCAGAAATGCGATAACAAAAATATTTGGAACGGGTATAGATATACATAAATTAATTGGCAAACTGCTGAAACCAAAAGGCTGTTGGACATTGCCAGGTCATAAATATACTGGTCCGTGGAATCAGCATGGTCAACAACTTGACGAAGATGATAATCCGCTGCCAGACGCAATAGAAATGCGTCATGATATCTGCTACAGAGATATTAAGTTTCCTTGTGGCGAAACAAAACACAGCTGCGACAAAGTAATGTTAGACAAACTTTGTGAAACGAAACCCGCAAATATGCGAGAACTTGTTGACCGAAAACTGGTCCAGTGATTTATTGGAGCAAAATTTAATCTTGGTCTCAGCAGAGACTTATATGATGATCTGGCAGTCGAACTACACAGATCTAAAAAAAAGTTTCCGCGACGTAAAGTTGTCCCAAACGCCGTTGATGACATTTGTGTGGTGGATTTAGTTGATATGTCAAATCTAGCTCAATTTAACGCTGGCGCTGATGGCGCTGATGGCGCTCCGCGGAGATATCTTTTTAATGTTGTAGATGTTTTAATTAAATACACGTTTAGCGCAACAGTTTTGAATACAACAGAAATGTCGATGACTGACGTGCTAAAACAAGTAACAACAACTACAGGTTTTTTTTAAAATAAAAATTGCGAGCAGTTCTTGGAACAGCAATAAAGAAATATCTGACTGGAAATGAGGGGAAAAGTGGTTTTGTCGAGCGATTTGATCTCACCCTTAGCGAAAAAAAAATTCATAAGTATTTGACAGCTAATAATACGAATAAATATGTTGACAACTTACAGAAAATTGTTGACGAATACAATAACACTAAACATCGAACCACTAAAATGCAGCCAAACGATGCGTATATTATCTTGGATACCTTTAATACATTGCTACTTTTCTATTTCATTCTTTATATTTGACGTTTATCATACTTCTCCAATCTAGTAAAAAGTAAATAATTTATATAAATATGAATCAAAGTTTATTTTGCTTTTCATTATTATTCAAACAAATACAAACGAAACGAAAGATTAATGTATGAGCTGTGATAATTACTGCTAAAAGATCTAACACTGGTCATTAAAATACTTCTGTAGAGATTTTGTCATAAATAGGATGTGTTGTGTATAATGTGAATCAGGTAGATGATTGTTATCGGTTGGATTTATTGGAATATATCAATGAAAACAAAAATGGTTAACGACAGACTTTCGACTTTTTATTTACCATACAAACACTTATTATTTTCGCAAAGATGTCAACACTTTCCAAGAAAGGCTTTTTCTCATTAAAATGCACATTGTCTGCATCATATTCTTTTGGGAATCTAACATTCGGTCTAATAAATCCAACATTCAAGTTCAAAACCAGTTTACTTATTTTCGTGTCTTAGGGCAATAAATAAACTCATTAATTCCAAATCCTTTATGAATATCGCTCGTTCACATACTTCCAAGAAAGATTCTTAATACCTTTACAATCAACTGTCATATTAACAAAAGTAGTATATAATAACGTCTCAATATTGCCAAATATTGGGTAACCTTTTAAACAACAATTAAATTAAATGCTATTTATTGATAAAAACGGTATCGTTAAAAGCTAAAGTAAATATATAAAGTTATGTCGGAGAGTACTTTTGATTATTTTCACTTTCATTCTGTGTATTTATTACTACTACGATAAATCTAATTTGATTGTATCAGTCGAATCAAGTACGACCTAGTGATGTCATTGCATGTATGTAGCTATAACAAGGGAAAATATAATTTGTGCCAGAATCTCTCCAATCATATTTTATTTTGTTCTGTTATACTATTCAAAGATAAATCATAATACCTGTGTATACATTGATATATACAAAGAGAACATTGCTTTTTTCGGTGTATTTTGGTTTTTCAGTGTTTTTCGGTGTTTATAGTAACCTGGCGTAAGATATTTTCTCTAATGCAGTGATTTAAGTACACTTGTAGACCAACAAGTAGGTCTCTGCTTTTTTTTCTTCTTCTTCTTTATTTCTGACAGCAGAGACCAACAGCCTCCGGAAATAGTCTGTACTGAAGTTTTAACATTCTTTCAGTTCTGATGTATCAGACGCTGGCTAGTGAGCATGAAAGGTGTAAGGGGATGCCAGTATTAGTGTCATTCTGGTCATAGTCAGGTAGAAATTATATTTAGTTGACTTAGTTCTGTGCACTTTTTATCCGTTTTAGTTATTGAAATCGGTAGGGGGGGAGTTTACCAAAAAAAATCGGGGATGTAGCATCGGACTATAAGTGTAAATAAACACGTCCATAAGTCACAACACACACACACACACACACACACACACACACACACACACACACTTTATTTGCGATCCCAATAGACGACATATAGAAAGTTATTAGTACTTTTTGTACAGATTTATATTTGATATAATATTGGTGGAGTAGTGGAGTCACTATTGCGGTACAGAGGGTGTGGACCACACTAGATGACACCATCAGAGAGGGTGAAACTAAAATTACTGTATAAAATTTTTAATTTTTGTGCTGGATGTAGTTCCATGAGTGTGACACTATGAGTTACCACACATGACTGTATACAATTTTTGAATGTTTGTGCAGGAAGGGGGTTTATGGAAGTGACACCTTGATTTACAGCACTGGGTGAAATCAAAACCTAGTAATGCCAATGTGTGGGAGACATTTTGTAAACATTTTAAAGCATATAAGTACAATTTCGATACAAATAATTTCTTAAGTTTGGTGTGAGACCATGTTGTTATGCAAGGGAGGTAACGCATTGCAAGCAAGATCGCAAATCGGAGGTGAATTATATAGATATTTCCGGTTTAAGAAACTCGTCCATAGTTGGAACACACCATTTCGGGGTTAGATTCTAAAGTTCATAACATAAAACTATGTTTAATTTGTTTTATTGTTAATAATGGCTCACAATGACAATGTATGCATACATTTTCAACTTCAAATTTGTTGAAATAGTCTAGACGATGCCTGGCGACATGGACGGGTGGTGAGGTGCGCAGGGGTTTGTTACAAATAAAATTGGTAGCTTAACCTGTAATAAACCCCTGTGGTGTAGGGATTAACCCATAAAGAGTGTCCTTTAGTCATCCCATTGCCTTTGAGCTGATATACAAAACTTGTGTACTTGTTTAAAGAGAGACAGGAGTATGATTAATGCATGTAGCTAATGTTGTGTCGAGTAATCTCTAGATTAATGCAGGCAGATGTCGACAGGTGTGTACATAGTCATACAATGTAAGACAGCACGTTTTTGTTTTTGTTTTAAGGGCCTTGCATGTCGGTAGACATCGTAAAGAGTAGTCAAAGTTTTAGGAATATCTTGTTCAGCCTATATTGACACTTCCACTAATTTATGTGTAATTAATTTACATCTGTGCTATCTTTATCCTAGTGGAATCAAAATATGACACTAGCAAATGATGTATTTTTATGTTCCATTGACATTTGAATTAGTTGCAATGCGATGGTAGTCTAGGTACGCCGAACTAGGTTCATGTTTCTTGAATGAAACAAAATGTTGCTTTCAGTTCCAATAGGCATAATATATTTTTATTTGTTTTCTAAAATATAATATTTCAACTAAATCCAATTTTTGCATTCCTGGCTTTCATCGTGTTCCAGCCAACTGAAATGTATGCCAATAAAACTTGAAAAATGTCCATTTCTTTTGTGACAATTTGAATTTATTAGAGAAAAGACATCAGGGTAAGTAAAGTCTGACAAAACATTACAACTTTACTTTGCACAAAAGTGTCATTATTGGTTGCCAGTTGTATGTGATATTCTTGAAAATTTTACTTTCGGTGCACTCAGTCAACATCAAAACATGCTACATAGTGCCATTAGTTAAGACCCATCACCCCTCAGAACAAAAATATGGGGTGATGTGTCTTACATTGTAGGACTAGTGTGTACACCAATATTCTCTGAGAACATATAAATTTATACATGTGTATTTCTGCGTATTTCAGTTTTTTAGTGTTTATAATAACTGGTGTAGTCCTACTATTGTCAAAAGTCATTCAGGTCATCCATGTGCTCAACACTGAATTATTTCAGCAATGAATTTGTTTTGAAAACCTAATTCAACTTACCAATAAATAGAAGTTATTCCCATTATCTTGATCCTCATACATCCATATTCAATTTTTATGTCTTTATTTACTCACTTTAGAACTACATTCAGCAAAATAAAGTACATGGACATTTTTTGATGATATCAACTTAAAAAGGGATATCCTGTACAATCTGTGCTGAATGTTATGTGCTGTGATGTCACACAAAAGCTATGCTTATAGATAAATAAAGTTTTACTATCCCATATTGTGATGATTATACTCAACATGCTCTTTTCTTAATCTATTTTAGTAACTGACCACCATTGCGAAAGTCTGGAGCTATTGATAATGTTTGACTGGAAGTTTCTTGATGACAAACTAAAATTCAGATCAATCAGTAATTAAAACTTATTACACTTTGGTTAAACAAACTTTGTATTAGATTTTAAAGCAACAATTTATATTTCTTTTGCTAAAATGTGCATACATGTACATGTCCTGTATGACTTTTATTATAAATACAGCTAAGAGGCTCTAAGAGCAGAACTGAGAATACTAAAAAGGCACCAAAAAGTGCAAACAATGAATGACAAGTTCAAATTGTTGCTTTTTAATTAATTCTTCAAAAAAATATGCTTAATAGATTTATGACAGTATATGCATTATTACAATTTATGTCATTATGAATGCTTTTTAACTACTGTGCTGCTGTAGAGATTGACAAAATAAAAAAATGTATGCATTAAAAACAAGTTAATACTATAGTCAGAACTATCACTACTTGAAAAGGCTGTTGATGACAAAGAACCTACCTGACTTTTGTGGGAAGTTGTCATAAATCAGTCAAAATAAAGAATCCGAAACATCTCTGTAAAACTTAGTTTACAGTTTTGTCTTTTCTAGTGAGCAGGATATAACTGAAAACTGAAAGTAACATTTTGTCGAACTGAGCAGTTAAGTTATGTTGACCATAGTTTGATTGCACAACTCCTAAAAGATAAAATGTCTGAAGAAAATCATTTCAATCCCATAAGCATACATGCCATAACAGAGTGTGTTGACAAACTTTACAACTCTGAGGATAAAGGAATAGGTAGCACTGGGTCATAGATTAAGAAACTTTCCAATCAGGTACAAACAAAATTGTTTCTAGTCAGCCATCCATTTCTCTGTTTCTCATTGTTGATCCTAGCACTCCCCCTCCCACAGTAAACAAAAGAAAACTAAATAAAATCTTGCATTCGTTATATATAATCTTAAAAATCTCAACCTGCCTACCCTAATTGTAAAATCAGTGCAATGGGAAACACACATTTTTTGCTGCTTCATATATAGCTCCATACACAATCCACTATGTGTATAATTCTAACACACACACACACATATATATATATGCACACACACATACACACCATATTTACTGCATGTTTTTGGATGGTAAAATATAATTACTTTTTTGTTGTCTGAATACATATTAAATTCTTTAATTTGGTGTCTGAAAACAAACACCTGAAAATAAAATTTTGCCCCCCCCCGTATCCATGACGAAGTTAGTTATATAGCTCACATGACCCTTTTTATGTATTTTCACAAATACGAGGAAAACAACTGACCTTTCAATGCTTCTCACAAATTCCACAACATAGCATTGCCTCATTCGTTTCTGACCTATATAATTGCATTTTAAAGTTAAATCTTAATTAACATATTACATAGGCTTTGCTTTCTATGAATTACATATTTGTCTGTATAAATTTGCTGGATGATTTACGAAAACAGACAATGTGATAAACTGGTACTTCCCAGACAAAGCAATGTGCAACATTTTTTTCCCCCATTACCGGTACACATAGCGTTTGAAACTACTAATTTTATGATGAAATAGTGTACAAGAGGCAGTTAAATATCAAAATCACCGATTTTATTCTTAAAATACAAACTGCTGTATATGCATATAAATGTTAAAGTTTTGAAACACAAGTATGTATGTTTTCATTGTCAAAGGATAACCTGCACAAATCAGGTAGTGAGTGATAGGAGCCCAGTTGCTGATTTTGGAAATGGTCTGTAGTCAGTCAGTTATCAAAATACATGCCTGTAAATGTGCAAGAGTTTATTTGTCAGAAACTGATATCAAAACTAGACCTAGCTATTGAGGGCATGAAGAATACTTTTAGCTGCAGCAGGATACCAGAATAAACCTGTCTAAGGCAAGGTGCATCTCAAAACTTATTTGTCAGTATAACTCTGAAAATAAACACAGGGGAAGTTATTTTCACCTTCCTAACAGAAGGTGATGTTTACATATTTTAGGCAACTTATTGCCCACTTTGCTTGGTGGCATGACACCTGGTATATATATATATATATATATATATATATATATATATATATATATATATATATATATATATATATATATAAAACAGTTTAAGACTTGATACTTGTTCTAATTCATTTGCTTTTGTACTATTTCAGGTGTAGGCTTCACATTTGATGTTAAACAGAACAATTCTTATAGTACAGAAATTGATTACAAAAAATCCATTGCATCACTGCAGGCCTTTGGCTTCAGAGGTGCTGACCTGTCAGCTGAGACAGAGAGACCTACCATGCTGGACCTCCTTCTGTGTTTATAAATGGTACAGTAGCGTATTCCTTTTGTCCAGGATAGAAATAAAGTACTTTAGAGGCATACTGTTCAATGTGGACAGTAAGCTCATGTGGAAAAGCATATACCAAAACTCTGGACAAATCGGCCATCAGGTTTTCTTTGTTGCAAAAGTTAATGTTCAAAAGAAAAATATATAGAAAAATAAGATGATTATTTGGTTCTCAATAAAGTGATGATGGTAAACATACTATTTAATGAGCTTATATGGTGACATTGCCGCAGTAGCATGGTTAATTGCAAATTATATGGAACTGATCGGCAGTGATGAATGCACTTAGGTTTAAAAGCTGAGAAAAATTTATTCATTTTTTTGGTTACATTATTTTTTAGAACATTTGAACAGTTGTCATATTTAATTCTATATATAAAAGGTAAGATAACAAATTGAAATGGTCTTTGCTAGCTGTCACAATGGTTAACACTGTTTTCCTTAAAAAAATACAGATGTTACGTATAATTAAACTGCTTGTGTTAGTTTTAAATTCTTGTTTTTATTTTTGTTTCATTGCATTTTATTGTAATGATTAATTTCACAGAATTCGATATTAGTTCCAGTAAATTCTGTTTGTATAGAACATAAAAGGTATTACTTTATCATTATTTTTAGTTGACCTTGGTTCGCAAACTTGTAAACACTAAGTGGTAATGATTGTCTGTTTCCAGGGTCATTTTTCGGTCCATGTGTAAACAGTTTCTTTTTATTTTGTTTCTTTAATTTTTCATATCTAGCTTGAGAGTCTTATCTTTTAAATAGGGCTAGTCTAAGCTACCTGACAAAAGACTTGTATTGCGATGTTTAAGTTGAAAATTGTGTAGTTTGTAACGTGAAATCCATGTGATCTAAAATCAGGCTTAAAACATCTATTTGGAATTAAATTAGTTTAATCATAAAAAATACCTTAGGGAGCTCAGCAGTAGTTTCTGTTGTTGCCAATTTTGAGTTATTTGTTATTTAAGAATAATTTATATTCTCTGGAAAATAAGTACTTCATCAAAGCTTTGGACAAAGACATTCAGCAGAAATTATTTGGAATTCCAAAGCTGGAATATTTTTCTTGATTCACAAAATTTAATGAGGAATTGTTGCTATTAGTATAACTACCTCATCTGACATCATCACTTCCATATTGGAACTTCATCAAGATTTGAACTCGGATTTAGTTAGAACTGTTTACTGATAGGACTTCTATTTTTCAATTCTATGATTAATATTTGGATAATTTTCACAAACTGTAAGTCCTATTTTCTATTTCTACTTTTTTCTAGGGAAATAAAATTTTTTTTGTTAAAATTTACAAAGCTTGTTGACTTCACTATTTTCTTTTTTTTACATTTGTATGAATCCACATGTAACAATAGGTAAATTGATATATATATATATAGGTAAGAAGCATATTTTGAACACCACATTGCTAGATCAACTTGTTAACACCTAATTATTGAAGTAATTGCATTTAACTCTGAACTTTTTTCTAACAATTTGTGAAAAGTCTTTTTCTTTACAAACAAAATGTGTGTGTTACAACAGCTGAAACAAATGTTCTTGCTATATTTTGTTTGCTTTGATGATGTTTTTGTCTCACCTAAAATGGCTTGTTGGTAGCTTTCCATAGTCCACCAGTTCCTCTCTATGGTTCTTTCTCTGCCAAATAATCTGGCTGCAACGAAAAGTCTATCATGTGCTGAAAAATGGAATTAAACCCACAACAGCAACATAAACCATTTTGGATGTTTTGAGAGGTAACTAATAGAGGCAGTGTCTCTGTGATTAGCATGCTGGATTTGTGACTCAAAGCCTACCATTGGATTAGCCTGGGTCAGCTTACATGATTTGGCTGTGAGGAAGACAGTTTACTTTAATTGCCATTGACACTAGATATGATTATACTTATGTTGCTGTGTAGTAAAATATGTATTCAATTGAAACTTAGGTGTAATGTTACTGCATTCTTGTAATTTGTATCCTGACATTCTGGGATTCCTATTCTTGCCTGTAATTGTTGCATCTGCAGTGTCAGTAATAACATCATGTGTTAAAACTTTTGAAAGTCATACATCTTTGATATCAGTTGTATTCAACTGAAAATTTCTTTTAATGGAACTACATGTATATGTAGAAATCTTATACTATGGTATGCCAGTTTTCTGTCATACTGTTAAAGCTGAAAACTATCATAAGACCATTCACATCTGGTTCAGCTGCTGTGTTGTATCCTTTGGCAAAACACTTTATTCCATTTGCCTCAGCATTAGTAATATATGTGTGTCCCAGTGCCGTAAATAACCAATCCAAACCAAAACACCATTCACATACAGAACACATTGCTTTCCAATAAACCTTATATAAATTATTGAATTTTATGTACATCATTGAATTTTGATAACAATTTGTTTTTTTTGTATTTAACAGGTCTATTGTAAATGATCAGTTTGGACTCTCTCACTTCAACTGGGAGGTAGATGGTGTCAACTACCACATTCTGCGAACTGGTTGCTTCCCATATATTAAGTATCACTGTTCTCGGAGGCCATATCAGGACCTCACAACAGAAAACACTTTCTTCACTGTGCTGAAGATCATCAATGTTGGTTAGTTTTATATCGGAAAATTTCATTGTAAGAATTTTAGATTTAAGTAATTTGGCTATGATTAATAAATCTTGTATATTTTGGTCTGTCACAAACTTGATAAAAGCATGAGGCCATTTGTGTGTGCATTTTGGCAGCCAAATATGTGTGCATTTTGGTAGCCAAATATGTGTGCATTTTGGCAGCCATTTGTGTTTGCATTTTGGCAACTATTTGCATGTGCATTTTGGCAGCCACTTGTGTGTACACTTGGTAGCCATTTATGTGTGCTTTTTGGAAGCCTTTTATGTGTGCATTTCAGAAGCCATTTGTGTGTACATTTTGGCATGCATTTGTGTATGCTTTTTGGAAGCCATATATGTGTGCATTTCAGGAGCCATTGCATGTACATTTTGGTAGCCATTTGTGTGTGCTTTTTGGAAGCCATATATGTGTGCATTTCAGGAGCCATTTGCATGTACATTTTGGCAGTCATTTGCATGTACATTTTGGCAGCCATTTGCATGTACATTTTGGCAGTCATTTGCATGTACATTTTGGCAGCCATTTGTGTGTGCTTTTTGGAAGCCATATATGTGTGCATTTCAGGAGATATTGCATGTACATTTTGGCAGCCATTTGTGTGAGCTTTTTGGAAGCCATATATGTGTGCATTTCAGGAGCCATTTGCGTGTACATTCTGGCAGCCATTTGTGTGTGCTTTTTGGAAGCCCTATATGTGTGCATTTCAGGAGCCATTTGCATGTACATTTTGGCATCCATTTATGTGTGCTTTTTGGAAGCCATATATGTGTGCATTTCAGGAGCCATTTGCATGTACATTTTGGCAGCCATTTGCATGTACATTTTGGCAGCCATTTGCATGTACATTTTGGCAGCCATTTGCATGTACATTTTGGCAGCCATTTATGTTTGCTTTTTGGAAGCCATATATGTGTGCATTTCAGGAGCCATTTGCTTGTACATTCTGGCAGCCATTTGTGTGTGCTTTTTGGAAGCCATATATGTGTGCATTTCAGGAGCCATTTGCATGTACATTTTGGCAGCCATTTGTGTGTGCTTTTTGGAAGCCATATATGTGTGCATTTCAGGAGCCATTTGCATGTACATTCTGGCAGCCATTTGTGTGTGCTTTTTGGAAGCCATATATGTGTGCATTTCAGGAGCCATTTGCATGTACATTTTGGCAGCCATTTGCATGTACATTTTGGCAGCCATTTATGTTTGCTTTTTGGAAGCCATATATGTGTGCATTTCAGGAGCCATTTGCAGGTACATTTTGGCGGCCATTATGTGCCATCAAGATTAAGCACACTTAAAAATGTTTTTATGATTAAGTAACATGGTAAGTTTTTCAAGTATAGTTGTCAATACAGTCATGTTATTTTGTATGCAGATAAATCTTGATGTCTATTGCACCACTTTCACGGAAGCTTAGTGTTTTCCACATGGAGTCATGGTCAGCATTTTTGTGTGTGGGGGGGATGGGTAGTGTAAGGTGCTCACCTTTACAGAGCACTTACAAATCTTACCTCTGTCCACATGAGTTCAAGTTTCAGTTCAACCAGTGTATTTGTAAAGCTTGCCAGTTTTATCCTATATGTTGATTGTTCTTCCTTCACCAGATACAATGGACACAATATAAAGAGTATAATGTGCTGAAAACTTGTGTTAAGACTCCACATAAAAAACCCAAACCAAATTGATTTATTGAGAAAAATGTATTTCATTTCTTTCTATTTCCCTGTATTTGTTCATCAGTTCATTATACGATCTCCATATAATTTTCAGGTTAGGTCAGATAATTTAAATTGCGCAGGTTTTTGTTTCTCGACTAGTTTGTAAATGATTAGTGTCAAAGACCTTTAAACACATTTATTTAAGTCTCAACAAATAGTTCAACACAAAATTTTGTTTTACTTTCAGTTCACTATTTTTCATGTCATACCAACTTTTTGTGCAATGCATGACTTCCATAAACACCAAATTTGAAGATCCAACCAGTCAAGAATGATTCTTCTTTGGAAACAGTAGGATCCCTTGCATATTCCAGTTTTGAAAACCAATAAAATATCATTTTTCTATAAACTGAAAATGATACCAGTGCTTTATCTGGAGTGTACAATCGCATGAATCCAGTAGAAAATTACACAGAAGACATTTTGGTGACCCCTTCACATCTAGTTTTTCCATGTTACATCAGTGTTTGTGTGATGAAGTTAAAGATTATAAGCATGCCATGTAGTTAATAGCAGTTTATTAAGAGGAATTGTGTTTTCAAGCATTCCAGTGATGTTGAGTAGATTGGTTCCATAAATGTATAATATATCATTCATCAGTGAAGTTGTTGTTTTTTTTTCATTAATTAGGGTATAGGGTTTGAACTGCTCATTTCTTCATGCAACCAAGAACAGCAAAATTTATTCTTTCTTTATAAATAACCAAAACGAGGAGTCAAGCTGAACTGTAGAAGACATGAATATTCTGTGTTACTCATCTAATCTCACAATTGATCGTATTTTGTCAGCATTATTGTTGTTGTTATAGGGTTTAATGCCATTTTTCAGCACAAGATAGGCTATACATGGTGGCCAGTAATAATGGTGGAGGAAAAACCCTGGAAAACCCTGGGAAGAACCACCGACCCACGAGAAGCTACTGGCAGGCTTTCTCACTTCACCCACGTTAGCTGAATCTGAACTCGAACTCGCACAAACAGAGGTATCAGGCTTGACTGCATATTTCTTCGTGCAACCAAGAACAGCAAAATTTATTCTTTCTTTATAAATAACCATGACGAGGAGTCAAGCTGAAATGTAAAAGATATTAATATTCTGTGTTGCTCATCTAATCTCACAATTGATGGTATTTTGTCAGTATTGCAAATAAGATGGAAGTCATGGATATTAAAGACAATAAACTGATGTTAGTGCACAAAATGTCAGCTGAAAATACATTGATTAAAAGTGCACTATACATAACCTTTTACTATTTGAACAGTAATGTAAAATTTGTGATGTTTAATCGTGACAGTGAGTAAAAAGGGGATAAATGAAGACTACTGTACATTATATAGCCAGTTATATGTCAACTCCAGATGCAAACAAAATAAACCCTGATGTAGCTGACTGTAGCCCCTATTGTACTGATTACTCCTAAGAAAATGCATAAACCCCAATTTGCATTATCTGGGAGATTTGTGTATTTTGGACTTTACTATTATTGAATATATAGAATACAGGTTTTCATTTAAATTAACCAGTCATGTGTGAAAAGAGTGTAACAATGTAAATAGGATTCCTGTCATTTAGGTTGACCCCTGTTGTGTGTGAAAGAAGTGTAACAATGTAAATAGGATTCCTCATATCATTTAGATTGACCACAGTTGTGTGTGAAAGGAGTGTAACAATGTAAATAGGATTCCTCTGTCATTTAGATTGACCACAGTCATGTGTGAAAGGAGTGTAACAATGTAAATAGAATTCCTCATGTCATTTAGATTGACCACAGAACTTGTGTGAAAGGAGTGTTACAATGTAAATAGGATTCCTCATGTCATTTAGATTGACCACAGAACTTGTGTGAAAGGAGTGTAACAACATAAATAGGATTCAAGTGATTTGGTTATGCGTAATATTTAAATTGTCAGCAAAGCAGAAGTGAAACATTTATTCAAGTAGAAATAAACATCCATTGTTGTACTCAGTTTTAAATATTTATGTGTTGTATGTTTATTATAATAGATTGTTTTCTCCACAACTGTCTGTGTTTTGGATCTTTGACTCCCATTTTTGACATGGCTGGGTCATGTGTTTCCAGAATTGGAATTGTAGATACAAATATTAATGCATACAAAAATAAATGCATTCACTGCATTTTGATTAAAAAATATACAGCTTATCCATCCATGCACTTATACAGAATGCATCTTGTATTTTTGATAATAATGTTTATATCTAATGCCATGCACACACTACTGTATCTGTTTATTCTGTATTACATTGGATTGCTTACAAATCTGATTTGGATCATTTGTGAATCATTGCATACACATGGCAGTTGTATAAACAAGCAGCATGATTCACAGGTCTGGTATGATAGCAGTTTTGTTTCATTATGAAGGGATAAATGATTCTTTAATAATTAAAGCGGTAAACCTTTCATCACAAAAAAGATTTGATTTTATAGATGGCGTTTTAGTTGTTTCCACTTTGCAGATAGTATTTGAGTTATCTCCCCTTTGGCAACAATTCGTTTGTTTTTTTTAGCTCCAATGTGCCTTTGGAATTTAAAGACTCTGAAATTGATAAGTTTTCAGTTTTTTTTATCATTTTCAGGTATTCCTACCTTGGCTTATGGAATAGGATCATGGATGTTAATAAAATTCGAAGAGGAAGTGAAGACATCTAAAGGAACAGTAAAAGTCTACTTTTTAAACAAGGAGGATAGAAATGCACAGTATTAAATCATTTCTTACAAAGCAGAGTACTTTCCTTTATGAGAGGCCCAAATCTTGCACAATTTGACGCTTAAGATTTCTGATACGGGAATACATTGTGAATGTTAAAAACAAGTTTTACATTTATGTTATTTTAGAAGTGGAAAAAATAAAGTAAAAATATTTGTATTTGTGTCTGAACAACTCAAATAATTATTTTCATTTTTATTTATGTTATGTTGTGCTATTATTATTTGAGGGAGAATACCTCAAATTTATTAAGTTAATAATCATATTCTGTGAGGGCATTTGGCATCGTTGTGTTCAACCTTAACTGCATTTTATATTTTATGGTAAAGTTTTAGATCTATTTGGTAATAATTTTGAAAGATATGCCTTAGTTTATGATTTTGTTGAATATTTCTAAAGTTTCATACTTTGTAAATTTTCATGTATCTTAAGGTGCAGCATTTTTCATTATTGATTTTGAATTTTTAAATTATGTTTTTTTTCTATATTTTAAACAGAGAATTTATTTATAAGGAATAAATGTGACATTTACTGGATCAGAAAAAATGGCACCCCAGAGTTATGAGCTGACTGGAACGTCAGTGGTATTTCTGTTCTTTTTCTTGATAATAATGTTAATTTGTACAGTAAATACAATAATCAGTGCTTTAAAATGGTTTGCTGGACTTTATGAAAAGACCAGTAATGAAGAATCAGATAATTTATCAGTGAGAAGAGATGTAGGTGACATTATGACTGGGAATGCAGACTTGAAAGCATCACAGGAACTAAATCACAGTGAAACTAAGCCTGTACAATCAGAGAGCAAGAAAAGGATATGAAATAAAGGCATATAATATTGGATTTTGTGCAATTTTTTTTAATTGTCTCACTAATTTAAGCATGGTGAGGTATAGTCAATTTTCTGCTGTCATCATCAGCTTCCACAATAATTTGTATTAAAGTATATTCAGTGTTATTTGCTGCATTAAAATGTTAAAGGTTATGTTGTGATTTGCTAGGAGTTCTTTTCTTGCCTGTCACAGCTATGATATGCTAGGAATTCATGTTTTGCCTGTCACATTTGTGATATGCTAAAAGTTCATGTCTTGCCTATCGTAACTATGATATGCTAGGAGTTCATGTCTTGCCTGTTACAGCTGTGATATGCTAGGAATTCATGTTTTGCCTGTCACATTTGTGATATACTAAAAGTTCATGACTTGCCTATTGTAACTATGATATGCTAGGAGTTCATGTCTTGCCTTCCACAGCTGTGATAAGCTAGGAGTTCATGTCTTGCCTGCCACAACTGTGATATGCTAGGAGTTCATGTCTTGCCTGTCACAGCTCAGATATGCTAGGAGTTCATGTCTTGCCTGTCACAGCTGTGATATGCTAGGAGTTCATGTCTTGCCTGTCACAGCTGTGATATGCTAGGAGTTCATGTCTTGCCTGTCACAGCTCAGATATGCTAGGAGTTCATGTCTTGCCTGTCACAGCTGTGATATGCTAGGAGTTCATGTCTTGCCTGTCACAGCTGTGATATGCTAGGAGTTCATGTCTTGCCTGTCACAGCTCTGATATGCTAGGAGTTCATGTATTGCCTGTCACAGCTGTGATATGCTAGGAGTTCATGTATTGCCTGTCACAGCTGTGATATGCTAGGAGTTCATGTATTGCCTGTCACAGCTGTGATATGCTAGGAGTTCATGTCTTGCCTGTCACAGCTCAGATATGCTAGGAGTTCATGTCTTGCCTGTCACAGCTGTGATATGCTAGGAGTTCATGTCTTGCCTGTCACAGCTGCTTAATCATATTTAATATTGTTTAATGTTTTGAGTTAAAGTGTTTTGGAAAGTCATATCTCTTCTACATTAGTGGTTGCATTCGTTTGAAATTTTGATATATTCCTTGGAAATAACATTTATACACTTCTATTTCCTGTCTTGCCTATCTCACTGCTTCATCAGTCATCATTGCAAATAATTTTGCAAAGTTATGTGTTAAAGATTTCAGAAGTCCTGTATCTTCTACATTTGATGTGCATTCATCTAAAACTTTGGCATATTGTTAGAATGCTGTAAGGTTTATATACTGACATGAAAAAATTTCCTCTCTCTTACATTCTGAAGCAGAAAGCATGTTTCATGATTGTAAACAAGCTTAACAATTTGTGGGAAACACTTGTGAAGTCACATATCTTGATCATGAGTAGCTGTGTTCAACTAAAATTGTGGGATAGTAAGTTTATATATGAGACCTCTTCTACTTGAGCATCATGATCAACAGTGTTTTATGTTTTGTGTTAAAAGTTTGAGTCACATATCTTAGTATCAAGTGCTGTATCCAACTCATGAATAGGAGAAGGATATGATGATAGGTGTAAAGGTAAGATACTGATATGTGGCAGTCTTGTCTGTTTCACCTGCTCTAGCACCATGGTTTAGAAATGTTAAAGAATTTGTATTCAAGTTGATGAAAGATACAGAGGTTATATTTACAATCGTTTATTTTGAAGTCACATGGTCTTTATGAACATTGCAATTTCTTTCTTCAAATTTCCTATGTTAAAATCACATATTAAATTGTCATATGGTTCCCACAATTGTCAGCAGCAGGGTGTTTCCCAACCAGATAGTGGTTTCGTATTGCTGTAGGAATTTGCTTAGTGTGTTGACCTTGAAGTGTAGACATATCATGCTTATTCACCATACTTCACTTCAGTCTCTCATTTAACTGTTTATTGGCTAAACTCTCCATTGTTATTTTAAGAGTTTTAAGAAAACCACAGTAAAGCTTAGAAATTCATTGTTGGGTTAAGTACACATGTTAAGTTGTCATTCTTATAACCCCCCCATGTTTTACTGTTGAGTCATCTCTCTATTTACTGTTAATTGAGTCTTCTCTCCAATTTTAGTTATAAGAAAACCACAGTAATGCTTAGAATTTCATTGTTGTGGTATGTTCTTGTGATACGTTGTCATTAAGCCCTCCCCCCCAATGTTAGTTGCATGTGTGCTCACAGAAGACTGTACTTTATATAATATTAATTAGAAAAAATTAATAGAAAACTAATTTTCTCCTGAATTTGCTTTAGTTGTCAGAATGTCAGGAAAGTTTCTATCAGTGCGTACTGCATGATGATATTTTCTAGATCAAGTCGATGTTAAAACATTCTTTTTTTCTTTATAATAAGTGAACAAACCTACTGAAGCCTGCATGACTTCAAAATTGATTGTGATATAAGAAAAGTGAACAAATAGTCAAAATTTAAATCTTTATAAAATCCATGCTTGAGATTAAAATGTTTACAGACATTGAAGCATGAGGTTACTCTAATCCAAGAATAATGGACCATGCAAATCACTATTTCATTAAATATATTCTGTTTAAACTTTTTAAGGAGTGATATCCAAATTCTACAAGAACATAACATGAAAACAAGTACATATTTGATGCTAAATACATGAAGGAAAAGTAATTCAAAGTCAATGGTATTGCAGTTGCTTGAACCAAGGTACCATGTCATGCTGAGTTGATATATTTTATGTTTAACCTAGGTCTGTTACTTTTTAGACAATCAACTCCAGATGTATTACACAAGCAACTGAGTTGGCAACCTACTTATGTTATTAATATTAATGGTGTAATACATAAAAAATTGGTGAATGAAACCCATTTTCCAGCAGACGTTTTTAATGATACATTGTAAGGAAAATAATTTTAAATAGAAAATTATGCCATTTGCCTGAATAATTTTGTTTCCCTAATATTGAACTAAAAGCAGTAATGAAAATTTTAAGGATACAGACTGAAGATTTATTTAGGAATAAAATTAATCAAAGTTATTGTAACAAGAACTAAGACAACTATGAAAATGACAACAACAGCAATAAAAACAATAATAATAATGATGATATTTGATGTACAATATTTGTTTCAAAAAACAAAGTTTGATAGTTGAACCTCTAGAATCAACTGTGTTGAAAGGCCAGTTTGTCCTTTTCCCATAGATGACTGTTTAAGGCAGGCATAACTGTCATAACTTTTTCCATTTGTAGCTAATATGTATAAGGAGTAAAAACTGATAATCAGGTTTTAATGTAGTGTTCATTTATTATGAGTGCCAGTAATGTTTTGCATATTATCAAAATATATATTTCCAAAGAGCATTTCTTTATTTTAAATGTTTATGGACATATTTTGTGAGGAGTTTTTCCTAACCATAGAAATATATATATATATATATATATATATATATATATATATATATATATATATATATATATATATATATATATATATATATATATATATATATGACTATTGATTATTTCTGTTGATTATCATAAATCTTACTGTGTACCTTTTTGTTATCACACACTGATAATGGGTGATAAGTTTTGTATTTTTTTATACATGTATAATACAGCCAATATATGTATACTACAGCTATTACATGTATAATACAGCCATTATATGTATACTACAGCTATTACATGTATAATTCAGCCATTATATGTATACTACAGCCATTACATGTACAGTATTCATTATATGTATACTACAGGCATTATATGTACAATACAGCCATTACATGTAAACTACAGCCATTACATGTATACTACAGCCATTAACATGTACACTACAGCCATTACATGTATACTACAGCCATTAATGTACACTACAGCCATTACATGTACCTTACAGCCATTACATCATCAGAAGAATGTTATATTTTCTTTCAGTCAGTACTTTATTTCATGATAACCAAATGCATGTAAATACCTAAAAATTAAATTCAAAGCTTCAGTGTTACTAAATCACAATCACTTGAAAGAACAAATAGAGTACACATGCAATATCAACACTTGAAAGTACAAAAAAAGAGTACACATGCAATATTAATACTTGAAAGTACAAATAGAGTACACAGCTAATATTAACACTTGAAAGTATAAATAGTAGAATACACATTCATTGTCAACACTTGAAAGTATAAATAGTAGAATACACATTCATTGTCAATACTTGAAAGTATAAATAGTAGAATACACATTCATTGTCAACACTTGAAAGTATAAATAGTAGAATACACATTCATTGTCAATACTTGAAAGTATAAATAGTAGAATACACATTCATTGTCAATACTTGAAAGTATAAATAGTTGAATACACATTCATTGTCAACACTTGAAAGTATAAATAGTAGAATACACATTCATTGTCAACACTTGAAAGTATAAATAGTAGAATACACATTCATTGTGAACACTTGAAAGTATAAATAGTAGAATACACATTCATTGTCAACACTTGAAAGTATAAATAGTAGAATACACATTCATTGTGAACACTTGAAAGTATAAATAGTAGAATACACATTCATTGTCAACACTTGAAAGTATAAATAGTAGAATACACATTCATTGTTAACACTTGAAAGTATAAATAGTAGAATACACATTCATTGTCAACACTTGAAAGTATAAATAGTAGAATACACATTCATTGTCAACACTTGAAAGTATAAATAGTAGAATACACATTCATTGTCAACACTTGAAAGTATAAATAGTAGAATACACATTCATTGTCAACACTTGAAAGTATAAATAGCAGAGTACACATCATTATCAACACTTAAAAATATAAATAGTAGAGTGCACTTCCATTATCATCACAAATAGTACAAATAGTAGAGTACACATCCAATATTAAGGCTTGAAAGTACAAATAGTAGAGTACACATCCATTGTCAACACTTGAAAGTACAAATAGTAGAGTACACATCCATTGTCTACACTTGAAAGTACAAATAGAGTACACATCCATTGTCAACACTTGAAAGTACAAATTGTATTATTATTATTCCTGAGTGACATATCTTGATGAATAAGCTGCATCATGCTGTAAGAATTATTACACCAGTTTGACAAAAAAAAGCTTTGTAATTCAGGCTTACTATGATTGGCAGTTTTCTTGTTTTATTTTATAAAGAAAGCTAATGATTTCAACTAGTACAGATTTTGAAAGATATGTAAATACTCCAAATACAATTATTTTAAAGATGTAATGACACCTTATCATTTCCTATATATTTCATTGTAATTATTCTTATATTCATAATCACAATTTGTAGAGCTTTGTGGAAATAATTGCCCATGATCCTTTTTCAGTCCAAGAAATGGGTAATTTTACTAGCAAAACTAAAACAATGCTAATGGAATGCAGAATGAATGAACACAAAATGAATGCATTTTAAGAAAATGAAACATGTAGAATGCAGAAGGATAAATGATAATAAATAAATCAAATATAAATACATTCATAATAAATTTGCATGGTTGAAAGTCATTACACATGATAATCCAGAATATGATTCTTTACACTGACAATTTTTAACTGCTTACAAGCTGTGACATCATTCATTCAGACACATGGCAACTACTTTTGGTTTAAGACAACTTATGCAAGTAGTAGTTTTCTCTTTTTAACAATCTTGAAAACAAAACCCAACATTATTAAGTCATTTGCCATTTAATTCAAACTGAATGAGAAAAATGAATGGGAGCAATGAATGGAAGTGATCAATGCAAAAAATCAAAATTTTGAGATTGTAAATTAATATTTTGAGATTACAGCCGTAATGCAAGCATAATTGGAATGGAAATGGAATGCAAACATAATGAACTCTGAATTCATTTTATATGCATATTTTGTATCAATGCAAACAAAATCTTGGTTTCTGGAAACATTACCCAATTTCAAAGTCTGCATTTGTTCTTTATTCTTTTAGTTTAATTAGTTTGAAAATATTCTTTTTGAACAAAATAAAATTATTTGACATTTTACCAGCTATTGATCATAACAATGTTTTGTGTCTGTTAAATTTGCTATTACCTGATGGAATATGTATTTTTTGTATAAGGATCTTTATTAGGGTCTGATGATATTGACATGTGATCAAAATAAAATGTCTGCAAGAAACGCATGGTTAAGACAAACTATACTCCATCATATATGGCACAGAATGGAGTCTTGTCAGGACTGATTATTCAAGTTAAAAATCAGGCAAACAAGTCAAAATACAACTAACATGAAATTTATTTCATCTTTCATATCCATAAAAATCATATTTTGTGTGTGTTATGTACCATTCACCATCAGCTACCATATACTATTTTCATCTCAAGAAAGGGGCACCGCGTGGCCGAGTGGTCTAAAGCGCTGTCCATTATGGATCACTGCCATCTCACCTCTGTCTGCGTGAGTTCGAGTCTAGGATTCGGCGAATGTGGATATGTGAGAAAGCTTGCCAGTAGCTTCTCTTGGGTCGGTGGTTCTTTCCGGTGATTTTCCGGTTTCTTCCTCCACCATTGATACTGGCTGCCATGATAGCCTATCGTGTGCTGAAAAATGATGCAGAGCCCAACAACAACAACAACAACATCTCAAGAAATACTAAACAGAATTGGACCATATTTGACAGAAGTATTTTGGTATGAAGGCCTTGAAGTTCATATTTGTACAGATGATACTGTTTCCCCATCAGATGTGGAAACCATTACTGACATGGAAACACTGAAACTTTAAATGATTTTTCAAAGCCCCATGCAGATTTAGATCCAATTTGACAGAAATGATGCCAATCGGCCATTACAAATATGGTCACCATTACATCTGAATAATGTTTATACGAGTTTTTCTCAAAACCTGTTGAACAGAATTTGATTAAATTTAACAGTAATATTTCATGATTGCCTTCAAAATTCTACAAATTTCTGTCCACTGTCAAATCTGGCAGTTAATAAAAATGGAAAAATCCTAAAATTACTTTTTGCCACATACTGCTGAACAGTTTGTCAAAATTTGATTGAAAATATTGCAATGTCCTGTATGGTTTAAAGCACTTGCATTTACCGATCATTGTCTTCTCACCTCTGTCCATGTGGGTTTGATTTTTGGGCTTGGTAAATGTCGGTATAATGGGTATGTGTCGTTTAATTTTCACACTGGTTGACTGAAGCAGTTGTAGTTATTCTTTTGTTATGATACCAATATCTTGGAACCTATTTCATCTTAAGTTAGAACATTGGTAAGTGGATGTGTGTCAAGGACTCATCCAGACTGAAACCTGGCCATTGTGACCTAACTTTCTTCCAGGATCGGCACTTGTTTGTTCTCTACATCTTCAATATCTTTGAGCATATTGCATGTACACATATGACCATTGGTCACTAGTACCTCACAGGGAGTAAATCAACTTTTTTAAAACTAGGTCAGTGTGATCTTGTTTCATTGCTTCAGTGACATGCATTTACAGTTATTCATTTATTTCACTCTCAGTATTCATGACCTAATTTCACCAGTCTTTTGTTTTCTTTTTTATCACATGATCAGTGAAGCTCTTTAAATTTTAATAGGAAATATGTATGATTTGTGTATCAGAATATCTGAATTGTTTTTAGTGTTGTTGGTTTAAAAAAATTCAATTGTTCTTTTGCCCTATATTTCAAATCAAAACTTAAAGTAAATACTATCTCCACTTTGTTTTATAATGAACATATTAATTATGTTTTATTGCATATATGATGTGCTAGATGTTATGATGTGCTAGGTGGTTTTTTGTTTTCATTTATGACTTCATTTTGTATGAAGTAATATACATATTTATAGTGAATGTGCATTAGAATATGTAATATATACTCAGTTGTAAAGAATCAATGTATATTGATTAATATATTTTTAATGTGTACCTTATGACCATTAATCATCATGAAAAACTTCAAATTAAATACATAGATTTGTAGATTTGTTTTTCATTTCTTGATCCTTTGTAGTCCTTTTTGCACTTTTGATGGATAAGAAAGTAAAACTCAAAACCTCACATCACCCCATCTATGTATCAATTTTGCATTGACTATGAGATGTTAATCAAACATTTATGATATCTGTATCTTAAATAGCATTACATCTGAAATCTCTGCAATAATGATTTAAATTTTGTAAAATTGTATCTTTATTAATTGGACAGTTAAGGTGGGTTATTTTCAATGTCCTATCGACAAGTTCATGTGGTGATTTTGCGAGTCTATGAAATAAATATGGCTTGGTAAAAATGTTTGCAGGGTTTCTGAGGAACTATTTATAGATAAAGATTATTTTATCAAAAGCTTAATATGCCCATCTTAAGACATAAGAGATTATAATAAAAAGACATAATCAGCCTGTCTTAAGACATGCTTTATAATGATAGGACATAATCCACCTGTCTTAAGATGTAAGGTTTTATAATAATAGGATGTAATCCAGCTGTCTTAAGACATGCTTTAAAATAATAGGATATAATCAACCTGTCTAAAGACAGGCTTTAAAATAATGGGACATAATCCACTTGTCGTAAGACTTAAGGCTTTATAATAATAGGACTATGATAATAAGACATAATCCACCTGTCTTAAGACAGGCTTTTTAATAATGGGAGATAATCCACCTGTCTTAAGACAGGCTTTATAATAATATGATTTAATCCACCTGTCTTAGGACATGCTTTATAATAATAGGGCATAATCCATCTGTCTTAAGACAGGCTTTATAATTATAGGACATAGTCCACCTGTCTTAAGATAGACTTTATAATTGTAGGATTTAATCCACCTGTCTTAAAACTCAAGTCTTTATGATAATAGAACATAATCCACCTCTCTTAAGACAGGCTTTAAAATAATAGAACATAATCCACCTGTTTTAAGACAGGCTTTATTATAATAGTACTTAATCCACCTGTCTTAAGACAGGCTTTATCATAATAGGACATAATCCACATGTCTTAAGACAGGCTTTATAATAATATGACATAATCTACCTTTCTTAAGACTAAAAGCTTTATATAAATAGGACGTTATCCATATGTCTTATGACTTAAGGCTTTATAATAATAGGATATAATCCACCTGTCTTAAGACTAGCTTTATACTAATAGGCCATAATCTACCTTTCTTAAAACATAAGGCTTTATGATAATAGGACGTAGTGCACCTGTCTTAAGGCTTTATGATAATAGGACGTAGTGCACCTGTCTTAAGGCTTTATGATAATAGGACGTAGTGCACCTGTCTTAAGGCTTTATGATAATAGGACATAATCCACCTATTTTAAGATAGGCTTAATAATAATAGGATATAATCCATCTGTCACAAGACTTTAGGCTTTATAATAATAATCCCCCTGTCCATTAAAATCTGCTTTTGTGGTCCACAACTTTGTAACAGTGGAAACATTTTCATGAAACATTCTCAGTTATATATCATGTCTAGATGTTGAGTTACCTATCATTGAATACCCTCTTCCGAAAGGTCACAGTTTTGACACAAAATAATGTATTCTGTGACTTGTATCCTTGTCAGGAATAAAACTTTTGAACACTTGAAAAGCTTTTAATGAAACTTTGGTCAGTTGTGTCATGTATATTTGACATGTCATATAGAATAAACCTGCTTCTGCATCAAGGTCAAAGTTGTTGCAGGGAAAAAAATTAAGTTGCTTATATCCTTTTGGGGGTGGGGGTGGGAAAACTTAACATTATTTTAATTAAACTTAGGCAATTAATGTCTGCACTGAATGTAATGTTATTCTGTAATTTGTATCCTTGTCTGAAAGATAACTTTTGACAAATTTTAATGAAACTTAAATATTTAAATTAGCCAATAGTGTGTCAAGCATAGAGGGTGTGTTTCTTACCCATGCCTTCTGCCTCAAGGTCATTGTAAAGGAAAATGCATTTGACCCTCCTGTCACTTCACCCACCCATTCACAGTAGCTAAGAACCAACCAGTCAAATAACAAATTATTTCAGGTAAAACCTAATTAACTGCATACACCTTAGACATTTAGGTCAAATTTTATAGTCACTTGGAAAAGAATTATGGGGCATAGTTTATGCAAATATAAAAAAAATAATTTGTTAACTAAGTAAGAGGAGTTGTAAACCTTTTGTAGTATTTACGTGTTATGTGACTTTTTGTTTCTCTGTCCTGAGGATAATGTTTCAACCATTTAAGATAATTTGATGAAAAGTAAATCAGTTAAGTACATTATTCAGAGGGTGTGTCACATACAATACACACCTGCCAACAAGATTTTGTCGTAAGTCTTACAAAAGTTACATTTAAAATACGGACTTATAAAAGCAAAAACTATGAAAAAATAATCATTGCCAAAAATCCAGAAAATTTGTTCTTCCGTGTTTGATTTTAATCCGGATTTCACATAAGAGATAGTGAATTTGTCAGGGAACCAGACTAACTTTCAGCAGCACCTTAAATGCTTTAAACTGCAACTGTTTGTTTATGCGAAGCATCTGCATGATCAAACTAATCATAGAATTTTTACAAATTTTGTCCATGAAGAGCTACATATTTAGGTGGCACCACTGGTGTCTGCAGTTTTATCAATAAAGTACGACGAAATTTCTGACAACATGAAATCACCTTAACGGTATTATAAATTAACACAAGGACTGCCACGGTGACCACAACCCTCCACTCGATTCTACTTTTCTCACGCGTCTTTTATCACTTCAAAATCGTAAGAAGACTGAAAATCTATACATATCCATTATAAAAAAAACAACAGTAACGTACCAAAGCATCACTCTCAGACGACCATCGCATGAACCCAATCCGGCGATTTAACATTTATTTTCACCATTACGGTCACAAACCCTGAACAGCGCGGTCATTACAGAAAGTACCAGTTATTGTGTACTTTTGAGAGAGTGAGGTGAAGTTGTTTTCATTTAAAACATGCACAGTGGAGATAATGTTGGCATACCTCTATGCTACATTCATCTAATGTGGCTGACATTTCTTTGGATATTGTACCTTTGGAAATTGTAAATGATCTTAGCACATTACTAACTAAAATGACTACTCCCTTGTGCTCCAGAAATCAACCTGAATTTGTCTAAAGTACACTATCCTTGGCAGCTATTAAAATAGGGAAAATGAATTTGGCTAGACTAGACAATACCAGTTTCTGAAAGTGCAATGAAGGAAATACCAAATATATTGAATGTAAAAAAAGGTTATCGGCTCTTTTTTTTATACAATTTACCTCTGAAGTTCGGGAAGTGAAAATGAGCAAATGGAGCTCGCACTTTTTTGAAAGGTGCACATCTGAAGTAAGGCCAAGCTGTATACTCTCTAACCCATATTACACCCATGAATAATACACCAAAATAAAGGGATTAAAGGTTCTTTGAGCAATACCGAAGATATATAAAGTCTTTTCTAAATAGCCACTATAACTAGGAAGGAAAATGGTAAATTTTACGGAGAAAAATCAACTGACATACTGAGACTTTTGGACTTTTTATTACAAAATATCTTGCGTTAATGTTCAATTTAATTGTAAAGATAAACACTGCGTCTGCAGGGCTCTTTTTATTCAGTGACTTAATTTATTTCTGTGGTTTATATGTTTGTTTTTCTTTGTCAGTTGTGAATAACAAAATATTCTTTTAGTCTTAATCCTGTATATTTAACAGTTTTTTCTTCGGCTTGTTTTATATTATAATGAGGTTTAGCCCTTGGACAAGATGAGAGATTTTTGAGTAGCAGAATATATTCACAACTGTTAGAATTCGATCCAATTAGTTTTCTACTGTTTTCTTCCCTCTTTGAACCTGTTTTTGTAGTTTCTCCTTTTTTGACATGTCTTGGATCTCAACTAATCACACGTTTGTTTGTTTGTTTGCTTTTCTTTGCGGTGTGGTTTGGTATATTTCCATTGTGATTTTTCGGAAATATTTCAATGGCACTGATGAAAGTTCACAGTGTTGTCTACAGATTTGCGCTTGTTTATTGGGCAGCTTAATTTGTTCCATTCTTGGTGGCTTCGACCTATGTTTGTTTCTTGGTGCCAGGGGCTATGTAGAATTTGCTTGACTGTATTGGACTTACTTGATTTTGAAGTGTTCCTGATGGTGTTTATTTTCTCCGTAAATGTTGATGACTGATAGTTCAATCGTGATGAATCTGGAGAAATACTGCTGTTTCGATGCGCATTTTTGTTTGTTGTCATTCACTCATATAAATTAGGTTTTACAACTGTGAAGGCTAAATTATCACAACTTTTCCTTATTTATTATTCCAGATATATAGCTTTTATTGTTTAATATGTCTTAAATGTTTCGCTTTGTCAATTTTGCCGATATTCTTTATTTTTAATGAAAAGGTGCCTATTATAACTTGTCAAATCTGATTAAAATCATATCCCCACTGTACTACGTGAAGATCTGACTGTGAACGCTTACAGATGCGTACTTTTATCTTCATAAGCACGCAGTTTTAGTTACAGGTTGATTTCGAAAACAGTTTTCAGTAAGTCTTGCGTGAATTCCGTTCCTCATTTGCTTCTTTCAAACTTTCCTAAGATGGTTTTGATAACGCCGTTTCATTAATTTCATCATTGATGGTTCATCAGCTGATGCAATAGTGTTGTTATATATAAATTCAACAGGGTATCAGTTATGGTCGTTCTTTATTATTTCTGGCGCTTTTTTAACATCGACATGGATGCACTTCAAGTACATACATTATACTTACTTTTGTAAATAAATAAATTGACCTCATCGTTTATAGGGCGAGATATAAAACAATTTTAACCTATATATACAACACGTTTATTAAAAAAAATTAATTTGCAAGCCAGATGAAATCAACAAACAGGATATTTTCTTCTCTTGTGTTAAACGCGAGTATATTTCATTGTGTGATAAAATACGGAAATAACAATATTCTATATCTGTGTTATAGTTAAATACGAATTGTATCAGTATTTTGAGACACTTTCATAACTTTAATATATTATTTGCTTTTCTAAATTTATGCTATGGTAAGGGTTATTTTTATGTACTTTAGCGATATATATATATATATATATATATATATATATATATATATATATATATATATATATATATATATATATATATATATATATATATATATATATATATATATATATATAGATGCAATAAACTGACGACGAACAGTACGAAACTAGTAACTAACTAGCCTAAGCGCTTTCGACTCTTAATGAGTCTTTTTCAAAGGCAAATACAAAACATAGTTACGACAAACAAATAAACACAAAAACGTTGCGTTTGTAAACCTCTACATTTCTATCTTCACATGTGTTAAATTTGCAGAATTTGCTCCGACGATGAAAGATTCATAGAAAGGTCTGAAGAGCTGGCTAAACATTTAATTTACCGAGGCTACGACAAAGACCTGATTGCGGAGGCAATCCAAAGGGCCAAACAAACAAACCGTGATGACCTACTCAGATATGGACAGAAAGAAAAGGTTGATAGGATACCATTTATTCTGACCTATCACCCAGACAATCCCAAAGTAGGTAAAATCATCGCAAACCACTGGCCAACCGTGCAATCGTCAGACGTACTAAACCTAATACTTCCGAACAAACCTGTAGTAGCTTACCGGAGACCAAAAAACCTAAAGGACATCCTAGTCAGGGCCAAGCTAACAACAATCGCTAGTCAAAACCAACCTAGTCAATCTGGACCCTGTGGCGATAAAAGATGCAAAACCTGTCAACATATGATAGAGACCAAGACATTCACTAGCACAGTGACTAAAGAAAAACTAAACATACATGGTCCAAACAAAACGTGCAAAACAGAGAATGTGATTTATCTCATCACATGTAAGATCTGTGGCCTTCAGTACGTGGGAGAAACTGAAAAGCTACACATAAGGATAAACCTTCATAGATCTGATTGGATGACAAAAAAGCTGTACAGAAGCCCGGTCGCAGAACACTTCTCCTCCCCTGGCCACACTTTCAGTGATATAATACTTATCGCTATTGCCAACAACCACAGCTGGAGTTCCGAAACCAGGAAGGAAAAGGAATCATACTGGATACGCCGCCTTAGAACATTGAAACCAAGCGGTCTAAACCAAGAAGACTAGAAAATGAAAACTATGCACTAGTAGAATTTAACATTTTCTAAATCTTCTTATCCTTCAATTTTTACTATAAGAATAACCGGTATAGAACCAAATATCCGGGATATAATCTGCGTTACATATGTACACAAAATAAAAATAGATGTCGCTTTGGCTTGTAGACTTTTAGGGAATTATACAACGTTTTCAGTTTCCGCAACTAGTCTACACAAGCTGGTTGTATTTATAGTTTTAACACATGTGAAGATAGAAATGTAGAGGTTTACAAACGCAACGTTTTTGTGTTTATTTGTTTGTCGTAACTATGTTTTGTATTTGCCTTTGAAAAAGACTCATTAAGAGTCGAAAGCGCTTAGGCTAGTTAGTTACTAGTTTCGTACTGTTCGTCGTCAGTTTATTGCATCTATTTTAATTAATCCCTGACAGACGTGATCCCTTGGTGGATCCAGTACGCTTGAGAGGGTTGTTATTCGCCATATGATTTTTCTTTTTTATATATATATATATATATATATATATATATATATATATATATATATATATATATATATATAGATAGATAGATAGATAGATAGGAGGGGAAAAAAATCTGAATATTATTATTCTGCATTTCAAATTTAATTATATACTGAATAGAGGATGTTTTCCTGCATCAAAATACTATTTTCGTACCATGATGAAAATTACCATGTCTTGACGTAGGAAAAGAAAGAAAAAATATTATGAATTTATTATATACCTATGTGTGAAAAATAAACTTATTGGCGAAATAATTTGCATAGCTTTTATTATGATAGCTTTACACCTGAAACAATATATCCTATTATTTTATGAAAGACCATTAAATAGTGGATTTGTTTTAGGGAAATAACTGTGATAATTTGATGGAGTGAAATAATATTATATTTGCTCATTGCCACTCAATAGACACTAGATCATTATGACAACGTTCAAGGTCTTAGTCGAGCGGTAAGTATATCCGTTTCTCGTTAAAGCCGGACCGAATTCAACTCCATGAAGGTGCAAGTTCTCATTTTTAAAAATATATCATATTTACTTTCAATTGGGATGAATAATTATGTTACTGTTTATATTTTCGCCGCCAGTTGATACAGAACACGGCAGAACTTGAACGGTAAACTGCTGACATAGAGCGAGATCCAGTAAGAAATCTGCAGTATTAAACATATGGTTTTGGTTAATTTGATTGCTTTAAGTGAATCGTGGATATATTTCAAATTCTGGATGAAAAACTTGCATATAGTTGTTGTTTTTTTTTAACCAACATGATAAAATATATCGAGTGTATATATATATATATATATATATATATATATATATATATATATATATATATATATATATATATATATATATATATATATATATATATATATGTGTGTATGTATGTATGTATGTATGTATGTATGTATGTATGTATGTGTGTGTGTGTGTGTGTGTGTGTGTGTGTGTGTTATTCGCAGTGCCAGATTTATGACAAATGAGGCCATGTGCTGGTTAAGTTATGAGGCTCCTTATGTGGGTCCTGGAGGAGGTAGGCCCGGTTGGCCTACACAGGTAGTCAGGCATATATAGTCAGGAAATAATGGGGCAGCCAGACGTTATGAAAAAAATCATCGTAATTGTTTTTGGTGCCAAGAAGATAGGCCTCCAGGCCAACAGGGGCCCTGTGCTTAAATACTAATAAACACAATGGCAAATCTGGTACTGATTATTCGCTTGGTTCATGCAAATATCGTCTCAATATTTTCACATGTGAATATATAATATTTCCTTCCAGTTATGCCTTGCGACGCTTGATTGCATTTGCCTACAAATCTTTAGTCCCATAAATAAGACGCACAAATCAGTGTTAATACTGATGGACGATATGTGGGTCCGATGTTTTTTTAGAATCTGCAATTTTGCTGCATGAATTTTTTTTTTAGAAACACACCTGCGTACAGTTTAAACACGTACCAGTATTTAGTGACAGCCATAATCTAGCGCAAAATTCAAAATGACCACTTTGTAGAGAGCTTTGTTATTCCAAAAAGATTTACAAGTCGCCAAACATACGATTTGATTCGCAAATGGTATGTACACATCGCCAAAAGAAACCTTCACCCGATGGTAGCTCAACAGCCGCCAAAAATCCCGGTAAGTGTATTAAATCTACACCAATGTGTGCAGACAAAAGTGGCAACATATTTTTGACAGTAAATATTATTATAGGTGAGGGCTTGATTTATAGGCCAAATAAAAGTTATACCCGCAGCAGCAAAATGACCGCGTTTGTGAGTTGAACATACTGCATTAGAGTTCAGAAATGAAAATTAATTTGTGATGAAGAAATTTGACTATACTCAGTTCGCGTCTCATTCGGATCTATCTCGACGTTTTCTGCTTAATAAACAAGAAGCCCCACAATTCAGATTGCCTTGGCTATTTCTCTTACTTCCTAGACATGACGGATAAATTCGCGAAAAGCATTGCAAAATAGTACTTGATTTGCTTTTATATTGTTACAGTTACTGTGACAGATTAGGTCAACCCAATCATATATATGGTATGCCTATATAAATGAAGTGAATTTACGAAAAAGGGTTTGGGGTTTTTATGCCTACGAGCGAGCTTAATCTTCTATTATGTGACGGTCTCTCGTTTGGTATTTACAATGAATTAGACTTGTAATGAAACAGAATTTCCCAGTGTTTCCTCTCTGGTTCTACTGGCTATTTTAAAATGATTTTGAATATCTTATGTATTCATCGAATAACTCTTAATTCCCTTTATTTTGGTGTATGATTGATTGGTGTAATATGGGTTATAGAGCATACAACTACGCTTTTTTTTTAGATGTGCACGTCCCCAAAAAGCTGCTTGCACCGCTTGATCGTTTTAACTTCCTGGACTTCGAAATAAATTGTAGAAAAAGACACGATAACTTTGTTTTACATATAATATATTAATATATCATGTATTGCACTTTCAGAAGTTTGTGTCATCTAGTCCGTTAAATTAATTTTTCCTACTTTTAATAATTGCAAAACATAGTGTACTTTAGTCTAATTCGTGTTAATTTATTTTTCAGCACATGGAATGAGTAATTTTAGTTAGCTGTGTGCTTAGAGCATGTACTGCTTCCATAAGTACAAAATCCAAAGAAATTTCAGCCAGAGTACATGAGCGTAATATAAAGGTATACCAACAGTCTCAAATGTGCACGCTGCAGATACAAAGAACTGTACCTTACACCCACCATTCTATCAAAAATTTGTAATATCTGTAGAGCGCCCACATAAAGAACATAGAGGTAATATTATTGTATGATTTAATTTTCCTTGTATTGCTGAAACATTTAAGTCGCGAGCTTCAAAATAGTCCTTTTTATTATCTTGTATGTCTACCTGCTAAAAAGTATTTATTAGTGTCAGAGTCCACACAAGTCCAGCGCCACCCACTCTCTATGAGGAAAAGAGGGCTGCTTTAAAATTGCACAGTACATTTTATTAAAATAGCAACCAATGTTATGCTGAAAGACATAAAAATGAAACTTGCTAATATTGTTTCTCAGATAACACTAATAAATTTTACAGCTTGGAAGGAGATTGAAAAGATGAAATTCATGAAGGTCAAGGGAAAAGCCTAAACTATGTATTTATTGTTTGTTTAATCCGGAAGAAAACATTTTTTTTGACATATTTAATTATTAGTTTCAATACAAATAAATGCAGACAACATTTTGCATTATATATTTCTTTCACATATTGCAACAGTTTTAATTTTAAGTTGACTTCACGACTGTATTATAAGACTTTTAATTTCTGCTTAATTAAGGTCATTACTCACACAATGCTGCCTAAAAGCATATTGAGGAAGCAAGAACAAACTAAGCAAAATTAGTTTATTTTCATGCATGAAATCATGATTAATGTATCATATTGTTCAGAACACCACAAATAATGATATGAAAATATAAAAAAAATTGCAAAAGTTTTCATATTTGTTTTAAGGTGGCGCTGACCAGTTTCGTATTTGCATATGATATAATTTTAAAGAAAAATAATTTTCTTTGGGTTTCCTCACTGGTTATACTTACCACTTTAAAAAGACCTTGTATGTCTTAGGTATCCTTCATAGCGTATACAGCTTCGTCTTGAGATGTACATCTCCCACAAAAATATTAGCTCCGCTTGATCATTTTTACTTCATAGACTTCATACTTAGATTGCAAAAAAAAAAGCCGATAAGTTTTGCAGACATTTAGTAATTCATTCATTGCACTTTCAGAAGCTGGTATTTTTTAGTATGGCAAAATTCATTTTCCCTATTTTAATAACTGCTAAAGATAGCGTACGTTTGGCTAATTCAGGCTTGTTCACAAGCTAATTTAGTTAGTTGTGTGCTTAGATCATGTACAATTTCTACAAGTACAGTATCCAAAAATATGTTAGCCACAGTACCTGAAAGTAACATAGAGATATGCAAATTTTCTCTCCAATGTTCATGTTGTAAATGTGAACAACTTCAGTTTACATCCACCACTGTCTCAGACCTTCATATATGTAGAGCACAATCTAAGGATTAATTATGGAGCAATTTTGGGATATAATAAAAATAGCATTTTCTTTTCCTACGTGAATATATCGGATATATTTCATCTTCTGGGACCCAAAACGATATAAATTAACTCGTGACTTGATCACTCGTCAAAATATCGAGGCTTTGTACCACACGATGAAATATGTCCATCGTCTATTATCACGCATTCTTCTATCCAGGGATAGCACTTTCTGTTCTGTTTGGTATATATTTATCATTTTTTTTGTAATAAAAATCCTATATACCTTGATTTCTTTAATAGGAATCTGGAACGAATTTGCATATATATGAGAATTAATCACTAGGTCGTCAAGTGAGTGTGGCTACGCACGAATTCATATAACACCGATTCAGTACCATCATTTTTAGTGATGCGTGCTTATTCATGACGAAAGTTGGATTGGTATGTGCAGGCAAAGCGATGGATGCCGTTTACTTGCGGACATGGATTCGAAACTCCGTAGAGTACGAATTAAAAAATTCTCTAACCAATATGATAGTATTATTTGTATTAAATTATATATATATATATATATATATATATATATATATATATATATATATATATATATATATATATATATATATATATATATATATATATATATATAAACACTAACAAAATTAATTCCGCTTCCTGATAATTTGCTTGTTGGGTCGTTTATCGAATCATGTTTTAGCCTTACTATACTATTAATTTTATTTATCAATAGTCCCTTAATACTATTGTCTGATCAAATAAATAAGCCGTTTTAAAAATATTATCATATAATTCTCCTGGAAAGATTGCAATTGGTGGTTCTAACATTTATTTTAGAACCTAAGATTAAATTTGATCATCTAATATGTATATTTGAAATGCTATCAATCCTGGAAAGGGATATTCAGCAGGGACAAAGTACTTGTTAACAGTATTCTCAGCTGGAATTGTAATGTATTGTGTTGCTGAGATATTCATGTCTGTTGTAAATTATAATAATATCCAGTGAATATCATTGTTTGATCCTTGCGATACTCACTTTTAAATTCGCTCAAAACTTGAGTTTAATCGACCGCGTAAATGAAATTGCCTAAAACACCGACTGCAACAGGACATTTTTATTTTGATCTAAAAATTGTTCTCCGTTAGTCGTCCATTTGTACCTATCAGAGAAAGCGTAATGAGGGTAATTTTCAGAGTAAAGTGTTGAAACACCTTAAACCCAACTCCGCTATCAGTGAAAAAGTGTTAGAATGTACCCAACATTATTTGTAGATCGTTTTATACCACCACTAGATACACTATCAACGTATGCCTTATTCATCGGATCATTAGCACTAACTGGAAAGTAAGTAGTCGTTATTTTGTTATTTCTCATATTTACATTACATGACCTTGGACCACCAGATAGTTTTAAATACGTGCTAGTTTTTCCTTTACCTGGGCGTAACTAATGACATCAATGTCATCAGCCCGTGGTAAATGTATTGGTAATCCATTTATTTTTGAGTTATTGCACTTACAAGGTTATCTGTCATTGTATCACCACCCATATTAACCTTGTTATCATCCACATACTTCAACTGTAAATAACTCCCCGCTTGCGTCCTATCAACGATATATGGTCTCCAACCCATAACAATATTGCAATGGATATATTGATGTTTTATCAGGTTTGTTTTCTTCGACTTATTTTAACTGAAAATGACTTACCGCTTGAGTTTGATTTAGGCTTGCTGGTGGATACGCTGCTTCGAACTTTAAAGTTTTTTCCCTACATATCTAAGCTACCTTTCAAAGTTCCTCCTGTCAATATAGTTTGTTATTATCACTAGCTTTCAGTTGTGAGTAACTTACAATTTGAGTGAGATCTAAACTTGGTAGAGGATAACCAATTTACAGTCCTAGTACCCGCTGATTGACATAAATAAATTACCTGACATAGTGTCACCTGATATTTTAACTAATCATGATTTATCAGTTAATATTGGGTCCTGAAAATGCCGTTCCAGACTTTGTGTAATAACTAATTTTATGTAAAATATATAACATAAAATTATATAACAATAATGACAAAGATACTAAATGTTGATACCCAAAGATTAATTAAGCATAAACATAATAACGAAATTTTAGATTGTCTTTATATTATCTTTGGTCGTGCAGGTAAAACAAATCTATTATTAAATCGTTTGCTCAAAGATAACTTTTATCAAGCTTGTGTTCATATTTACACAATTAACATACAACAGGAAAAGTACGAGTTATTGACGAGTACAACAATAAACTTCGTGATGATCTTGGAGCTGACTAGGCCGTGGCAACCAGAGAAATTAATCCAGGTTGATGGACTTGATTCATCAGAGCACAGAATAACTGTATTTGACGATGTTCCTCTAAACGACGAGGAGATCAATAATATTAAGTCGTATTTTTTATAATCGCGTAACAAAAAATTTACTCGATCTATCTTCCGCAATGTTTTTACAACGTCGACAAATTTATTAGGCGAAATACGGGATGGTTGATACTGTTTTAAGTTTATATAAATGCTGATGCGAGAAATATTGTAAACGAGCAATGTGGTGATGTAACAAAAGATAAATTTTTTGAATAATGTGATGTTATTATATGATGTGATGTGATAATGATTTTTAACGTAGCTTTAACAATTTTTCAGTCATTTATCAGTCATATCTCTACGATGTCTGCAGTGTGGCAGTTTATAGTGATGTCTATCACTATGGCATCATGCCACAGTTACATTATCCTGACAAGCAACTAAAAACAAATACAATTTATTTATTTTTAAAATTAGCGCGTGATCCAGCTAATATGTTTCGCTGTTGTATTGACACATTTTCTATAGAAGAATTTTGCAGAGCGTATAAAAGATAATGGATTATCGTTAAAAGATGAATTACCAAAGAAACTTGCAGCATCTCAAGTTGCTTTTAAGAAAACGGTTGAAAAAGCTGGTTGAAGGCAAGCTCAAGCGGAAGAAGAAACTACCAAATTTTTAAAACTAGATATTGAAGCAGTACATGGCAAACAACCAGAGATACCAACATTATTACTAGAGGAATTGTAAAAAAGCAAAAGAAAAAGGCTTATTAGTTTTTTTTGGAGAAAGATCAAAAGAAGAAACTAAAACGATTGTGGAGGAACTTATAAGACACATTGTTGGTTCTGCCGTAGGATGGGTTGCATTTGACAGAATAATGAATGACCCTCTCGCACTCCAGCAGGAGATAGCAAGATGGACGGTTAATCCAACCGAGTTGATGAGGTTGATATAAAGTGTGCTGATACAAACTAAGGAATTAGCTGAGGAACAACAAATTATAAGTCAAATTCTTGTGCAATAAATGCATATTGAATTACAGATAAGATATTACAGAAAAATGTTAGGAAAAGTATACAAAATTATGAATATAATGATTTTATTCAAAAATGTGTGACATAAGAAAACCTTAACGATCTAATAACATTCAAAAATGGAGTGATGATGATTTTCAATTTTAAATAAAACAATTTGCAATTCTAATGAAGTAATTTTGTTAGATATAATGAGAGAAGGAATTATTGTTGATGTTTGATATATGATAGCGTATCAGTACAAAACCATAAAAGAAGATTATGGTAAAGGTTTATATTTTTAAAGATTATTTCATCAGTTCAAAAGAGGAAGAGATAAAACAAAATTCAGAGGAAACCATTGAATCTGGTGTATGAGGCTTTACATTAAACACCTAACTGGTTGATAGTCTTCTCTTATTAATAGCAGACAAATAATTCAGCATCACATGTGCAGAGATCGATAACAAAAAAAATTATTATAGTAGATAACCTAAGATCGAGTGGAATATTGACATCAGATGAAATTTTACACAGCGATCTTATCGAATAAAAAATATGTCAACAACATTATTACTCGATTTGTTACAAACAACGAGTGACAGCGCAAACAGCTCTATCCACTATATTCCTCCTATAATATTGGATCATGGCAGACATTACTAGATAGGATTAGTTTATGCTACTGTATGGCATTCTATGGTAAATGAAAAATTAGATTTCAATGATGATTTTACATTCATTCTGGCGCAAGGACATCAGTTAAAATATCACAGGTAGCGTATAATCTAAATGATCTCAAGAACAATAAAAGAATTGATAACAAAATACACTGGTTCCAAATTATAATTCGTTGCGAGCCAGAATCATATTGAAAAAAAATTTTGAAATCAATTTCTTAACAGCGACTAGTATAGCATTACTGTTAGGTTTTAAAAACAAACATGTGTTAAAGAACAAAGTTTATCATATGACATTGAATTGCATGTGAACATAACACAAATCAACACAGTATTGACTAACAGTTCTATTCCATCAAATTCTTATAAGGCGTTATGAAGCCATAGCCAAACAATCTATAGCTTTTCACCAGAAGTTCCGCCTGGGTCATTAATGAAAATTACCCTTTATGCAAATTATATATTATCCAATTACTCCTGGAAACCAGATCACTAATATCACGATGGAAATAGATCAATCAGAAAGATAAATTAATCTTAATAACCAGCTTGTGAAGTACTACTTACATCTATGGAAAACAACATAAGTTTTGTAAGCATAATTTAATAACAAAGATGAGAAATAAGTTTAAAGAAAAAAATTGTGGATATATATATATATATATATATATATATATATATATAAAAATAAAAAAATATATATATAAATATATATATATATATATATATATATATATATATACATATATATATACATATATATATATGTATATATATATATATATATATATATATATATATATATATATATATATATATATATATATATATATATATATATATATATACATATAAATACATATATATATACATATATATATATTATATACTGCTTGAACCAGCATTTTTGTGATAGCTAGTGCAGTGCCAAAAAATCTGCCTATACTAGTTACACTTGGATTAGCGGCGGTGTCAGGTGCAATATCTGGGTCTACAATGAAAGCAGTAACTGGAGATGATATCAAACAAATCTATCGTGTATGACAAGCACCATCCACCAAACCCGGAAAGCCAAGGTGATGGCAAATATTTACTTATCGATTATTCAAGTGTCTGTGTGGGCTTGTAGTTCTATGTAACTTTAAAAATAAAAATGTCAGCAAAAGCGACAAAATCTAAGGAGAAAACGATAAAAAGTCGAAAGATAAAATTGTGAAGAAAAACAAAACAACGAGGAATTATTCCTGTAGTTCCACTTTTGGCGAGGTTAGCCGTCAGTCTGTTAGCAAATATGTTGGGGATATGACGTGGTCTGACTACCAGGCCCCAAACCCCGCTGAGTAATTTTGAAATAATTAAAAAATTGATGACGCTGTCGGATTTCTTAAAGTGTATTTTAAAGATGAGTTGGATAGTGAACCAGCTGGCGTCATGTGAGTTTTAAATATAGAAAACTTTATTGATGGCTCATGCAGGCATTTAATGGGATTCTGTTCACGATAACACTTATTTTGATTCGATCGGACTTCCTCCAAACGATCTAATAAAAATATATATTTTTTAATGATTGAAAAAAAAAATTACTAGTCTTTTGGAACATCCACCTACTAACCGTATTATGTTTATCCGACATATGTCCCAGAGAAATATCGATTTTTAAATTTTTTTTACAACTTCATTGGTATCCGAATTTTATCTGAAGTTACAAATATAAAAATGTAAACATAATGTCTCAATTGTAACGCTAAAACAGAGATTAAGGATGAGACAACGAAAAAATCTAACAAAAATAATAAAACGATGTGAAAAGTATTTAGCGATAGAAAATTGAAAAATCGTCTTTTTTCTCACTGATTTACGTCGAAGTTTTCAAATATTTTCACCATTTTCAGAGCTTTTATGCCCAAAATCAACAAAAACCGGTACAAAATAAATCTTTTGACTCTTCAATGTTAATTTACAGTTTAATCCCTCGGGGTTTGACAAAAAAGTAACAAATCCACCATTTTTGTCGTGCAAAATCTACCAAATTAGTCAAAACTTCAACAAAAATATATAAAATCAGCATTTTGTGCAGGTTTTCCCTTGTGATTAAAATAATTCTGATTTTATAATATTTTTCTGATAATTTTGTAGACGATCAACAAAAAAATATAACAAAATGCAATTCTGATTTTGATAAAGATCTTTGTATCAAATAATATAATATTTTCAAGCAATAAAACATGATAATATTATCATGCAATCGCCGTGAGTTAATTGACAGCGGAATTAACATTCACAAATTTATTGGAAAATAACCTAAACCAAAAGAGGGTGGACATTGCCTCGCCACAAATATACCGGGCCATACAATCCATTAGACAAACAGTTGGATGAAAGCAATAATTCATTACCAGAACAAAGACTTTCCATCACATTAATGCAATAGCGATGCGTCATGATATCTGCTATCATGATAATGAGCAAGATAAAACAGGCTGTGATACGGTAATGCTAGATAAAGTACTTGATATGAAGCCTGTAAACACGAGAGAACGACTTGATAGAACGTTTCGTAAATGAACGATAAGAACAAAATAAAGACTTGGACATGGTAGAGAATTACATGATGATCTTTCAGCTGAATAACGCAAACTTAAAAGGTTTCTACTACGTAAATTTGTTGCGAATGTTGCAGGTGATATCTGGGCAATATATTCAGTAGATGTATTAAGTCTTGCTAAGTTTATTGATAGTAAAATCATACCTGTTTAATATTATTGATATTTTGAGTAAATACGCGTTTAGTGTATCCGTCTCGAATAAATCATGGACATCAATGACTAATGCGTTCAAACAAATAATAATAATTACTGAAAGAAAACTAAATAAACTTTGGACAGATCACAGAGTGGAGGTCTTTAATAAAAAAAGAACGAGCATTTGTTAGAGCAAAATAAAATTAAAAGAGTATCTTACGGGAAATAAAGGAAAAAGTGTCGTAGCTATAAGATTTAATCGTACACTAAACGAGTTAATACATAAACATTTGACAGTCATAAAGACAAACAATAATATCGATGATCTTTCATAAATTATTGACATATACAATAACATAAAACATCGAACTATAACAATGTCACCAAACGACAGAATCAATAATCCAGTACTGGCAAACGAAAACATGTACTGCAGACATAGATTTAAATTTGGTGATCAGGTTAGAATTTCGTTAATAAAAAGTATTCAAAAAAGGACTTGTTCCAAACTGGAGCAAGGAAGTACAATACAATTTTAATGAAAATACCTGTGACATATGTGCTAAGAAACTAGCAGGGAATCAAATATTGGTAGTTTTTATGATCACAAATTACAGCCAACTGAACAAGATGTTTTTGTTATTGAACGATTAATTAACAAGCATGGCAATTAGAGCCTCGTCAAGCGGTTATAGCGATAAATTTAATAGTTGGATTCCAACTAAATTGTGAAATGTTTTTGTAGATTTTACGTAATTGCGTATGACTGATATGCATCTTACAGGCTTACACAATGATATCAAATATAGTCAACGATCGTCAGAGATCGTCATTTCATTAAATATCTTGAGAAATATGAAATCGAATTTTATATTTTTGTCGGTTTGGAAATTTGATATTTAAAACGGTTTTATTAACCGCCAGAACAACTGATTTTCATCTAATGTAAAATTAAATTTCACAAATTTCTTTGTGATGTGATATTTTACATTATATCTGCCATTTATCGGTCTTCCATAATTTTTTCTTATTTCAAGGCGTTAACACAACAACGTCGTCTTTGATGACTTTGACATCAGTTTTGTCAGTTTGTTTGACATTAGTTTCAAAGGCATCGTGTATGTACTTTAACTTTTCTAAGAAACTTATACGAAATGTTATGTAGCTTCAAAATATAAACGACGGACAAAACAATATATTGATCCAACAAAGATCTATGACATTAGTGACCTTAAAGAAGCTGTATTGAAAAGTATTAGCTGGCAAAAATTTTACAGTTAATTAATATTTAGATCACGACAGAAATGATAAAATTGTATTCACTGAGACGGAAAAAAATATTACACGATAATAAAAGAGTGTGTATATTATATGATAGAGAAGCTGTCATAATATGTTGTCATAGCTATATTAGTCGAGGGAAGCTTGCGAAAATATTACAAAAACTTTAGTTTTTATCGTATTGCAATGATGTTCGGTCAAATGCTGTGATGTTACCGATTGTGTTATTCCATATGCGACACATTTTATTGTTGCTGGATTTACCTCATAGTATCGGGCAGCAACAATAATCTATTTAAATTTAAGTTTCTCTTCTTTTTCAAGGCTGAATAAAATAATAGGTTTAGCATTACTAAAATTATCATACATTCACGTATTTCATCGTCTGCTATTTTCATTGGGCGGGACAAGTTAGATATTCATGAAATTATTGTCTGATTTAATGCTGTCTACGTGATCTATTACGAAACAGTTTGGTATAGTTCCGTTAAATGTCTCATTGACAAAACTATGGCTAAAATAACCAACTTTATCCGTCAGTGTTCTTCGAACAGTTAGCCATCCAAATGTAAATTACCTAGCAATTTGTTTTCGTATTTTTGTTTCGAAAAATTCCAAGATCATTCTTTAATATTCTTGTAATATTAAATACCAGATGAGGTTGGAATACATCTTGTAAAGATAAATTCGAAATATTATCATCATTTATCGCACCATTTACTTGACAAAATTGTTTTCTATTTGGTATGTCTTCGCAAAACGAAGTGTAAATCAAATCTTTCTTAAACATTTCTACTTTATCAGTATCATCTCCTCGAATACTAATCTTATAGCCAGCTGGATTTGCTTTACCAAACGATCTTTGATATCTCACGTAGATCACCGAACCAAGTGCATTGCCAGCGTAAAGATTTCAAATTGGTTGAGCGCGATATTCTTCCTTCTCCTCTGCGTCAATCTCATGTAACTCAAATTGTCTTCAATTATATTATAAGTATTTTTGTATCACTAATTGATTGTTTCTCATCTGTAGTCGTCATGTGAATAAAAATATCTTCCATTATACTATAATCTTCTTCTGTCAAAATCAAATTTTCTTTCATTATATCTATAAAGAATTTATATCTCTAATTGATTGTTCAGTTTGGAATGCGGTGAGTTATCGATTGATTGTTCAGCTGGCGTGCGGTGAGTTATCTCTAACAACCAGTTAGAGATATAATATTACATTATATGTAACAATGTTGAAGTTGCGAGATATAGTTACAGCTTTTGCAGGATTGATTATAGCTATAAGTTTGACAAACAAATTATACTTGTAAATTTCACTGGAACTAATCTCTATCATTTGCTAGAGCCAACGGTATAACGTGAACTTAAAAAACATAAGAGTTTGAAAATACTGGTGCAATATGACTATATTTTCAAAGATACTTGTGACAGAAGAATCGACTTACGAACAAATTGCAGACCCTTACATTAACGCAAAATTAAGGCTTGTTTTGTTGGGAACTAATCTGTCATAACTGGCTAATTAAATATGCCAGGAGATACATAAAAATGAGGAATTTACCGAACTAGGTTCGGACTGGGAGTTTAGAACGATTAGTAACATTGTACTAAACACAATGAAATATAACGTATTACGCGGTAGTTAGTACATTGACCTACCACATAAAATAAATATTAAAAAATGTTGCATAAATATTCAAAACATTGATAGAAAGAGTTTTGCAGTGGGCGATTCATTCTGCATTGTTTCCAGCAGAAATAAATACTGATCGCGTTGACAGATAGATCAGTCACTTATCAAAATTAAATTTTACAGGTATTGACTTTCCAGATGCAGAAAATCAAATACCAAAATTTGGAAAGTAAAATAATATATCAACTAATTCATTTGGTCTTGGCGAGGGTGAAAACGTTTATCTAAGATATATTTCAGAAAAAGCTTCACAATCGACAATAAAAGTACCGTTTTATAAGAATCATTACGCTTGGATGAAACATTATAACGGACTCGTTGACAGAGTACAGTAAACAAAACAATACAAACTACTTCTCTTATCGTTGTTTACATGACTGTTTAACAATAAAAAAATTACGAAAGCATCTGCAGTACTGTAATAACGTACAACGGATAACAATGCCGTCTAAAAATAAAAACATTATTCAGTTTGTCAATCATCAATCATAATCACAAACTAAAAATTCCTTTCGTTTTATACGCCGACTTCGAATGTTTACTCCAGCCTGTGTTTGGCGCAGAAAGTAATCCTAACCAATCGAGTGCAAGAAAAGTTCAAAATCACATCCCATGCGGGGTAGTGTATAAAGTAATTTGTTGCATTGATTCGAGTTTATCCAAGCCGATTAAATTATGTCTTGGTAAGAATCCAGCTGTTTGGGTACTTCAGTAGTGATTAGAGAAGTCAATAATATTTTTAATTGTTTAAAAAGAATCTTTAAAATGACAAAACCAACATTTCAACAAGAATCTGATCACGAACAAGCGGATTTTTTCATATTGTGAAAAAGCTTTTGACGCAGCTAATAATAGAAAAGTACGTGATCATTGTCATTTGATTGCACAATATCGTGGAACCGCTTATCATAAGTGTAATCTAAAGTTCCACGTTCCAGATTTTATTCCAGTTGTTCTTCAAAATTTTCCAAGGATACTATAGTCGTATTATCGTAGAAGCTTTTGGTAGTCCTGAAATAACGTCTCAGTTAAAACTCGATAATGTGAGTAAGTGTATCCTAAATAATTTTGAAAAAGTATGTGAGTTACTTTAGGTAAGCTGCGTTTTCTCGCTAGCCGACAGTTTAGATTAGCATCGTTAGAAGAGCTTGTAGAAAATGCGGAGAGAGCTGGTAGTGAGTTTGTTAACCTATAAGATTATCTTGTAAATAAATGTAATTTATTGACAGAAAGGAGTATTTCCGAACGAGTACCTTGACGATTCGAATAAATTGTTTGCAACTTCTTTACCTAAGATAAATTTTATTCACAGCTTAGAAACGAAAATATAACTGATGACGGGTACAAATACGCGCAAGATATTTAGAAGGAATTTGATTTTAAGACGTTTAGTGATTATCATGATTTTTATTTGAAAACTGATGTAATATTGCTGGTGGATGTATTTGACAATTTTCAAAAAGTGAGTTATATTAATTATTGACTCGATCCTTGCTAATAATACTCATCCACTGGGTTATCATGCGATACTCTGCTAAAGTTTAGTAAAGTTAGAATTGCTGACTGACGTTGATATGTTTAACTCTATTGAAAAAGGTGCCCGAGAAGGGATTAGCATTATTACAAAGAAATGCTCGGAAGCAAACAACAAGTATATATGAAAGAATACAACCCTGGTCTTCCATCAAAGTATATCATTATGTATATTGTAAAAATTTGTATGGGGTTCATTGTCCGGATATATGCCTGGCCGAATTTTAGCAGAGACAAAAAATATAAGTGACGATGTTTCATATTTCGTTGAAGCTGATACTGATTATCCTTTTTGTGCGGAATCATTGATAACTAATTATAGCTTATTATCTCCAGAACAAGCAATACCATCACCAAGACAAAATTCTATAGTAAAAAGATGTTACCAAATTTAATTGATAAGCGAAATCAATGTTTTGCATTACAAAAATTTAAAACAAGGAATAGACGCCGGTCTTGCTTTGAAAAAGTTCATCGTGTACAAAAATTTAATCAGTCACCTTGGATTAGAGTTTACGTCAAGATCTGTAGCAAAAAATGATTTTGAGAAAATCTTATTTAAGCTTATGAAGAACTATGTCTTTGTTAGGACAATGAAAATATTAGAAAACGAATAAGCTTTGGGCTAGGTAATGATATTAATCGCCGGAACAAACATGTTTTAGATGATGATTTTGTTAGTATGAACACTTTTAATGAGAAAATTGTCGTTATTCAGCGACGAAAGAGAAATCTAAAACTGAAAAAGCCAATTTACGTTGGAGCGTCACTACTTGATTTGTTGAAGTAGTTGATGTACGATTTTCATTATAATTTTGTTAAAAATCAGTGGCTGTCAAGTAGATTATTGTTTACTGTTACTGACTCGCTTGTTTATGAAATCGAATGTGAGGACGTCTATCAGGATATTTACAATTATTGACATCTGTTTGATCTTTCTGATTATCCTCATGACAGTAAATTTCAGGATGACATAAATATAAAGGTTATTAGTACGTTTAAGGATGAAATGAACTGGCACATCGGATTGCGTAGTAAAATATAAGCCGTATTACTAGACAATAATAAAATAACAAAAAGCAAAGGCCTGCCTCGCGATTTTGATTTAAAAAATATGGAATTTGATGATTACAAGTACACACTTGACGGAGGTATTAGTTTTATAAGAGCAATGGCTATACGGACAAATCATCATAAACTTGAAACAGATGTTATTATGAAATCGGATTAAGTAATTTTGATGACAAATATTTGTGCGTAAATGGAGTAGATTCGTTTGCACTTGGGTACCGTTGTGATGTTAAATCTTAATTTGATATTATATTTTCAGGGTATGCAATTTTGTGTGAACTTTATAAATAATGTTTGAAAATTGGACAGTGACAAATAGCTAAAATAGCAGGATCAAATATCCAATAATAGACGGCAAGTTGTTGACAGTTGAAATTAACAATGAAACATCAGGTATATGTTTCACTAGCAACGGCTTTGCTAGTGACAAGCTAAAATTTTCGTTTATTTGATCTGATAACAGCGAGTATTTCAATTATCTTGAACAATTGAGCCAGAAGTTGTCAGCGGGATTTAAAACCTTTCATAATCCGATCAGTGAATAAAAATATACTAAACTTAACATTGATCTTGATCGGTCACATTTTATTTCATTGATAAAAAATATAATCTTAACAAGCTGCAAATAAGTCGAATGTCGTCGTTGTGTGAGCGGTAGAATAAAGTTTAGTCTCTATTATCATAATGATGATATATTTTTAATTTCCACAGGTGAAACATTGATAATTTGTGACGAAATATGAGATTAAAAATAACAGCGCCATTGACAAAAACCAGGTCTCTGGGTTTTTCCCTGTAATCCAATCGATATTGTGAAAATAACTATTCTATTAGTAGCCATCGCCTGGTCTCTATGAGAATAAGTTCCATATCTGATCATCAGATCTCTGAGACGGTGGGGGTCTTTGAGAGATGGAATTTGTATTTGTTTGGAAGGGGAATGAGCTAGAAATCTCCATTACCCCTTAATGCAATAACTGCAAATATAGCTCTGTGTTCAAACAACCTGAAAGTCAAAGTCACTTTGAGAAACAATTGCACGGTGTATATCGTAAATTATGAATGAGGAATTAGGATTCATGATGAATAGGCATCTGTTGAATCGACTTGTTTCTGGATTATTTTAACATGTAAACATATATACATGTAAACATATATACATGTAAACATATATACATGTATACATCGATATGGACCAAAAATGAATTACACAAAAGACTATTTCAGTGGTAACTAGTCTACTTCATCATAGTCCGTCTTTGACTGTTGGAATGTTTCTTTAAGACTGCTTTGTCTCTTTTCTTCACGCAGTGATATTGGCGTTTACGAAGCAGTACATTTAATAAATGCATTATCAGCATAAAACAAGAAGACTTCAGCGGTTGGGATGTAAGGCATGTTCTTGACATTATGCAAATAGATGGCACTCTCCGTTTGAGGCAAAACTTTGTCCACGGTGTGAATGTTGCACAACATTAATCACTAAATAAATGACAGATATATCTCAGGAAGATGCTAGTGACATCGGTTTTCCTTTAAACGATATTTAACAATACAAAAAATACAAACACTAGGTCCAACAATAAATACTTACTTAAACTTCAACAATAACAGTATAACAGATTAATGGAATCTTAGAAAATTAATTGATGCAATTAATACAAGACGCGTTCATTCCCTAATTTCCAAATAAAAAATGGTCATAGGATACAAGTTTTGAAAGATATCAAACACTGAGAGAATAAGCTGAAAAAATAACAGATATTGAACAAATTGATAATTAAATAGCTGACAAAAATCATATGTAATAATAGTTTGGTTATTTCAGATGCTGAAGGTTTGTTAAAACAATGATTTAACATATTGTCGAATGGCATGTCTTCTTTGCATATGCATCGAGAAAGAGAGGATGTGGGATACCTATTATCCAATAATAGTTACAACAACTTTGATCAGAGAAGAGGTGGAATTAAGGCTTTATAAAACAATATGGAGAAAATAAAATTATTCAGAGTAAATTATCAATAAGGTTTTCTTATTTTTATTTGTCGTATCACTACAAGAGTCGTTGATGTAAAATGATGTAAGAAAAAACAAACAAAAGAAAAAAGCCCACAAAATACAGTAACCACAATAACAAATGGACCACCCTCCAGACTGCAATTATTCTTAACTGGTATAGATTATAGATTATGCAACAACTGCCCTATCGAATCAAATCTAGGCATTCCTGTTAAACACGCCTTTAAGCTCCTCTCGAAATTGTCGAGTAGTAAAGTAAAAGAAAAAGACACTCAGAGCATGATGGGATGTTCCAATTGATTCTGTAATAAATCGAATCTGAATGTATTGTAAAAATCGTGCCCACTTTGGATCTTTACTCACATGCTCTATTGGTAAATCGGTGTTACCCGGGTAATACAACTGCTGGATGAGGAATACGATTGTCATGGGCAGCTGTGTGATTATTCTGAAAAAGGACAAACACAACAGTGTAATGGTCGATGAACGAACAGATTGCCTGTTTTGGTTGTCTCTGTGTCCATTACGTCTTTCATTCAAGTTTTTTCTTTTCTCCCTTAAAGATCGCTTCGACGCTCTGATGATAAGTATATTTAAGATCAGATTTATTGCGGGGAATATAACAAACATAGCCATTTCAGTTGCAAGGGACCAAACCTTCAAGAACTCGTGCGCATATGTAGGTACTCGGCATTGACCACTGTCAAAATGCCAAATATACGCCTGAGGAAGAGACAAAGCAATGACACCAACCATAATTGAGATTATCTCTTTTGGTGCCCGTTGATGACGTGCGAAACGTTCATCACGAAATGGGTGATATATAGATATAAACCTCTTCACTGTAAACCCAAGGACGAGAACTTGACTCGCATATTGAGGTATCATGTTTAATACATTCCACAACTCGCAGAAGATTGGCACATCAATGGAAGGCACTCCCCACAAAAATCGCAAGTACATGACAATATTTAGAAGGATATACAATATATCTGTGATGGTGAGCGCAACCAAGTAAAGAGCTGACGCATTTATTCTTCTCATCCGAGGAATGGCCCATATCTTCAACGAAATAGTATTACCAATGAGTCCTACGACGTACCAGAGGATATGGACACATCTGGCAAATACAATGACAGGAAAGACATGATAGAGTTCGATCTGATAGTAGACAGACCAGTGAAGGGAACTTGTGTCTTCATTTTCAGGATAGGAAAATCTTGATATATTTCTCTCAGATTCCGTTATATCAGTCTCGGTGTAGTTAATTAACTCAGTATATGACTCCATTTTTAGGATATAATCTTTACTTCATATCTGGTTCTGGTCCACCTGAAAATAAAAATCAATTTCGGTCAGTTCGATTTCTAAAACGCTCATTAATATTCGAGATAGCGTAAATATAAAAAGAAGTTTGAAAGAGGAAAATGAACGGAAAAATCATCACTAATTAATGTTGTGTTACATTGCTATTACATTAAACCTAGGTTTTGTGAATGTATAAGTATTTTCTGGAACGCATATCTTAAAATAAACTTGATGGTAAATAAATTCATGAGAATTTTTAAAAATGTTTCTGAGTTTAGTTTGTTTATATGTTTGTTTAAGACATAGCATCTAAGCATTTAAATATAAAAAACAGATGACAATATGACACAAAATGGCGGATTTCCTGCTTTTTGCAGATTTTTTGAGGGAATGTCACTTTCGATGATTTTTCCTAAAATATGGATACGTTGTCCCTATTTATAAAGCGATGTTCTTAGTACAATAGAATATTCCATTGTGTTGCAGCAATGTACATATGATGCGAATCTTAATACTGAAACAGTCAAGTTTTTCAATAATAACTATAATACATACTACAACAATTATTTACAATTTAAAACTATATGAAGATTTGTTAATTATCTTCGGGAAACAATTGTTTGCCCACCACATTCTGAATTGATGCTTAGTTTATTTTGGTGTTTTAAAGCACAGCAACACCTTTACGATTATATCATGCAGAGGAATGTAGAGTTCGTTGACCAAGGGCACACCACGTGAGCATTCTTGGTTGCTCTGATTGTGGTATTGGACAGCACGCTTCTAGCCACAAGTACAATCATTTAAAACACGAAGCCACCGCCTCCAACTTGCACATGTTGGTGGAAAACAATATGTGCACCCTGTCCATGTCGCATGTGTGAGTTGTTACTTTGTGTTGTACTCCAGCAACAGTATATAATGTTTTTATGGTTAATACGCATAAATATCGACTATGTATTTTAAGGATTGTAAACTTTATTGATTTTCTGTTTGCTGTGTATGTCTTTTGGGGACCCATATTTATACCATTCCTAAACTTATTCGCCAATATATAACTACGATTGTTTGCAAGTAACATCAACCTCATAATGTTATTTTTGTTTTTAAATCCTTTATTTTAAAATTGTTTTGCTCTCTTGAGCATCTCCCCTTTTATAAAAATGAAAAATTTAAAATCTTCCTAAAACAACAAGGATCTTTAAAATAAAATAATTTTAATGTATACTGAAAAACATCAACGTCGACTTTATTATCTCTTCTTTCAGATTCTCTTGACACGTTTCTATTTCTCTATTATTTCGTTCTACTTTATAAATTCTCTAATTGGTTGTACTTTTACATCGATAATTTGTTGATTGGATTAATTCGTGATAATTAATATACACCATTGTACTGAATATATGCCATTTGCTATATAAATTTGTGTAATTGTTAATGAAATATGCACTATCATTTCAGCTGAAGTTGAAAGTTGCATATCTGTCATTAGATGTACAAATGCAAACAATTAGTTAGTCAGCCTGTGACCATTACGAGAACCGCGAATAAAGTAGATTTCTTAAACCCGTCATACCATTATGAATATTTATGACGTCTGAGGTGATTATCATGATCATCCAGGTGGAGTAAACAATGTAACGCAAGGAAACCACCAACCTTAAATGGGTGGTCACAAAGAAGCTACATAGGACCAAGGTAATTAAATCGTATTGTTATGTATATGTAATTTAATTATTTGTCTATTAGTTTTAAATTATTTTTTTTTATTCCATTACATGTTATTATAAGGTAACTTTGTTTACTGGATTTAACATTTTTTAAATTTAGTTCATTTTTGTTTGACATGACTTTTTTTACTGATAAACAGCCAGTAGTAGAAAAAATTATCTAGTTGCTGACCTTGATTTAGAAATCAGAAAGGGTTTTGTTAAACAATTTTAAAATTTTTTTATATTTATTCCCAGCGTAAGAACTATTGAGTTCATTTAAGGCCATACTGGGAGGGGTACGTGATATTAAGCATGTAAAAGGCTTCTATGTTGTTCTAGAAAGTAGTAACGTGACTTTCATTCTGGCATCTGTTTGCGTTTTAGTTAGTCTTATTACGTACGTTATAGTAAGAGTTAGCCAGTCCGGCACCAAACATATGTTGTGACCAGTCTCAGTTTAAGTTCTATTTATGGAAAATAAGTGTTTCTTTTCAATGAAAATATATAAGTGCTCATATAGAATTCTTGGACAAGACATTTATTGAAATATATTTGGAATTACAACCTGGAATATTATTTTCTATGATTCAAAATAACCTGTTGACACATCAGTACGACGCTGACCAAAATAAATGTAATCGCCTTCCATTTTGAATTTGATAAGGACGCGAACTCAAATTTATTTAGGACTTTATAATAATAGGGCTTCTATTTGTTAAATCTTGGATTTGATTCGTTAAAATGTAAGTTCTTTTTCTCATTTTACCTTAGTTTTCTAGGGAAATAACTATTTGTTAAATTTTATAAAGCTTGTTGTCTTCACTCTTTTCTTTTTACTTTTCATAAGAGCCTAGACACGTAACAATACCTTGACAACTTTTTGATTATATCTCGTGCATAGCAAGTTGTTTTTGTCTCATAATTTAACGATTTTTTTTCTGATCAGTCTACACCAATGATCCAGTGGATGTGACACATTATACCTTATACAAATCCATACGTGGCATATGCACTACATCAGGGGTGCACAATACGTCGATCACGATCGACCGGTCGATCGCGAAGACAGTGAGTAGATCGTGTAGCATTATAACAAAATAGACGCCAGCCCATATATGTTTTGCATTTTTGTGCTAGGTAGATCATTTTGGATTAGTCATTTTATAAGTTGCTCGCATGCTGAAAAAGTGTGTGCCCGGATTAACACACCGTAACACATGTATTCTTAACTTTCTTGCCGCAAAACAAAAACATTTACACCAAATGACTTAAAATTTTATCTGTATTACAGTAATCAAAAATTTATATATTTAGAAATAAAATAACATTTTTGTGGCCATTATATAAAACAAAACTATAAATGTTTAACACTCTTCAGTGCAGATGTAAAAATAGAGTTGTGTTGGAACAGCGTAAGGAATCGCTGTAATCGGATGAAATCAATGATGTCTTGACTGAACGCAGGATCACAGAAGTCCAAAGCGGGAATATTTCCAGTTCATTCACCAGGTTCTAGGTTAACCGTGCTAATAGGAAAACAATGAAGTAATCCAGATAATTAATTTATAGTCTTGAAAACTGCCAGGAGCTCGAAGTACAGTGCACATAAGGTCCTAGACACTTTTAATGACATCAGATATTGCCTAGCTTAAATCAGAAATACGTGCTGAAAGAACAACAATTATTTGATTTGTATTGCTGTTATTTTGGAGCAATCTTTAGCACCTTGGCTTTATTGTAAACAGATTATTGGTTATGTAATGACGAAGAAACGAGAGCTAAAGTGCATTTCTTAAGGTCACACAGTGGCAGCTGACACGGACTATCCGGGGTGGGGGTGGGTATCTAACCTGTGGTCCTTGGATTAGTTGTCCGACGCTCAACCAAATGAGCTACGGCGGCAACCCATACGGGATAAATTACACTTTATTATATCTCAGGTAGTCCTGGCATATGTTTAAGATACAAGATGGAACATTTCCACAGCAATTTCCATATTTTAAGCGTTTGCAGCATATATTCCTGATAAATTGATAGTCGTGTGAAAAATAACTCCGATTTGGTGTGATCTCGAGAATATTGTGTTAATTGTAAAGGGATATGAAACAATGTAAATCATGTTTACCTACCTCATATAACCCTATGCCAACCCTGTTTACGGCATTGCTCCAATTTCCTCACATGTCGCTGATTTCAATTTATAGTTTTCGTTCTTATTTGTTATTTGGAACTTTTAAAAGATTTGTTATTACTCTCAACCCATCTTGTCAGAAAGTTTTCTGGTACTTTTAGGATTATGCGGTCTTCAAATAAGTAACAGAACAGAGTAAAAACCAACAAGGCTTGCGAAATTCATAAAATAATGAATTTCTTTAGAATACAAAGTAGAAAAGGTTCTATCATAAGTCCAGAAGTATCCCTAATGAGTTCCAGTAGTGCTCACAGTCTTGATGCATCACAATGATACATTCTAAAATGTCTCGAAACGAACAAACAGCAAACCCCAAATTAGCTACCTAATCCTGAAGTTCATGAGCACCCTTTAATGCCAACGAATAATTGAATTTTATTTGAAAAAACGAACACAACCAAAGCCTGGTGCTCAAGATAGGGATAACTAATTCCAAGGTAAACAAATATGGCCGTCATTGTTTATACAAGATGTAGTTATTCCGAAATCAATCAAAAACTTGTTAGAAAATGTAATTAATTTTTATGGAGAAAATTCTCTCATGACATAAATTCATATATATGCAACAAATAATTAACATCAAGAAAAAAAAAGAAGTAACAGGAAAGGGAAAGTTAACATGAAATAGCCTTTAAAATATACACTTCCAAATTTTAAAGAAAACACTGTGGGGTCAAATCCTTTCAAGTTGATAAAAATTGTGCTAATCCAGCATTAATTATGGCTGATGTCAACAGTTAATGTATTAGTCTACAAGACTGATACAAAACATGTTCTCTTCTTCCTAAAGTTCATGTTCAGTGACGGGGGTAGATGTGTTGGGAGGGAACGGGGCGCTGTCTGAAGCCTTTATCAAGCTGAAATTTTCATAGTAATTCACATTCACCCTATTTTAACGGGGGACAATTCTTCACAAAATTTTATTTATGAGGAGTGATGAGTATAGAGGTTGACAACTGACATGCAAACTGTTCTCTGTAGTAAAGTACTGGCACCACTAAAGAAAGTCGTACTGGGCCTTGTAGGAGTGGCACTAAAAATATTGGTAAATATTAATATAATGATAAAGAAGGGAACAGATGCCTTGAGTAGATTTAAAACATAAATATGAAACAGCATTATAGTTTATTTTATTTTTATTTTGGCCGTGAATTACTGAATTTTCCAAGTACAATAATTGTTATAATTCGCAGGAATGAAATACGATAATTAATTTCACTTCCACGTTTGCTTAGTATGAGTAAATAATGTATATAATTTATCTCGTGAGAAAATACTGTTACAAGCCAGGGTCTTTGCTTCACTGAGCGGTGTCAAAATCCTGGCGCAATTACCGCTAGAAGTCATAATTTTACCCCAAATTTCCAAAGACTTTTATACAACTGCTGTTGTAAGATGGAAAGGCCGACATGTCCATTCTATACATAAATTTTACTCTAATCAAGGCAAGATTCACCACGTACCAAATATCTGTCAACCGCACATCCGTATAATTTCTCTGCATCAACTTTCCGTAGCGTCGACAGTGCACATCGTAGTAACTCTACAACTATCCCTAACACGGGACTATTTTAACACTACACCATTTTAGGCCAGTCAATATGGCATCAGTACACAATTAATAAAATCCGGTTAAGTAATTTCAAGCATATTTTCAGACAGGCCTTATCTAGTATTACAATTAGGTTTTTATTGCAATGAAAAATTCCTATACTTAAGGAAGATATAGCAAATTTAGTTTTGGTTTCTATAGAACAATTGGCCCTCAAATTGCACCCTATAGAACACCAACACTACACACTTTCTGACAGATGTCACATGTCTTGCTTGCAAGGAAATTTCAAAAGACTTTATGTATGAAATTGAAATAGTAGTGGCATGCAAAATAAAATGCAAATATAAAAGTTTGACAAAAACTTTGACCCTTCCAGGCGTCAGTACACAATTAATAAAATCCGGTTCAGTACCTACGAATGTAGTCCCAGTCTATTTTTAGATCGCTTTTTCCTGTCTAAGTTTGGTGGTGATACAAGAGTTAGATTTTGGCATTCCTGGTAAGGATTTAAAGGCAATTGTTTATTCTTTAGAATGGTAGCTTATGGTGTGGTTGGCTGTGTGTATTTCGGCGAGAGTGTACATTGAGTAATAAGGTCATGGTGATAATCTGGAAGTGAAATCTGTGTTCCGTTGCATGGTGTTTTGTTTACAATACAGCCTCTCAAAAAAATGCAGGTCAACCCTGACAAGAACTTCACCGTAAAGTCATCTTTGAAGGTATTTTAGATTAACATATGATTTGTATTGATTGTCACACAGTGGAAAGTTCAGTACTGAGAAACAAATGTAGAGACTATATAGTAAAATTAATTTTGTTATATGGCCTTCAAGCGCACTGGATATAGCAAAGAATCACATGTAAAATTAAAGTAAAATTAATTGTGTTCTAGGGCTATATACAGTTTCAAGGTACATCACACCAGTAAAACTACGTCACATTTGCCACCATGGCGACATAAACAGTATCTGCCGAGTCTTTCTCTTTTGTTCCATTGTGCAATTTACCAGTTTCCTGCTGTAAATACTGCCACTGATATCACAGCACCAATGTACACCACTAGATTTTATAAATTACAACAAAACGACAAAGACAGTCATGCGGATTGGGTCGGAATTAGCTACTCATTGAACATGGCATCTTGGAAACTCACCAACATTTTCTCCCCGTGACGTTTGTTCCTAATAATTGGCTAATTATTTCGGGCTAAGGAATATATCCAATTGCACCGAATTACAATAATCAAACAAGTAATCACACAAACCTAAGAATTGCTTAAACTGGGCACTATAACAAAATGCGCATCACCTTAATTTTATTATAATACTGAGTTTTCATCCATTCTGATATCACCGTCATTCACTCTTTTCAAGCAAATATCCTCCATTCAGCTCCGAACATAACACCCACTATGGGAAAATATCTGTTTTAGAACACAAACTGCATTTTTTAAAATAGAAATAAACCTGACTGCCGAACACATTTGTTAGTATTTAATTTCATTCCCCACTAAACATTCTTCTACAATGTACTTTTCAGGAGATAGATTAAAGTGTTTTAATAAAACTTCATTCACAGTGTTTTAATTAGTTTTGAAACAAATAAATTGAGCTTTCTCTGCGTGTTCATGATAAGTTGATGCTCAAACTGCACACAGTAATAATGTTTGATTGAAATTACCTGTATTTTCCTACAAACATCTGCTGATTTGTATCAGCTGCTGAGGTCACAAAGGCAAGAAGCAAGCTGTTAAATACTTTCTGCCCAGAGGCCATTCTTACTATATTTTTCCTAATTGTTCAATTTGCCGTTTTCTGTAACAGCATTCCCACCAAGAATAGGACTATTTTCCCCTGAAGCTTTTCCGCAGGTGACTATTTTAAACTTTATCATTATTGAGAAGTAAATTAGCTGAAATAGTGGTGTACGCCACAACCTAAACATGTCTGAGAATAGCGTTGTCCAGTTAGCACATGCCTCTTATTCTCAAAGTATGGAAATACTCAATGCTCCCGATTCAGATTTGACCCTTAAAAAGTACGTCTTCGTAACGTGCTAATAGAGGAACAAAAGGCAATGAATATTACGAAAGTTCCTTAATTCGTACTTTGCATATCAATGACACAGAGCGAGTAAGATTTCGAACTTCGAGCTTGAGTTACTTACACATTTTTTATATTTGGAATAATGGCCAGGGGTTAAGTCAAATTTAAAACGCTTCAGATGTTTTGTTTTCTTGGGGGTGGAGGTGGGTGAAGGTGGGTGGCGTTTATTTTAAAATCAAGCTATCAAAGTACAGAAAGAAACGATCAGCATTTATTAATGCCGTTAGTTGCCTTCAAGTACAAAGACTCTGAATGGCCATTGCATAAGGCGTAGGCAGGTGTGGGTCTATACAATTTGCAGTTATATCAGAATAATGTGCGAGTTCACACGGTATATTAAGCCAAATGAGAGCACTACAATATCTTAATCGATGTTATTTTGAATTGTTAAAATGGATATTGTACAATGTTACTTTTAACACCCACACATCATTTAAAATATTAGAATAGAAATTCTGACAAGCACAATAAAATGTTCAACCACCTCTTTGTAATTCAACATATATTTAAACTCTCGACATATGACATTAAAATTTCAAGAAACGCCGTGTAATTCAGAAGACACGATCTAACAACTCGATTTTCGACATAGAATTTTCAACCAGCGCTGTGAAATTCAACAGATGAAATCTAAATTGTCAATATATGAAATGGAACTTTCAACATAAATTCTTTGAACCAATAAGTAAATTAGGAATTTTCAACGTATGACATTGAAATTTCAACCACAGCCGTGTATTTCAAACGACAACATCTAAAACTTCGACATATAAATTATAATATTCAGCCACTACTGTTTAATTCAACATATATAATTTAAAATCTCGACCTAGAAAATGGAACTATTACGACAAGCATTTTTGATACAACACGTGAAATTGGAATTGACCTATCGCCACATTTCAATCACCCTGGATCAATTAACCAATCAGTGAGTGTAAATTAGACACTTCCGGGCATTGATTGAGTGCACCATTTTCCACCGACAATCCGATCGTAGCAACAATGAATTGATCCTGATATGTATTTACAGTTTTGAAACGATTTGTGGATATCTCGATCGATGACAGTGAAAACAAGTATTGTAATTCTGACAGTCAATATCCAGAACGTCTAAATGGAGGAATTAAAAGTAGGCCTTTCCCGAAACACAGGCAAAACTTCGAAGGAATACGACGACATTTTGCGTGTATTATCAGCTGAATAAAGACACAGTTGATGGCAATTAGAACGTGTTTGTTTACAATTCTAGTTGGTCCCGTTGATAACTTAAAAAAAAAACACCAAAGAAATATTAAATTATAAAGAATATAGGTGGATAACCCACTAAGTTTAAGACTTTGATATATATTATTTATTCTTGTATAGGAAGCATTGAAACAATGGCTGCAATATTTTAAAGTTTGAAAATTTACAGTTTAATGTTGGCTTCTTCCAAAAATAAAATATTTATCGTCTCGATCTTTCAGACACTAGAATGACGGTTATTGGGTTGAAGGAGGGATGGTGATACAAAATTGTAATTAGTTATAAAGAAATACGAAATAAAGATTTCAAATAATTATCTTCAGATATGTTTGCATTTACATCTTTACATCAATATAGATCATTAATCAGAATTCCATCTTACTAACACAACAGACCTTAGCATTATTATGTACAACAGTACAATTCTAAACAGTAATTATTTACCATTTTGTTATTAATTTTTAATTTATATACTTCAAAGACAGCATAAACATAGGTCATATAAAATTAACAAGGATAACATTATATGCTAAATACATCAGAATCTTTTGGGGAAAATTTCCTTTCATATGAATAAATTCTTAAACAGCTTTACAATTAATTGTTATTATTTACTGAAAAAACCCACTTAGGTTATTAATGTACGACCTTGAAATACATACATAAATGTTGTCTACTGCGGTATAATTAACTTAACTTTGCAATTTTATATTTTGAGAATAATATAAATCACATTAAATAAACATATGACGTAAACTGAAACATATTTCATTGCCAACTACTGTATTTTTGTCGGAGGTTAAGTCACGTGATTTGGTATGCGGAGCGACCTGTCGTCTGGCTTTAAGTCAGTTCCGGACATATGACCTTAAAATTTCAACGGTAACGTTCTGATTGGGCAGCTTTCGTCGGCTACGATCTGATTGGACCATCTTTTGTACGCTATGCTCTGAATGGACCAACTTTTGTTCGCTACGGCGCCTCATAATAATGCAGATTGTTTGCCTAGAATTTCATTTTTGAAATTTCACTTTGTTTCCCAAGAAGATGACTCATAATACAATAAGAAAAGAAGATAAAAGTTTTAAAAAAAATGTTTCATCGCTCCAGCTTCAGCTATAATATACCACGGACACACATTAAGTATTAGATAGAACATATTATTGGGTTTTGACTCGATATATATGCAATATATGTATTTAATCTTTGGATTGATAATCGTTTCTTTGCAGCAAAACTTATTTTGATGTCCAAATAACATCAGACCAGACTCTATCAGAAACAATTTTAGAAAAGAATAGCGTTTCCTCAAGCAATCACTCAATAGCAGGCAATATTAAAAATAACTAAACAATCAATTAGGACATAAAGAACAAGAAAAATAGCAGTTTACATATTACACAAAGTATAATCCCTAAATAAAATCATTTTCTGCTTAAATGTGTAAGTTTGATGAATGCATTTAACACGGCACACAGAGCATAAAATGTTCCTGATATGTGCCAAGTGATCATGGAAACGACTACATATAGAGATATTTGGCACAGTGATGGCTTTGTGGTAATCGTGTCGGACTCGCGACCATATGAGAGCAGGTTGGACCACTACGATAAAATCACCACAGGTCGGCTACAATGGTGTTCCTCGGCAAGCCACTACACTCTAATTTCTTTAGCAAAATAAAAAGTAAATGTGTCCCTGTGCTGTATAACACCAAAAATAAACCAATCATGTCTAAATAAGCTATTGATTTCTTTCGTGCTATTGTTTCCATATATCGGAAAAAAACTCACTTATAATCCGAGTCTAACGGCAAACATTACAGACCCAGATCTATCGCTGCATGATGCGCGGGCAGATCTCGGTTTGTGCAGTTTGTTAGGGGTAATCAATAAAACAACACAGCATAAACTTTGATCTGCCGACACATCATGTGACGACAGCTAAACTTCTATTGTGGTTGCAGTTCTAAAGAATTTACAAGCACGTATATACCTTATTTTAGCTCCTTCCGTAAGCTTCCTCCGTTAAGTACCTAAGTGTTTTCATCCTTTGGTAGGTTACAAATTAAGTCGCATTGTAAAATCGAACTGCAGTAAGAATGGCATCTTTAATCCTCTTCATGTGTACGTAATAAAGAGCTAACGATAAGCAAATGCGATAAAATGCATCAAGTGTATGAATGACATAATTGGCTACGTAAATCTAAAGTCATGCACGTGAGCCAACTCCGCTAAGCATTCCCATTAAAGCTTCGCACTCAGTCTGTTGGTAGTACTATACAGAGAGGATGCACTAGTGCGAATTGCACTTGAAGGGTACATGTTAGCTAGCTCTGTATTATTCGGTTCTGCATGCAGAGACACAAAGCTCAATTTTTGCGATTGAAATATGCCTTTCAACTCTTCGCGAAATTTTCGAGTCGTAAAGTAAAAGAAAAAGACACTCAAAGCATGGTGTGACGCTCCAATGGATTCTATAATAAATCGGATCTGAATATACTTCAAAAATCGGATCCAGACTGGGTCTTCATTTACGTATGGTATAGGTAATTCGGGGTCACCCGGGTAATATAACTGCTGGGTGAGGAATACGATTGTCATGGGTAGCTGTGTGATTATTCTAAAAAAAGACAAACACAACAGTGTAATGGTCGATGAACGAACAGATTTTCCATTGCGGATGGCTCGGTGTCCATTATGTCCTTGAGTCAAGTTACTTTCTTGTTCCATAAATGATTTTCTAGAGGCCCTGATTATAAAAATGTTCAAGATGAGAGTTGTTACGGGGAAAACGACAAACATAGTGATTTCAGTTGCAAGGGACCAATACTTTAAGAACTCATGCGCAAATGAACGTACTTGGCATTGACCATGTTTAAAATTCCAGATATATCCCTGCGGGAGAGATAATGCGATAACGCCAACCATAATTGAGATTATCTCTTTTCGTGCTCGTTGATGACGTGCGAAACGTTCACCACGAAATGGATGATATATAGAGATAAATCTCTCTACTGTGAAACCAAGTACGAGAACTTGACTCGCATATTGAGGTATCATGTTTAATACATTCCACAACTCGCAGAAGATTGGTATATCCATGGATGGCACTCCCCACAAAAATCGCAAGTACATGACAATATTTAGAAGGAGATAAAATATATCGGTAATGGTGAGCGCAACCAAGTAAAGAGCTGACGCATTTATTCTTCTCATCCTAGGAATGGCCCATATCTTCAACGAAATAGTGTTACCAATAAGTCCAACGACGTACCAGAGGATATGGACACATCTGGCAAAAACTATAACAGGAAAGATATGATAAAGTTCGATCTGATAGTAGACAGACCAGTGAAGATTACTTTGGTCTTCGTCCTCATAGGAAATATTCCTTTCAATTTCCGTCATTACAGTCGCAGTGTAGTTTCTGAGCTCAATATCTGATGCCATGATTAGGGTACAATCTCAAACTTCTACTAAAACCGGTAAAACCTAAAAAGAGAAAACACTTTCAATCAGTTCAATTTCATAAACCTTTTAAAACATATATGATATTGAAGAACAAATGGCCATTAATGCATATCACGTGCAAAAAGAACATATGGGGGAATTACAATTGCTGTCAATCAATGTGTGTGCATGGAGCGACAGATTCTGAAGAAATAGCAAAACAATGTGAAAGTGTATTCACTATAAACATCATATAGCTAATAGCAGATGTGGATGTTTCAATAAATTGAGAATTTCCGATGCGATAGCCACTTTGCGCGGATTTTTATTTCTTCGTAAAACACGGATACAATTATCAACTATAATATTGTGATGTTCCTTTCCATTTCGTCTCACTATCCTCACGGTATAAACTTCAATACTGAAGAAGAGATTTCTGTAAATATTGAATAGTGTAATATAATGTATGCGATGAAAGTAATTTGAAAGGAACCAATACAAAGATGTCTCAATTTTATTTTCGCAGAACGTTTGTCTGTCCATAAAATGTTTATTTATGGCTGATTAGTTGTTTTACGGAACAGGAACACGTTAAAGACACATAGTGCCAAGGCCAACAAAGTGAAGTTCATTTTCGATGGATACACGAAATTAGCCGATCCGGGCTTATCCAATGACCAGAATAAGTCCGTACCCTTCCAGCGATGAGAACTCTCTCGTAAAATTTAAGGAATTTTGTCAAACAGTATTTAAACCGTGCCAATATTAAACATGTGTGTGTGTGTGTGTGTGTGTGTGTGTGTGTGTGTGTGTGTGTGTGTGTGTGTGAGTGTGGTGAACTTTTAGTCCATGGCTGTATATTGCTTTGAGCTATAAATATAGGTTGTTATTTCAGTTTGTCCTCTATATCAACTTATTTGGTTTAATTTCCCATTGATGACTAAGTCGGGTGGATTGTGTTGCGACATAAGTCACACAGGAGGTTGTGGGGATGTATATAAGGTGGAAGAAGATAACAATTAATTAATTCATAGTTCAGTCTGCGAATGTAATGAATGCTATGTTTAGATGTAATTTGAGAGGAATCGTTTATTTAAATCATTTATTGGAATTACAAAGTGCTGACATGATGGTCTGGACTAAAGCAACATTTAGGGATTATTATAAATTCATTCAAAGGAATTTTAGACAGTGCCATTGTCATACATCAAAACTGTGGGCACTTCAATATATTCGGGGTCTCGAATTCATTCGAAATTATATTCTCTTGGACTTGTGAGAGATCTTTTAGAATTAGTTTGGATTTATCTCTGATCCAGATATCGTATTCCCATTGTCTTGGCACTATATAAGCTTTGTACAATGATATGTCCTGAAAAAGAATTCAGTTAAACAAGCAAGTATTGAATTAATCAGCCCCTTGTGACTATGTGATCTGAAATGGGTAAAGAAGAAATAGTTTTTTTTTACTAATGTAGACGTCATTATGTCCTGTATGATGGTCATAGTCATAGTTTTTGATGAAAAACTAAATATATGCAAGCAAAATCTCTTCTTTCTTAGTAATTATACGTCTATTGTAACCGTTATTGCAAGAAGATTGCTAATGACACTGAAATTGGAAACCCCCATCCCCTAATTTTAAATGGTAATTAAATTATGCCTGGTGCCATAGCAAGGTACATTCAAAGATTATCGTTTCAGTCAATGCCTCTCAGTCATGAAATGCATCAAACATATCCATTGAAAAAAACATGTGGTGAGTATATATATATATATATATATATATATATATATATATATATATATATATATATATATATATATATATATATATATATATATATATATATATATATATATATATATATATATATATATATATCAAAACGAAACGAATCAACGAATCATCGCCCAGCAAGTCTGCAAAGATTTTAACCAAACATGAGACTTTCAGAAGTAATTTATTTCTTTCACCATCAAACTTAAGCATTTAAATGAGAATTTGACGCAAACATGGTCTCTGTCGATGAAGGGTGAGAATAACTTTTTACAAAATACTCGATGTTAGATACTTCTTGCACAAATTTGTTCACATGGCCAGATACGGACCTAACAGGAGGAGAATGAGGATGGAGCAGGGCGCCAGCACCTCTTCAAAACTGAGCTAGAAAGAGCCGTACTGTTTGTAGAGCAATATTTCTTTAGTTACATGGTTACAATTATGCTTAGAAATGCTCAAAACCGTGAGTTTCTTTGGGCTTTGCTCCTCTGGGTCCACAACAAGGTTTCATCACACAGACCCCTTGTCTAGTTGCTTACATCCTCCATAAACAATATTCCTTGACCTGTCCCTGGTGGCACCAACCTAATGTCAGCGTTTGTAGTTTGGTTGATGGGTCACGCAGTTTCCAAATGACACTACAAAAGGCGAGATTATGAGACGAAATATGGACTAACCTTGACCTTCACCTGCAATTTAAACAAAATGTTGGTCACAATGACCCGTGTCCTGCTTAACTGGTTGTCGTGTTGGTCGAAACAAAAATTAAAAGAATAAAATAGATATAAAGGTAAAGTATGGTGCCAATGCATGCTATCATAGACGAGAAATCACTAACATAAAGGGACAATGCTACGAATGACTACAGAAGCATACGTTGTCCTTAGAAGTGTGTGTGTATGTGTGTGTGTGTGTGTGTTACATTTACTTCTTTTGAGGTACCACTCATGGCCGAGTGGTCCAAAGCGCTCTTCTTTACCCCGATCACTGCCACCTCACTTCTCTCCACTTTGGTTATAGTCTCGGAATCTGCCAATGTGGGTATTTGAGAAAGCTTGCCAGCAGCTTCTGTGGTTCGGTGGTTCTTACTAGAGTTTTCCCAGGTTGTTCCTCCACTAGTTATACTAACCATATATAGGCTATCTTGCGTTAAGAAATAGCGTTTAGCCAAAGAAATAATACACAACCCTCAAAATGCTTCTCTTGACGTGGTTTCTTTGAGGTTCTAAACGGGGCTGAGTAGTAAAGCCCTGGGCAGTAAATCTCTTATTCATATACAGTTAGTTGACCTTGTAACCCAATAAGACCAATGAGATACAAAGTATAGTTCGTTTATATTGTTAGTTACATTAGCATTATGATATCCGTTTTTGTTTCTTCCTGTCATTGTAGGTTACATATTCGATAAAGTGATTAGTATAACAGAACACTTAAAAATGCTGCATTCTTGCGCTGTTTTCCTGCAACGGTCCGAAGACTTTACTAATTTATTAATTATGTAACTTTGCACAACAATTTACGTGAGGGTTTTAGGTAAGGAATCACAAGCTTAGACAATTCTGTTGATAATGTCACATATTAAGTTAGTTACCCATCTACTCAGAAGGTTTTGCTCATTAAGTTTTCTTCTCTTTCTTGACTTGTTTCACGAATGTCTAAATGAAACACTTATTGTTAAGAAAAGGACCAATCGATTTCAGTCTCAGACTTTTTCATTCTTAAACAGATGGAGCGAAAAACCCAAAAGTTCGGTCCGTATCAGTTATCTGACAATATGATAATAGTTCCTGCAGATACTGACTGTATCACAAACGTGGCTATATGGTTTATTTAAATGCTTGCAAGAGCAAAAAAAAAAAAAAGAATGGTCGCCGAGAGCAATTATTACATATATGTGTATGGAAGTGATTTTAATTATTATTATTATTATTATTATTATTATTATTATTATTATTATTATTATTATTATTATTATTATTATTATTTGCTTACTTATAAGCGTTTGTGTTACAGAAAAACTGAAGATAGGTGAAATTTCTAAGATGGGATCAATTATGAAATGTATGATTCACATAAAATTCTCGCTTAAATGAGCAAGTTCGATGATTGAAATCATTGTAAAATATGCATGTTTATCACAAATTGACCCAAACAAAGCGTGCAGTTATGTAAAGCTGTAAGACGGCTAATCTACAAAATACTCACCACATGTTTCTCATGCTTTCCAAAGATGCATCGGATGCTCGTAGTATCAAACGAACGTTGATTGAGACGATAGTCTGCCGATGTACGGTGTGGTCTTGTTCCTGATTATACCTCTCAGTGTTCAACACGCACACCTACACCCCTGTTATGAACTTGTACCAACAGAATGGAGTTCAATAATTTTCCAAGACGTCGACTATGTGCGAATTAACAGGGAGCAGAGACCAATGTTTATATGCGACATATAATAGTAAACAAGGCCACGATACTCGATTGTCGAAGTTAATAAGTTTATATGACGCTCAAGCTAAAAGAATTAACTGCATGACTAGTTTGGTAAATATTAAGCACAACCCCATAAGGGTATTTCACAATTACTAAATGCTGGTTATTTAAAGCAATTAGTCACACCTAGATTTGATATGTAAGTGCCTTTTGGCTACATTCCCCGGTGTAAAAAGTACATAATTAGTTTGGTGCTGTTGATCTTCACTATAAATCGAAATGTCAGTGACGTCATGATTTGCAAAGTCAGTTACCAAATGAAATCTTGTTTTTGTTTGTTAACATTGCCGAATTCTTATCTAAGAATATTTTTTTTATTCAATACATGCTAAAGTATATTTATTGATCGTAAAGAACGGATTTGTCAGCTCACGAGATTTTGTTATGATAGACAAAGTGAAAGTGAGACATCATGTAGAAGCAATTACCGATCATCGATCAATCTGTTCTTTTTTTTATATAAAAACCTTTATAAACTGACCCTTCCTGACTTTAAACTTTTTCTAGGTCAAGAGGGTTTGAGGATTTGCAATTGTTGACAGCATTTACCTTAAGTAACACGATATAATGCTTCCTTCTTTCTATCTATTGTATTTATATGTTTTTATTAATTTTCCCTAGTGTTTAACTGTCTCTGTTTTAAGTAATACTCCTTTGACATATTAATACTGACATGAACTACATAGTACAAAATCTAGTCAGATTTTTTAAATGTTCAAGGAAACATTTTCTTTAGTTGAAAACACACAGTATTACTAATTACTGCTTGCCATTAGGCCGACTGCATACAAAAAAAAACCATATATTGGTGCGGATAAATTTGTGAAAGGCAAATTGTTTTTATCAACACCGCACACTGGAAAGGTACATGCACCCGACTCCGATTTCACATCTAAATAAGCTAGGCCTAAATACGTAAAACCTAATAACTGACCACTATATGTCTCCACCCCCACCCCACCTATAATTCTGCGGTCGCCCCTGATGTAGGTATCAATAGTCAGCGTAATTGGATTTGAGTCACAATTTTTACTCTCCGGTCAGTACCCACGAATTTAGTCACAATTTTCTTTAGACCATTTCTCTTTTTTTTTTCATTTTCATGATGAAACACGAGTTAGATGTAGTTATTTTTGGCATTGGTTTAAATGAAATTCTATATTTAGAATATGAGCATTGTAATGTGTGTGTATCGTGTATCAATGTACACCATCAGCTGAGACCTAATTAGTCTTAGGAAAGGCTAGCAACAGACAACCGAACTGCTCACTAGACGTACTAACAATAAATCATTTTTTGCAAAGTTCAATACTGTGATGTGTCGAATTTTAAAAACGCTTAAAAGCTTTGGTTAAAGGAAGTGTATCGAAGTCAACTTAATTAAAGTAGAAAGGGCTAGAGATAGTTAGATGATTATTTTCATTTTATCTCTGAACGTCAAAAGGGAATTCGTTCTAGCCGACGTAACATGACCGAGTCAGATGCTATGGTACAAGAGAATGACATAAGACCCTTTCCCAAAATCGACGGGTTAAAGGGTGGGAGCTGGCTATAGATGATTGTTCAAAGTAATGTTAATTACGGCATGATTAGTTGTTTAGTTGTCTTGTCAATCCAAAAATTCTACGGAACAGGTTTAGGAAACAGTCTATTCCGATTGGTTAATATGGATTTATGGGCGTAACTCTTTAAGAAATTAAAGGTTTTACTTTAGAAAAATTCTTTAGTCTTCAATCTTACTTGGAAAAAGAGTGGTCGAGACTCCGGGAAGAGCGTGTAAGACGTTATCTCGTGATTTGGCAGTAAAGCGGGAGTTTTGTCTCAGCGAGTAGGCAAACTCTACATCCTGAATTCGTAAAAAGTACGTTTTCATTATAGAGTAAGGGGCCAGATAGTTGTCTCAGTTAGAAGACGGACTATACGTGAGATTCGTGGAAACGAATAAAGAAACGGCAAAAGTAAACAGCTTTCCTCGATTCACATGAGAAATCCCTGAACAATCACAGGACCAGAAGAAGTTCTACGCAGAAATCTAAGTCCAGAGACGATTGTTAAGTCAGAGTTCGACGGACAAGAGTCCAAGATGAAACAGTTAGACAAAGATCGGCAGAGCAGGGACGAACGGAAGTCTTGATGTCCGCATAAAATAGGTGATGAAGTCTCTCATCGTTGCACTCAAAGGTCACATCTCATTGGCAATGAAGATAGTATATTAACGTGGAAAGTAATTTTACATTTAAAGAAATTTGTATTGTCTTTTTATTTGAGTACATGTTAGTACCATTTTCCTTCTTTTGTAACCAAGTCATTGATTTCTTTTCATTTTAAATTCTGTTAATAAACTGATTAAATTTTATATTTGTTCATTGAAAGGGGGCTCGTCATGTTTATTTTATTCAATATACTTGTTCAGTGATCTGTATTCTTCTTTCTGTCTATCCACACTGGGTAAACTACACCGCGGAGGTTATTCCCTAGCAACGAACCGTAGTGAAAGAGGTTGGTGTGGTTTGCACGCCGCCAATTTGTCACAAATACAATGAATAAAAATATATTTTCATGACAATAAAATGAAAATAATGACAGCAATATCTTTGGGTTTTTTGTTTTAAAAATTTACGCTTAATCCGTGACATGGGAAATGGCCAGACCAGTGCATCTTTTATTTATCTATGTAACTATTCATCTGATTAGATGCATGTTAAAACGTTTCCTTCGGAGGCGTCACGATATTACCCATAATGCAGAGCAGCAGCAAAAAAAAAAAAAATCCCCAACGAAGCAAACTCACAATAGTAGTCGACGTTAAATTATTTTAAAGGAACTGCATTCAAGCAACATTTTAAAAGTTTAATAAAATGACAATAAAATTCTCACACAGCAATAAAAAGAAATGTTGACATCAGTATTTTATAAGGTTTCGCTCTAGTTTCCTGCTTTGTACTGGGTTTGATTTTTTTTTTACAGAAAAGATAATTTATTTTCGATGATTGTCTTAATGGTTGTCATGGTTACTTACAAAGGACCTTGACTAATTTAGGTATTGTGAAATTAACTTTAATTCTTTTTTGTCCATGATGGGTATACTTTGCATTGTAGAGTAGATAGCTTGGTCTGATTGTGGGTGTGATTTCTACAGACAGTACGTAGACAGTGACAGATGCAGGGTGAAATTATTACACTGTGACATGCACAGTGGAGAGAATGTTGGCGCATTGTACTGTGGATGAAATTTATGTACATATTGTAGTTGTGGAAACTGTATAAGCTAAGCACACATTTAATCAAACTGTGTCCCATCGTGTCCTCGAAAACTCAACATGAACTAGTCCAAGGCACTCTACCTTTAGCATGTATTAAGATAGCGAAAACAAAGTTTGCATAAATCGACAGTACCAGCTTCTAAAAGTACAGTTAATAAACTACAACATACAGACACATTAAAAACAACATGGCTGTTAAAATATTGGAATAAAGTGATTTTACACTTTACCTTTGCAGACCAGAAACTGAAAATAGCCATGCAGAGCTAGCAAATGTTTTATAAGTGCATATCTGAAATTGTATACCATATAGCCCAAGTTACAATGAAATGGGAATTACAAGTTCTTTTAGCAGTGCCTAATATACACATGGTCTTTATTTGAAACAGTTAGGATAAAAAATGAATAAACCCCAGGGAAGTCTTTTCCCCTAAAACGTATACGTTTTGCAAAGAAAGAAACTGCAAAGTACCACCATACTTCAGATGTGCATCTTTCAAAAGGCTGCTAGCTCCGCTTGGTCACGTTTACTTTTTGAACTTCAGAGATTTATTTTAAGATGGGGGTATCTGATAACGTTTTAGCTTTTTAATATTTTATAAATCATTTATTGCAATTGTGAATTTAGTATTGTCTGCCCTAGCACATTTCGATCCCCCATTTTCCATAACTGCTCAAATTAATGTACTGTTGATTGGTTCAGGTTCATTTTTTCAAGACATAGAGAACGCCATTTCATTCAAACCGTCTGCTTTAAGCAGAGCATTGTTTCCCTAATATCTCATATACAGAATTTCAATCAGTACATAAAGGTAGCAAAGAGGTATGCCGACATTCTCTACAATGTGACTGATGAAAATACACACAGCTTCTCTTCATATCTTTTTCACTGTTTCATAAGTACATAATAACTGTAAAGGTGGTACTTTATAGTTTCGTATTTAGCATAGGGTTAAAATTTAAAGGAAAAGAATTTTCCCCGGGTTTCCGCACTAATTCAACTAGCTATTTAAAAATGAATATGTATATCTTAGTTATTGTTCAAAAAACCTTCAATTTTCCTTTTATTTTGGTGTATGATCGATGGGTGTATAATTGATAGGTGTAATATGGGTTATATAGTATACAGTTTGGCTTTATTCCAGATGTGCACCTTTCAAAATAGTGCTAGCTCCACCCACTTGCTCATTTTTATTTCCTGAACTTCAAAGGTAAATTGTAAAAAGAAAAGCCGATTACTTTTTTACATTTTATATATTTGGCAATTCATTCATTGCACTTTCAAAAGCTGGTATTGTCTAGTCTGGCAAATTCATTTTCCCAATTTTAATAGCTGCCAAGGATACCGTACCATAGACAAATTCATGTTGATTTATGGAGCACAAGAAAGCAGTCATTTTTAGCAATGTGCTAAGATCATTTACATTTTCCAAAAGTACAGTATCCAAAGAAATGACATCCACATTGCATCAGAGTGGTATAGTGGTATACCAATCAAATTAGCATATAGGTATGCCAATTAAAGTAGCATAGAGGTATGCCAATCAAAGTAGCATAGAGGTATGCCAACATTCTCTCCACTGTGCATGTTTTAAATGCAAACAACTTCACCTAGAGGTATGCCAACATTCTCTCCACTGTGCGTGTTTTAAATGCAAACATCTTCACCTATAGGTATGCCAATATTCTCTCCACTGTGCGTGTTTTAAATGCAAACATCTTCACCTAGAGGTATGCCAACATTCTCTCCACTGTGCGTATTTTAAATGCAAACAACTTCACCTAACACACGTCACTCTCTCAAAAGTACATAATAACTGGTGAGCGCCACCAGCGCGTAACCTAAATGAGGAAGTAATTCATCTTTAGAAAGAAGAATAATCAAGGGGAGTAAGTGTTGGCTAAAAGTTGTCAGGAATTCAGTATAAAAATATAAAACAAAAAAGGAAGAGTCATAATTGCCTTGTTTAGTTGCGACAAGTAAAAATGTACATGTTCCGCTAAACAATTATTACGTACTTTTGAAAGTGGGGCATGTATCAGGCGATGGTTTATTTGCAACAAGCACAATTTAGAGAATATTTACATACCTCTATACTACTTTCATACGCATTGACTGAAATTTCGTTATACGCGTTGTTAGGAAAGCAATGTGCTGTGTAAATGGCTACTTCCAAGTGATTGAGAAATGAACTTTAACTTGAATTCAAAGTACACTAACTTGATCAGTTGTTTAGTATAGAAAAAAATATATTTTGCCAGAATAGGCAATAAATTAAAGCATTCTTTAATACAGAAGGATAATTGGTTTTATACAAAACTTACATTATTTGGTTCCATTCAGAAACGGATGCCAGTGATCTTGTGGTAGGCAGCTTTATCAGTCATATTGAATTACTGTGAAGGTGACCTTTAAAGCCAAATATTATTAGGTGTCTGACGGAAATGAGGCAATTCTGGTAGCCCATGAATACTGAAGCCCAGTATTGAAAAAGAAAAGACTGGCAAGAGCCGTTTCTGATGCATTGTATTGTCATTGCTTCCCAGACATATGTCAAGAATGCTGTCGAAGAATTGAATCGTTTGAGAGAAACTTGTAAAATGTATATTGGAACCGCACCTAATCCCAGTAATCAATTCAAATGCCGATATCAAGCCAAGTTTTGACCGTAAATAAAATTATCAAATCCATACTTGCTCTCCCATCAAGGATAATGTTTAATAGAATTTGTTATGAAAGAGTGCATTTTCCATCGTCCTCTCACTTTCTCTAATTTTATATCAAGGGAAAAGCTTTTCCAAATGAAGATTAAATGTTTGCTAATATATTGTAAAAATAAAAACTAGGTGAAATGCTAATGTGATATGTGATGATTGGTTCGTCATCGCAAGAGAACTGATATCTTTATAATTGAAATCGGTGCCCTTGATTGAATCAAATGCAAGGAATACCGAGAGAGAAGGGGATGAAACAGCTCGTTGAAAGTAATTTTTCATAAATGTTTGGCACTGATATATTGATCGACACAATAGGGATGAAGAGATCAAAGGTTTAAAACAGACGATCAAGATACATGCAAAATGCTGGATGTAAATTAAACTGTCTACTTTCTTTGCTTACTTTCTTACTACGCAGATTAGAGTATTGATTGAGGTGGAATCATATATATATATATATATATATATATATATATATATATATATATATATATATATATATATATATATATATATATATATATATATATATATATATATATATATATATATATATGGGTATATGTGTGTGCGTGCGTGTGTGTGTGTGTGTGTGTGTGTGTGTGTGTGTGTGTGTGTGTGTGTGTGTGTGTGTGTGTGTGACAGCAATAAGCATGCCATGTCACCCGAGAATTCATTTGTTTGTTTTATGTCCATAAATTGTTACATTCTTAACCCTCCAGGGTCGGGGAAATGAAGCTTTTTTGATATCGTTTCTTCAGTTATACACAGTCATCAAACTAAGAACATGGGTCAATAATTTTTTAAGGCTAATCAAACAGCCTTGTTAAAGTCACCTCGCATTTGGATGAAGAATAAAAGATGAAGAATAAAAAAAAAGCATCAATATCCACTATTATTATTATGCAATTGACACAGGAATATCCTTTACTGAACACATACTTCAGCCATTTCATCCATTTCTGATAGTGTTTCTGCTGTCTTGTCAAGGCAATGCTAATTGGACGAAATTAAAAATTGATCTTCAACAAAACTCTTTAATTGCAAAATAATGTTTTGATAGGGCTTGAAAAAAATTGTTTTTGTTCTCTTTTTGTGTGTGAAGAAGATAACTGTCACAATTCGTAATCTTTGACGACTAAAAGCATTATATTATATTGGTCGTTTGCTTTAGGTATATATATATATATATATATATATATATATATATATATATATATATATATATATATATATATATATATATATATATATATATAATCCTAGTAGAAAACACTCACTCATTCTCGAAACTATCGTTTCAGACGAGCTAGACCGAAACTGATAGCTTTCAAAATTGATCGATAATTGTCAGTTGTAATCGAGTTCTTCTTTCGTCGAGATTATTCCCCCTCTGAGTTATGTCAGCAATAAATATCCTGTCATTTTCAATCCGATTATACCCGTTTCAAAACAGTGATGGGCAAGACCAGTGAATATAAGCAGTAACGCATCGCAGAAATGCACATGTAATTCGCAAAAGTAAAGAAAAACAAAGGAAAAAAGTCGCAATGGAAATCAGATGTATTCTTTGATAACTAAAAAAACAAAAATAATATAATTGGCGTGAGATAAATAGGCAAGAAAACCGAATGATGTCACTCTTCGTAACATTTGTAATATATGCTTTGACATGCACTCTTTCGTCAAACATGCAAGAACAGCTGGCACGGTCACTTGAAAATCCTAATACTGGGTCATTATAGCCTTTGTATTAAAAATACAAAATGTCAGGATTTGATGCACTGAGACTGAGACACTAACATTCCCTTTACACTAATTATTATTTTTTATCTATATCTTTAGAAAGACAATATAATCATTTGAAAGAAGTAATACAGGTGGTGTGTGTGTGTGTGTGTGTGTGTGTGTGTGTGTGTGTGTGTGTGTGTGTGTGAGATTTGGATTTCTAAGTACTCTAAAAAAATTCAGTCATATCGATACGATATCTACAGTGTGGCAGTTTATAGTGATATATAGCACTGGCTCAATATGTCACAGATTTAACATAATATCCCACCCAATCACATTATCCTGATACAAGGCCGAAAAGTCCTAAAACAATCCTCTTATTGTTAAGGGAATAGCGAGGCAACCCTTAGTACCATTTTTATGTCTTCTGTCTGACTGCCGAAGTTCGAACCAGCGATATCCCGCATCCGAGTCGGACGTTCTAACCACTAGACCACCCGAGCGATAACGCAGAAGAAAAAGGAACGTTAAATAACGCAAGACTGGGAGTTAGCTTTAGCGTGCAAGCAAATAAGAATGAAATGCACTTTTGACCGTAACAGACGGGGTTATTTCCCTTCCTATCTCATATATATATATATATATATATATATATATATATATATATATATATATATATATATATATATATATATATGTATGTATGTATATAATCTATAGGTTACATCAAACGTTTCCAGTTCTTAGAATAATATGCTGTTACAGGTCAAATTATTTTCATAAATGAAGGTAGCCATGAATAGAAAGTAACATGTAAAGCATTGAAAACATTATGGGCATCCTTCCACAAAGGTTTAATGGTATCATAATAATAATCAGCATTACAGTAGCACGTTGTGTCCCTTATTGCCGTTTTCCAAAACCGTCAGATTTTGTGTATGCTTGAGAAGAGTTTTGCTACATCGTCAATAGCAATTCCTAAATGTATTCCAGGCTATATTAAAATGCAGATCTCTATGGATTGCATAACTAGTGACTTTCACGCCATTTCTCAACATTTTCTACAGTAGTGCTATACATTGACTGAGTCCCATTGAAGCTCCAGGAATAAACATGGTAGTTTGATGTTACAACCAGAGACAGAATACATTTACCTATGTAGTGTCTAGGTCTATCAGTATGTATGTATGTATGTATGTATGTATGTATGTATGTATGTATGTATGTATGTATGTATGTATGTATGTATGTATGTATGTATGTATGTATGTATGTATGTGCGTGCGTGCGTGCGTGCGTGTCTGCCTGCCTGCCTGCCTGCCTGCCTGCCTGCATGCCTGCCTGCATGCATGCATGCATGCATGCATGCATGCATGCATGCATGCATGTATGTATGTATGTATGTATGTATGTATGTATGTATGTATGTATGTATGTATGTATGTATGTATGTTTGTGTGCGTGCCTGCGTGCCTGTATGTATGTATGTATGTATGTATGTATGTATGTATGTATGTATGTATGTATGTATGTATGTATGTATGTATGTATGTATGTATGTATGTATGTATGTATGTATGTATGTATGTATGTATGTATGTATGTGCCTACGTGCGTGCGTGCGTGCCTGCCTGCCTGCATGCATGCATGCATGCATGCATGCATGCATGCATGCATGCATGCATGTATGTATGTATGTATGTATGTATGTATGTATGTATGTATGTATGTATGTATGTATGTATGTATGTATGTATGTATGTATGTATGTATGTATCTATGTATGTATGTATGTATCCATATGTATGTATGTATGCATATATATAGTATGTATGTATGTATGTATGTATGTATGTATGTATGTATGTATGTATGTATGTATGTATGTATGTATGTATGTATGTATGTATGTATATGTATGTATGTATGTATGTATGTATGTATGTATGTATGTATGTATGTATGTATGTATGTATGTATGTATGTATGTATGTATGTATGTATGTATGTATGTATGTATGTATGTATGTATGTAACTATCCAATGACATATTTAAGTGCTTGTTATGTTGGAAACAACCAACATATCATTCATTACCATCATTCTAGATTGTAAATAACTACCGTAAGCAAATAGTGAAGGCATAAAAATTTTAACATTCCAGATCAGATTAATTTTGTAGCTATGAATGAGACATTAAGTAGTGCTACGTGGTGATTGATCTGTCATCTATGATATAATTTATTACATTTGAATGCACGTTATCTGTGATTTATTTTCGATAAACTTGGGTATTTAATCTATCAACGAATCAGAACGTACAATGTATATAAAGCATCGTCTGCGCCTTCTCACATCAAAAAAACTGTAATAAAACTGAAACGCACAATTTTACCAAAAGCATTATTTTCAGGAACAATAAATTCATTATACAGATTACGCCTTGGATTTTGTAAGCCAACAAATTTATGAGACTAGCATAAACTTTCAATAAACCTGAAAATGAAACTCAGGGCAATTAAACTGGTTCTTGATAGATTGCAAGTGCAATATTTTTTTTCGAATTGAAGCTTACTCAAAACGTTGCATAATCCGATTTTAAATGCATTTCATAGGTCGAAATGAAACAAAAAGATATGCTATACATGACGGCCAGTATATATGATGGAAGAAGAGCCTCAGAAAACCCAAGAAAGAACCATAGACCCACGATAGGCCACTGGCAAGCTTTCTCACGTACTCACATTGCATAACCCGAGACTCGAACCCACGAAGACAGAGGTAAGATGGCAATGAACAGTAACGGTGAGTGCTTTAGACCACTAGGCCACTCAAAGCTCTTATAATAATAATAATAATAATAATAATAATAATAATAATAATAATAATAATAATAATAATAATAATAATAATAATAATAATAATAATAATAATAATAATAATAATAATAATAATAATAATAATAATAATTATTATTTATTGAACGAAGGTGGCTCAGTTAAAATAGGGATGTGTCAAATATCCATGCAGGCCTCTTTGTTACTTTGTACTATAAAAAAGGCATAAAAGAAACCATTTTTGAAAAAATGGCCTTACTTAGCTCAAAGATCTGTTTGGGAAATTCTTTTCTTAGAAAACTTAGATTTACATGCTGCTTACCAGTAATATGTCTAAATATTGCAAGTCTGTTGTAAAACCTGTCTAAGTATTGCATGTCTGTTATAAAACAGGCGAAATCAAGTCTTTGTAAAGTAAATTCTAAGAAGATAAATACGACAACATGCGCTAAGCATGAATAATATTTAAGACATATTATTGTAGCAACGCCTGCAGAGACAATTATTTTATACTTTGCATGGTGAACAATTTGCGTAAATATAATTTTCTCGAACAATTTACATAAAATCGATAAAGAATTAAATGATTTTATATATAATTTAAATTAAAAATTAATAACATCTACTATCTTCTTGTGCAGCTGCAACCCATCCATGGAAATAATAATTTTGTTGAATGCGTCAAACTCGTATTTCAGTAGGTTCATTCCATTTCGACCATTTTAGTTACCCAATGAATTCAGTTCCGGTCCAAAATGGCGGATGATAACATCAGACGAAGGCTAACAGAAAAATCCAAAATTTACACAGTAAATCAATTTGTATTGTTCTGTTCCAATTTAGAATATTTTTTAAAAATGTCTTTATGCAAACCAGTAATGTTGTTCTCCAGGAAAACAATTATTCAGAAAAACGAAGTAAAATTAGCTCCACTAACATGACACATGTTGCTAAACGTAAATTTATGAACAGACAACTTCTTCTAGTACAAAAAAGCTTTTTTAAGGTAATAGAAGTTGTATAACTCTAAGATGTTACAATAAACTCTTTCTCTGTGAATGACTCTCTAAGTCTTACAAAATACCTCATCCTATAAACGAAGCTAATACGTCGTTTAATCTGCACGCCCATGGAGGACATGTGCGATTTAGCAATCATCTGGACATTAGGAAAGCCTGACCAAGTATCAGCTAATCGTTTTCATAGCTATTCCTGAATGTTTACTTGTAATGAATTTGCCATCATACACAGCACGTGCTCACATGAGTCACATTTTCGACTCAATAACACGATGTTTTTAATAACATATTAGACTAATGCTAACATATTCTTATTAATAATTACGTTTAATGAAATAAAATGAAATAAAAAGATTTATACAAAATTGATTCCTTAACACAGACACACACATACACTTAAACTACAGGGTTGTAACAATATATTATATATATTATATGTCATATATATGACAGTCTTGATGAGGTATTTATAAAAAATTGTTAGATTCACCCCTGGAGCGTGTAAGTATAAAATGTATAGTTATGTTAGATCCATCTGCTGCGGGTTGTCATTTTCAAACATTTATTTGCTCGTTTTAATCGACAAATATGACGAAAAGAGACTTTCAGAAGTGCTTGTTTATTTCGTTAGGTTCTCCGGTCTAATTACGTTTCTTAATGCCATAGACTGATACCATGATCCAATAATCCGTCTTTATCTGTCGGCAAAACCAATTAACTATCATCCTATTTTTGAGTAATGAAAACTGGTTAGGTTCTGGAAATGCTGCATTGGAGTTACAGGATTTGCATATCATCATTTGTTGGAATGTGTGATCAGGTTTTCGGCCAAGGGATTGTGAAACTTGGCAGCAAGAGTTAGCAACGAGTATTGTACATGGTTCCTATTGTTGTAAGATTTTGTTGGAATAAATTGGCGACAAGTTTCAAATACTTGTTATTAATAACTTTCACAATGATCATATATTAGTGAGCTGAATCTGCAAAATGCACTTAATGTTGAAAAGAAAGTTCGCGAAGAAATCTCTATTCTACAGTACCTTCTAATACATGAAAATTCATTAAAATTCTACCAACGAAAAATAGCGGAAGGCTGAATTTGTGCAATTGATAGTCTATAGCCACCTCAGACAGGGAAAAAGTTAATGATACAATTAGGCAACGTATGCGCCGTATCTGACAACTTAGAGAAGAAAAAAAAAAACAACGTGTAGAAAGCCATTATACACTAATGACCTAATGATTCTTTCTTTCAATTAATCAAAACCCTCTAGAAAAACACCGATTAAAAAATGAAAGAAGGTCAAATCTATTCCACCTATTTGACGTGCGCGTGTTCTAATCGACGAAACACACGGTAACATCGACACATGTCGGTATATACATTTACACTCTTGTACACCAGGAGTGCATTTATTATTCACAAGTAGTGCACTAATTAATACACCTCACTTTGAACTTTATTGTACAAGGCAGAGCACAAGAAAGAATGAAGTAATGCACTATAGTGACAATGGAAGTGCACTTCAGCGAACAAGGTTGTACACTCTGACGAATTATAAAACAATATTCTCTACTGGCTTTAAGAATGGATTGTATAAACAAAGTTCTTGGAAGGTCCAGGCATATTTAAATTTATTAAATGAAAAAATTATTCCAAGAAATCTGCCAAGGTTAGAAATATGGGGAATTATATCTATAGCGCATTAACTGAACGTAATAATATCATGAATGATACTTTATTATTATTATTATTATTATTATTATTATTATTATTATTATTATTATTATTATTATTATTATTATTATTATTATTATTATCATCATCATCATCATTATTATTATTATTATTATCATCATCATCATTATTATTATCATGATCATCATCATAATTATTATTATTATTATTATTATCATCATCATCATCATTATCATCATCATCATTATTATCATCATCATCATCATCATTATTATTATCATTATTATTATTATTATTATTATTATTATTATTATTATTATTATTATTATTATTATTATTATTATCTTGTGTTCGCTACTTTCTGTCCTGTCCTATCTCCATTTCTTTGCCTAATAGACAGTCTTATTTATACTCTGTATGTGTGTGAACATTTTTTGAGGATGAAATGTCACTCTCTCTGTATGTGTGTGTGTATGTATGTTTGATGCATATATGAATTTTTATGTGTGTAAGATCTCTGTATGTGTATGTGTGTGTGTGATGCAGATATGAATCTATGTGTATAAAGAGTGTGCGTGTGCGTATGTGTATGTAAGTATATATCTCTTTCATTGGCTGAATGTTCGTACACGAGATAAAATTACTTTTATTTTGGATATCAAACTTGGATCCATCAGCTTCTGTAACAAACCTAATAAAGTATAGTCGTTGGAGGGCAATCGACTGAATCAGCCCCCCAACCTAGATAATTTCTATTGTAAAAGAAAATGAACATTTACAATAGCGAACAAGGTCGTGCGTATGTAATGAATGATCTACACTTTTCGGAGTTACTACTTTGTTCACTGTTCTTATGCAAACCAAGACTTCCCGCCACTCAGTTTCAGAATTATGTCAGCCGAGAAACTGAAGCAGAAAAAAAAGTACTATCAACCTGTAAGTTGTACATTTTGATTTGTTGGAATGACGTATGAGTTTATTCTTTTCTCATTCCTGTCCCATTCTTCTTCCATTTCAGACTGCAAACAGACAAAATACTCCTACAAAATAATTATAAATATAAGCTATTGTTTATTTTGCTCTTAATATATTTTTCTATTAATCAAACTATCGTTTACTTTCCTACGCTGGAACAAAGTAATGTTCAATGTTACAGAACGTAAGAATTCAATACATTTTTGCATGGTCTGACAAATTTACTTTCACCTTTGGATTTACGGTGCTTGTAGTGATGTGCGACTCCCCGAAATAAAACTTTGTCAGTTTTAGAACTTACGCAGACCAATCTTTCTAAAAGCAGATCTCAACTGTCTTACTTTAAGATCGCACAGCGACCGCATAGGGGTAATTTTCTGGTGACCAATAATATTACCATAATCGCTAATTTTGTCAGTCAATCAGATGAAGTCTTATATCTTTGCGTTTGGAAGACTGAGCATTATGGGTGAAGAGCATCAATGTATGTCCAGTGATTTGATTCACTTTCAGATTTCTGAAAGATACATACATCTCCATTGGGTAATTCAAAGGTCAATACAAAGGTTACCAGAATCTTCGGTCGCTATGAGATCTTCACGAGGGACTGGTAATCTGATTTTAATCAGAGTGAACATAGGAAAATTACAACTTACAATTCATTACAATCAACTCTTTGAATTCTGCTATTTTGGCTCTTGAATGAAGAGTTTCTTTGCGGCTGACATAAATCCACTTTCAAAGGAAAATGAGCTTCATTTGCGGCATACGTAAGATCGCTTTTAAAAGAAAATGAAGTTTCTTTGCGGTATACCAGAACCCGCTTTGAAAAGAAAATGAGGTTCCTTTGCGGCATACGTAAGCTAAGTTTATTCTATTATAGATAGGAAAATTTCGCGAAGCACATAGTTAATTTGAAGAAGAAAAACTAAGTACATATGGTATATATAAAAACTTTTAAAATAGAATATTATGAAGTCTAAAATGAGATTTCTGTTGTTTTTAGACAATTTATTTCATTCAGAAACTGTTTTTGTTTTAAAAAAAACCCGCTGAAATAAAGGCCAATAACTGTTGATTGAAAGCACATTAATAGTGACAGCAATATCACATCCACAACAAACTAAATTGACAATAAGAAAGATAGTGCAGGTTGTATTATTTTCTTTAAATAAAAACATCACCAACAAGAACACAACTACCTCAACAACAACAACAACAACAACAACAACAACAATAATAATAATAATAATAATAATAATAATAATAATAATAATAATAATAACAAATAAATAAATGAATAAATAAATAAATAAATAAACATCCATCTATCACAATACAATCAGAAGTATTATCGCTTTATATGTCCTCTTTCTGTTTCTTTTATTCCATAAAATACATCTAAATAAGATTTTATCTTTTGGTATATCCTTTGTGAATGAGAAGGAATTAATAATTTTGTAGTACGAAATTAATGGAAGAATACATTTAGTTTACAAAATTAATTTTAAGTTTGTAGAGAAATGAATGAGGCAAATGTTCAGTGTCAATATATTCCTACATAGTATAAAGTCTCAGACGTGCGTGGTGTCACATTAAAAAGGTCCGTAAGATATATTGCTGGAAAAAAAAAAGACATTTAAGTTATACCTAAGTAATTTTTATTTAAATGTTCGGTGCTGTTAAATTTGTCAGGTAACTTTGCAAATGCGTTGAACTGTATTCTACACCTGCCTCATTATAAGCTTTAACAAAATTATCGGTAATTTCTTTAAAAGGGATCTTTTTGAAATCTTAATTTCGTTATAGCATCTTTTAATCCCATAAATATTAATGACATTGACCAATGTTATCTATCCAGAATTTAAAAAGAAAACAAAACTTAAATATCTCGAAAAGTCCGTAATTAATTTTGATGGAATATTTGCTGTTGATTAGGTTAAATAACGGTGTCACTTTAATGTCAACTAAAAAGATTTTTGTCTTAAATCAATTAATCTTTAACAGATTAATAGTGAGGCTATTAACTGTTTGGATCATTTTGGCGGAGCTCACTGTATTTATTTGCTGGGCCGCCTGTAAGCATGGCATTTGCAAATAGACTTTTAAACAAGTTTTATATAATATTGAAACTGGGTTTTCCCCATCGCTTTAAAATTATTTAATTTATATAGACATATATTTTTTAAAATTACTAGCGCGTGGAGCCAATTGTGAGCGCATTGTCCGATTTGGCCAAATCGGTCCAAGCGGCCAAAGGCCAAACCTGGTTCTATTCCTTTCATGTTGTCGCGCGTTTTAAATGCGGGTGAAACTGTTCACATAGGTAATGAAGTCGTACTCTGTCCGTGCTGTATTATAACTGGAGGGTGATCATGAAAAAAAAAAACAAAACAAAAAACAACAAACAAACAAAACAACCCATCTCTCGCACGTAGGCCTACGTTTATTTTCCCAGTCTTTTGAAGTGAATTAAGGTCATTTGCTGAATTAGTATACTATACTTGACGATACCGGTTATGTAAATTATTTACACCTTGTTCCTTTTCTTGTACTCCTAAATGATAAATGATGTCATTCTCTTAACTGATACCTAATATATATATATATATATATATATATATATATACATATATATATATATATATATATATATATATATATATATATATATATATATATATATATATATATGTATATGTGTGTATGTGTATGTGTATGTGTGTGTATGTGTATGTGTGTGTGTGCGTGTGTGTATTAATGCTGCACATTTTCTTTTGTGACAACTGCTGCTTCTTCTTATTTAATATGACCGCATGATCGGTTACCCTATATCTAAATATGTAATAAATAAAAAACATTTGTTCAGGTCATGATGTATCTCGACACATATCTTTTTTGATATTATCAGTACACAACCGTGTTCGGCCTTTCTTTATCAATACTATACATACCATTGTTACCACTGAGCACGGCCTCAGTCGTTGTACCATGCTCACTTTTGTCCACTACCATTTTCAGTAGTGTTCTGTCTTGATCACTTCACGTGTGAAATAGATAGTACTTCCCGTATAAACAGCACTTTGGGTAAGGTATTGTTTGTGTTCAAGATTACCATAATTATGTGGCCAATTTCACACTAGCGACGTCCGACGCTCAGGATAGGGAGATAAGTTTTTCAATGTTGAGTTTGATTAAGGGGGTACAAGAGACGAATAACACGATATTAAATAATTATATCAGACTAGCGGCAGCATCGATGTTCTTTATATTCCACGTGTTTGTATTTTATGCCTTCAAACTAAACGTTTAATCTAAATATGGTCGATTATTCTCAGTGATCCTATCTTTACAACTCTTATTTCTAGTTTAATATTTGATTAAACCATAAAAACAACGTGATTTTGTCTTCTTTTTGTACCGCCGTATTAGATTCCTAACACGCTTGGAATATACTTAGAACACAACTCCAAATATAAATTTTAGCGTTGATAAATTACTCTTGGAAAAAGCCATTTTTATTCTATTCTTCCAATAGCAGGAAAAAACTACCATGACAAAGAATGTGTCATCCATCAACATTCATACATCCCCTCAAACAAAAAAAAAACGAGACAAAATTATCACTAAACACGTTAGACGCATTATTTTACGATCTACCAAATATCGAAAGGCTCTGTGCCTAAAGTTCTAATATGGTTATAGGAGAAGCCATGAATTCGCAATCACAGTGATTGACAATCTAACGGCGTCTGGTACTCAATAACATAAAACAAGAATTAAAAGCTCTTAGGTCATTACCTTTATATCAGCAATGCAGATGTTTGGATACACTGAAGCACCTGATATGCTAAATTGCAAAACTTGAATCTATTTTTGATGCACGCATTCACGTTCAATACCCACCAATCATTTTGTATAGTCTTTTCTTCTGTCAAGGATCTAATTTAGTTCTAAATTGATACAATATCCTTTGCTGCTTCCAGAGTATGTATGTATGTATGTATGTATGTATGTATGTATGTATGTATGTATGTATGTATGTATGTATGTATGTATGTATGTATGTATGTATGTATGTATGTATGTATGTATGTATGTATGTATGTATGTATGTATGTATGTATGTATGTATGTATGTATGTGTGATTTCTCAGTTGTTCTTTGCATTTATGAAAGTCATACCTCTTGGCAGACATGGCTGACACGAACCTTCCATTTTCGGTCGTGTTCCAAATTACAACAGTTCTCACTCAAACCATTGGGCACTTCGACTCTCATCGAAATACCAAGTTTTAATTTCGGTTAAACGTGAAATAAGATATTCATAAATATATATATATATATATATATATATATATATATATATATATATATATATATATATATATATATATATATATATATATATATATATATATATATATATATATATATATAACTCATAATAATTTAAACAAACACTGCCAAAGTTAACTCTTTATTTCAGTTATTTAATCATGGTTAATTACAAACGCTAACAGTTTATGTTATTGTATTTTTAACATCAGTCCCAATTACAGACCCGTGAGTGGCGAAAAAACTTTGAAATTTCAATTATTTCTAAGCGAACTGGAATAAACCACGGTATATCCAGACATTTCAGTATTGTATTTCCTATAACAGGTTCAAGTCACATTCTATTCTTACATGTTTTGATGACTCATATTCATAGTATATAACAAAATCACGTGACAAGCTTGATGGTCCGGCTAAGTACTTTCCAAACATGACTTTAAATCCGTCTTTAATTTATGTCTTTGATCTGGAGATCACATTGGATAGAACCTAAGACCCGAATATGTTCAATCTATTGAGTCAAGATTGGACTTAAAATTTCAGACTTATTTTTAAAACAAGGCCTGAAAATATGGCAATGAATGTAAACAAAAAATATAAAAAACAACAACAAACAAAGAAACAAAGAAACAAAAAAAAACAAGCTTAAGAGACTGTTAAAATAAATTATAGCATTTCCAGGATTTCTTCCCACATTCAATATCTCTTTTTCCCACACACAGAAGAACAGGGTGCCTAGTTACAGAAGGGATTTATATACTTGTCTTTGTATATAAGCTTGGATGCTGAAATCATTCGTTACCACGCTTGCAACACATTTAAGGTCGGGAATATTACTTTTCTGCCTATGCACAGACCAAGGCAGATACTGATCCAATAGATGTTTTATGATTAATTTAACGTGGCCTTGACATACATACATACATACATACATACATACATACATACATACATACATACATACATACATACATACATACATACATACATACATACATACATACATACATACATACATACATACATACATACATACAATAATACATACATGCGTGCGTGTATGTATGTATGTATGTATGTATGTATGTATGTATGTATGTATGTATGTATGTATGTATGTATGTATGTATGTATGTATGTATGTATGTGTGTGTATGTGTGTATGTGTGTATGTATGTATGTATGTATGTATGTATGTATGTATGTATGTATGTATGTATGTATGTATGTATGTATGTATGTATGTATGTATGTATGTATGTATGTATGTATGCATGTATGTATGTATGTATGTATGTATGTATGTATGTATGTATGTATGTATGTATGTATGCATGCAGGTATGTATGTATGTATGTATGTATGTATGTATGTATGTATGTATGTATGTATGTATGTATGTATGTATGTATGCATGCATGCATGCATGCATGCATGCATGCATGCATGCATGCATGCATGCATGTATGTATGTATGTATGTATGTATGTATGTATGTATGTATGTATGTATGCATGCATGCATGCATGCATGCATGCATGCATGCATGCATGCATGCATGCATGTATGTATGTATGTATGTATGTATGTATGTATGTATGTATGTATGTATGTATGTATGTATGTATGTGTGTGTGTATGCATGCATGCATGCATGCATGTATGTATGTCTGTGTGCGTGCGTGCGTGCGTGCATGCATGCATGCTTGTATGTATGTATGTATGTATGTATGTATGTATGTATGTATGTATGTATGTATGTATGTATGTATGTATGTATGTATGTATGTATGTATGTATGTATGTATGTATGTATGTATGTATGTATGTATGTATGTATGTATGTATGTATGTATGTATGTACAGCTTACACATACATACATATATACATACATAGTCATATTTGCGTGAACTTCCTCGATGTTAGGATTAGGTATACAAACATGCTGTAATCGTCATGCTTTAGTTTCAACGTAATAATGTCCGAAAATTTAAAGTTTCAAGTAATACGGTCGGAAGTAAATTATTAACAATCTAAGTAATTAAAAGGAGGCAAACTCAGGAAAATCTTACTGAATTAATCTCACCCACTGTGTCTGAACAACAGTTAAATATTTTGTCGCTTGAATTTTAAAATCAAATTTTAGTAAATTATAATTTAATACCCTAAGAAGTGTTTATCACCAAATATCGAATGACGTTAAAGTTCCAGTATTAGTCATCAAACCTCAGATATTAGAGGAACTGCAATGTCTCAGATGTTAGCGTGCCAGACCGTGATCGAAAGGGTACGGGTTTGAGTCCTACAATACATGGAAAGCTACCCAAATGAGCGTTTGGGCAAGTCACTTCATTCGAACTGCGTCGGCACTTACTGTCGTACCTGTATTTTTGTGCTATAAAATTCACATAATCTAGGCAAATTAAAAACTGATCTTTATAATGTTCATCTATCTGAAACCCCTTTTGTTCTTATGATAGCATGCAGTCACCGTACCGTACCTTTTTGTGTTACGTCAGAAGTATAGTCCTCAACTATCCGAGTACCATCTCCAACGTTTGACGTGATATATCATTCAACTTCGTGCACGCATAAATTATAAATGATATACGACGATTTAAACAATTTATCCAAACCACGAATGCCGTCAATGTGCTCTCTCTCTCTCTCTCTCTCTCTCTCTCTCTCTCTCTCTCTCTCTCTCTCTCTCTCTCTCTCTCTCTCTCTCTCTCTCTCTCTCCAGTGATTTTTCAGTAATAACTTTAATAATTTTTGTTACACATTTGTCTTATGTTGCACTATTTGCAACACGAAGGGAGACGACTACATTAGTTGTTAAAACGTGTGCCCAGTCTACCCATCCCAATGTATCATATTGTGACAAAAAAAAAATGTGTGCCCATTCTGCCCATTCGAATGTGTCATATTGTTACAATAAATTATGTTTATACAAAATAAACAAACAGTTTGAGTGCCTTTGTTGGGGAAATCATCAAAGTACTGCATAGTCTGTATTTTCCTTCCTAAAGGAAAGTGAAAGAAGTAGAGCAGTTCATTCAACTGAACTATAGGTGAGAGACTCCCTCCTCAAAATTCTCATTTACAATAACACCCCACCTCAACAAAAAAAAACCACCCACTTTAAAATCCCTCCAACCATATTCTCCCTCCCCCCCCAAAAAAAAACAAAAACAAAAAAAAAAACAACAAAAACAAAAAACAAAAAACCCAACAAAAAACACAAAAAAACAAAACAAACAACAAAAACAAAAAAAACAAAAAACCCAACAAAAAAAAAAAAACAAAACAAAGGAGAACTAAACATTGTGGGAAGAAAACCTGTGTTGAGTTCTAGAACGTGTAGTAAAAAGTCTTGCTAAAAAGATTTATTTCATTTAAATATAACGCACTGCGTTACTTTATCAGGCTCATAGCTAGAAGGGTTACACAGGAATTTCCTCATTTCCTCACAAAAAAACCCAACAAAAAAACACAAAAAAAACAAAACAAACAACAACAAAAACAAAAAAAACCAAAAAAACCCAACAAAAAAAAAAAAACAAAACAAAACAAAGGAGAACTAAACATCGTGGGAAGAAAACCTGTGTTGAGTTCTAGAACGTGTAGTAAAAAGTCTTGCTAAAAAGATTTATTTCATTTAAATATAACGCACTGCGTTACTTTATCAGGCTCATAGCTAGAAGGGTTACACAGGAATTTCCTCATTTAATGAAATGAACTATAAACATCGCTGATATGAATTATAAACATCGCGGGCACTTTAACAGAACAATACAATGACATAATTTTCGCTTTAAATAGCTTGATATTCCATGCTGAGAATTTAAAAGAATGAGAAGAAGTCATTACAAATATTTCAGTAAAAACTCCCTGGCGCGCGTGAGAAAGGTTAAGATTATATATTTTGTGATAAAGTATGAGACAGTGAAATCCAATATATTTTAAAATAAAGGTACTTGTCATCCTACCGAAAGTAAATTTTCTGTAAAATTTAGGAAAGAAAGTCCATTAAATTTCATTAAATGACCTTTTCTTTATAAACTGAATGATTTGTGCCAAGAAGGCATTAAAAAAAAAACAGAAACATAAGAATTATGATTTAACAGCTTTTAAAATTAAAAATACTTACATAGTGATCTAGTAAGTGGAATACAAATCTGGAGTTGACCGCCTATTTGGTCACGCACACTGAATTCTAACTTCTGAACTGGACTCACAAAATGAGTAACAGTGTTGGCCGAATATTCCTACGAGCTTTGTATTCTTGATTAGGTTTCTGTTTGAAGAATGGAGAGAATGCAAAAAGCAGACCAACCCACTGAATCACAACGTCGGTGTGCTTATTGATCGTTTTAGACCTAGCACACACCCAACTGCCAGTACTTCGTTTTAGTCAAATAATCAGGTTGTAAAGGTTTATATAAGTCCTGAACATTTTCATTTATATTTCAGAACGAATTTTACCCCCAATTTTTTTTAGATCGAAAGAAATTTCATCATTTTCCCAGACCCGTTCTCTAACTAATGTGTCCTTATTACAACGCAGTCAAGTTGTATGAGTATGAGTACGAGTTGCCATTGTTAGTGCTAATTTTCTTCAAGGTTTTGGCATTAATTTTCCAGTTAAAAACAATAATTATGGCTTGGTGCTTTACGGCATAGCAACACAAGTAGGCTATCTAGTGCTGAGGCAATAGAAGCAAAGTTACTTGCACTAGGACGTATCACGTAACTTACCCGAAAGAGGGTCCGATTTTAGGATTTGAACCGTACCCTTTCGGTCGTGTGTCCTGCACGCTGACCACTGAGCCACAGCGGCCCAATACTGATACTACTACTACCACTACCACAACTACTACTACTAATAATAATAACAATGACGCATAGAAAATTTAAGATGTAATATATATATATATATATATACATATATATATATATATATATATATATATATATATATATATATATATATATATATATATATATATATATATATATATATATATATATATATATATATATGTATATATATATATATGTATATATATATATATATATATATATATATATATATATATATATATATATATATATATATATATATATATATATATTGTCAATGAGCAAGTCGAGCTCGTTGTAAAACGCATCCTTGGTATCTGTGGTGGCACTGAGTGTGGGAGCGTAAACACTGATGAGATTAACTAGCCCGGTTGTGGTGTGTGGAGGCGAAGAGATAGCAGTCTTTCGTTTCCTTGTTGGCAGGGTTCTATCATAGCCAGCAGAGAGTTTCTGACAGCAAAACTAACACCATATTCCCTAACTTCGTCTGAGCTCTTTCCTTGCCAGAAGAACGTGTAGTTCTTTTCTCTGAGGGACCCATAATCTGGTAGCCGTGTCTCTTGAAGTGAGGCGATATCGACATGGAGTCTTGCGAGTTCGTTGTTGATGACTTGATATTACTGGGCGACTTCAACGCTAGGGTGGGTGCTGATCACAACTCCTGGCCTTTGTGTCTCGGCAAGTTTGGCATTGGGAAAATGAATGAAAACGGGCAACGTCTACTAGAAATGTGCTCGTTCCACAACTTCAGCATCACCAATTCATTTTTTCAGACAAAACCACAGCACAAAGTGTCTTGGAGGCATCCCCGATCCAAACACTGGCATCAGCTGGACATGATTATCACAAGACGTTCAGCTATGAAGGGTGTGCAGCTTACTCGTACATTCAACAGCGCTGACTGCGACACCGATCACTCTCTAGTCTGCTGTAAATTTAAGCTTCAACCAAAGAAGATACACCACTCTAGGCAAGTGGGTAAACCACACATCGATGTGAGCAAGACGTCATATCCAGACAAGGCTGAAGAATTCACTTACGCCCTCTCCAAGGCGTTCAGTTCAGAACCTCCCTGCGGCAGTGCCAAAGAGAGATGGGACAACATCAGAGATACTGTGTACAGTGCAGCCACAAGAATCTTTGGTAAAAAGCAGACAAAGAACAATGACTGGTTTGATGCCAATTCCGCCACACTCATGCCAGCAATAGAAGAGCGTCACAGTGCCCACATGGAATTCACGCGTTCTCCCTGCGTGAGGACACTACATGCATATAGGTCTACCAGAAGCAAAGTGCAGAGGTTAGCACGGCAATGCGCTAATGAATACTAGTTTCTTCTCTGTCAGAGCATCCAGTCAGCAGTAGATAACGGAAACATCAGAGGCATGTATAATGGCATAAAGAAAGCAATGGGTTCAACGAAGAAAGTGATAGCTCTACTGAAGTCTTCTGCAGGAGATATCATTCATGACAAGAACAAACAGATGGAGCGCTGGGTGGAGTACTACTCCGAACTGTGTTCCAGAGAGAATAACGTGACCAACAATGCCCTCAACGCCATTGAAAACCTCCCTTGTTTGACCAAACTGGATGAGAAATCTACTGAGACAGAACTAAAGCTAGCATTAGAGAAACTGACCATAGGTAAAGCCCCAGCAAAGGATGGCATCCCAGCAGAAGTCATCAAATGTGGCGGCAGTGTGCTGTTCACACACCTTTATGATCTTCTCTGTCAGTGCTGAGATGAAGGTGCAGTGCCTCAGGACATGAGAGACGCCAACATCATAACCCTGTATAAGAACAAGGGCGACAGAAGTGACTGCAACAACTACAGGGGCATATCACTTCTCAGCATCGTGGGTAAAGTCTTCGCTAGAGTCATCCTGAACAGACTGCAGACGCTTGCCGACAGAGTGTATCCAGAGTATCAGTTTGGGTTCTGCGCAGAGAGGTCCACAATCGATATGATCTTCTCCATCAGGCAACTGCAGGAGAAATGCAGGGAACAACACAGACCCCTCTTCCTGGCATTTATAGACCTCACCAAAGCATTCGATCTGGTCAGCAGAGACGGACTCTTCAAAATCCTGACGAAGATTGGATGCCCTCCAAAGCTGTTAAGCATGGTCCAGTCCTTCCATGAAGACATGAAAGGCACAGTGCAGTATGATGGCTTATCGTCCGATCCATTCAATATCCACAGCGGAATGAAACAAGGCTGTGTCCTTGCCCCCACGCTCTTTGGCATCTTCTTCGCTGTCCTGCTTAAGTACGCCTTTGGGACGTCCACAGAAGGGATCTATCTGCACACGCGTTCAGACGGTAGACTGTTCAACCTGGCACGACTGAAGGCAATGAGCAAAGTAAGGAAAGAAACCATTAGGGACATGCTCTTTGCAGATGATGCTGCT